>JAKRSK010007868.1:2312500-2407500 GCA_029891615.1 Natrix natrix natrix
AAGGAGGTCTCTTCTAAGGGGCACACTCCAGGCTATCGCGTCAAACAACTTCCAATGCCATTCTGGTGAATCTCGTGGCAAATCCCGCTAATCCTGCTTCTAGCTGCGCCTTGCGGCTCCCGCATCGCTTGTACGCCATCCTTCGCTGGCGAAGGGTTAGTCAAGGTCCCGACCAGTGTGTGCGTGCGCTGAGAGTCCCCACAAAACACCGGATGTATTGTTTGCCACCTAACCCTCGCCTTGCGGCATCCCTCTGCTGACGTGCCCGCGTTACATGCTGGGATGTAAGCCTCTGAGCCTCCAATTCTTGTGTGGACCCAAATGGATCTCAGGAACCTCCTCCCAGAACTTCGTCATGCAGTCGATCTGCGGACTCACGCTCGGTCATGAAACTGATTGCCCCTCTTAGGCGTTACTCCGTTGCATGTGCTATAAATGCTGCTTCACAAACATTTGCTCTCGCTTAATGAGATGTTGGATGTGCTATGTCCTGTATGTTCCATTATGTGCATATGTGAGAAGTGTTGTTAGTGTAGTGCTGCTTTTTTTTTTTTCACTGCTAGAACCAAATCAATAAACAGTCCAAAAAAATATACTTTATGCCCATGCTGTTCTGGCGTAGCTTCCATGACTGAGAGGTCCTTGCTTGATCTCTGTCCCATTCATATGGCGCGTCTTCGGGCCTAGCCTTCTGCCTGTCGACGCGCTTGATGTAGGCTCTCGTCTGGGCTCTTCGGAATCACAGCTCATCCCACGGACTCGGCCTTGTGTCCTCCTCCCGGAGTGCATCCCACCTTGAGTAGGTGACACTCTTCGTTCATCACCTGACAGAGTTGAGGGGTTCCTCTCTCCCATGTGGTCGGTCATTGGCATTTTTCCTCCCTCCGAGCAGGCCCCCTCTCCCCCCTTAGTTGGACTCTTTGTCCACACCTTCAGTTGGGGATCTTCCTCCGGAGATTGTTTGCCCTTTTTCCTCTCCTGGAGGCCTCCTCTCTGGTTAGGACAACTTGTCGCTTCTTTAGCATTGGGGATCCTCTTCAGATGTTGTTGGGCCCACGTTGACTTCTTCTATGCTGCTGGCATCTGGGGCCCTCTCTTAACCCACCGTCCGGCCCAATTGTACAATAGTTTGTTTACTTCGGCCAATTCATCCTCCAGACGGCTCTCCCCTGGTCAGGACTCTGTTGTCACCTTTAAGTTGGGATCCTCTTCCAGCAGGTCGTTTTATTTAAGCTTTTCCCCTCCGAAACCTGGCCTTCCCCCTTAGTTGAGACTCTTTGTCACTTAAGTTGGGGATCCTCCTCCGTGAGAATGTCTGGAACTGCCCTTTTCTCTTCCGAGGCTCTCCCTTTGGATTTGGACACTTCCTCACCTTAAGTTCGCGCGGCTCCTCTTCTCAGAGGGTTGTTGGCCCAGGATGAACGTCTTTTTCTGTTTGGTGGGGGGAGGGGCAAAATCTGGGACTCCTCATCTATTACCGCCGCTGGTGGTTGGTTAGCGCTACCGTTTGTGGCATTGTGAGGGCTCGGTAGCCAAGCACTCTGACTACGCTCTGTGGCCAACGTTTGACACTACACATGGTAGCGATTTAATGTCCCCCACGAAGGAATGCAGAACCTTGTCTACATCTACTACACCTTTAGTGAAAGCCTGGTTCATCACAATCCTGAGCCTTGCATCTCCAACTTGCAGCTGCCCACCCTTGGTTAAAACCCTTCTTCCATGGGGAGATGTTCTCTGTAGGAGGTGCGAGTAAGTAACCCTTCCCCCCCCCCCCCCCACCCCCCCCCCCCCCCCCCCCCCCCCCCCCCCCCCCCCCCCCCCCCCCCCCCCCCCCCCCCCCCCCCCCCCCCCCCCCCCCCCCCCCCCCCCCCCCACCCCCCCCCCCCCCCCCCCCCCCCCCCCCCCCCCCCCCCCCACCCCCCCCCCCCCCCCCCCCCCCCCCCCCCCCCCCCCCCCCCCCCCCCCCCCCCCCCCCCCCCCCCCCCCCCCCCCCCCCACCCCCCCCACCCCCCCCCCCCCCCCCCCCCCCCCCCCCCCCCCCCCCCCCCCCCCCCCCCCCCCCCCCCCCCCCCCCCCCCCCCCCCCCCCCCCCCCCCCCCCCCCCCCCACCCCCCCCTCCCCCCCCCCCCCCCCCCCCCCCCCCCCCCCCCCCTCCCCCCCCCCCCCCCCCCCCCCCCCCACCCCACCCCCCCCCCCCCCCCCCCCCCCCCCCCCCCCCCCCCTCCCCCCCCCCCCCCCCCCCCCCCCCCCCCCCCCCCCCCCCCCCTCCCCCCCCCCCCCCCCCCCCCCCCCCCCCCCCCCCCCCCCCCCCCCCCCCCCCCCCCCCCCCCCCCCCCCCCCCCCCCCCCCCACCCCCCCCCCCCCCCCCCACCCCCCCCCCCCCCCCCCCCCCCCCCCCCCCCCCCCCCCCCCCCCCCCCCCCCCCCCCCCCCCCCCCCCCCCCCCCCCCCCCCCTCCCCCCCCCCCCCCCCCCCCCCCCCCCCCCCCCCCCCCCCCCCCCCCCCCCCCCCCCCCCCCCCCCCCCCCCCCCCCCCCCCCCCACCCCCCCCCCCCCCCCCCCCCCCCCCCCCCCCCCCCCCCCCCCCCCCCCCCCCCCCCCCCCCCCCCCCCCACCCCCCCCCCCCCCCCCCCCCCCCCCCCCCCCCCCCCCCCCCCCCCCCCCCCCCCCCCCCCCCCCCCCCCCCCCCCCCCCCCCCCCCCCCCCCCCCCCCCCCCCCCCCCCCCCACCCACGTGAAGCAATTTCAGGAGTCAACGTCTCCCATTTCAATGAATTTTAGCCTACTCATATGTGCACAAACTATGGCAGGGGTGTCCAAACTTGGGAACTTTAAGACTTGTGGACTTCAACTCCCAGAATTCCCCAGCCAGCCATGCCGGCTGGGGAATTCTGGGAGTTGAAGTCCACAAGTCTTAAAGTTCCCAAGTTTGGACACCCCTGAACTATGGATAGTTACCTATGATATAATAAGCCAATCTTGAAATGTCTTTAATGTCATTTATTAAAAAATAGACCCCCCCCCCACAGATCAAACACACAAAACATGTTTTTTATTTAAAAAAAAACCTATTCATGCCTGAACCAAACAGGCTTTGTTTTGCGAAAGGATGCTATACCCATCAACCAATTTGTTAAACTTCAGAAATAGCAGCAGAAATAGAAAAGGCACATTAAATCCTCAAGTGATGGGCTCTTAACCATCAAAGAATTTATTATGATTCGTCACACAGATGTTTAGACAGGATTTGGCATTTTTATCCACCCAATTGAAACCTTCCCAAGATTTGAGATAGGTAAATGTTATTTGTCTGATGGCGTTAAAAGATATCCTTGTAGGATGTAAGTTGCTCCCAGTCAAACTGCCTTTGGCAATTGACTGGGAGGGATTTTGTCCACGTTGAGGGTTCAAGTGGTGCTCCAGATGTTTTGGGACTGCACCTATTACTATTGGGACTATCTTTGCTTTCTTTTGGCACAGTTGTTCTCATTGCTTTATGCAGCTCTTTGTGTTTTGTGATACCCACCGCCCCCTAGCTCTTTCTTTCCTCTTCTGATGATTCTAGGTCCGTGGTGACACACGGAGCCATATCTGCTGGCACATGAGCCGTCAGCTCCAGCGCGCATATGTGCACTGGCCACCTGATTTTCGGCCTTCCGGAGGGTCGGGGGAGACTTCAAGAAAGCCTCCAGAGCCTGCGGAAGGTGAAAACGCCCCCCCCTCCCCGTGGAGGCTCTACAGAAGCTGGAATTGGATCATTTCCAAATTTCCAGTTGGCACATTGGACCTGGTTTTCACCCTCCCCAGGCTCCGGAGGCCTTCCTGGAGTTTGGGGAGGGTGAAAACGGCCTCTCCAGCCCTCCCCCCCGAAGGAAATACCAAGGTCAGCTTGGAGGTGAGTAGTGCGGTGCACCAGGGAGGGCGGATTGTGCGCACATGCGCATGTGAGGGTCACTTTGCATTATGGGTGCCGGCGCTCGCATGTGCAAAAGCGCACGCATCTCTTGCATTTTTGGCACCAACAACCAAAAGGTTAGCCATCACTGCTCTAGCTACTGCCACATCCGTTATCCAGACTTTTTTGTCTTTCTGATTGACAATTATAGTTAGTCAGTCAGACAGATGTTTTGATTGGATTTGGCATTTTTTATCCACCTACAGTCTTTCCCAAGGAGCTGGGACAAGCAGATGTTGTTGTTTGCTGGCATTAAAGAAGTCGTCCAGGATTTAAGCTGTTCCAAGGAAAACTGCCTTTTGCAATTGACTAATGGTGATTCTGTCCATTATTATTATTATTTGGGGGACGATAACATGAAGGGGAAATGAGGTTTCGTAGAGATAGGAAAAGGGGGGGAAGGCCTTACGTTGACACTTTCAACCATCTCAATTAAATTTCCTGAACTGTGAGACAAACTAAAACCTATTGGGGTTTTCCTTCTTGTTCAGAGAACCTGCAAAAATAATTCTACAGGATAGTTTATCAACTCATGTCAGATTTAAACACCTGAAAAATTAATAAAACAAAGCCTCCCCTTCTGCACCAAGTACTGTATCTAATTCACTAATTAATAAAAACAGAAGTAGGAACAAAACCCCAACCCTTTTCCAGTATTTTCACATCAATAATCAACTCAGTTTTGGTTTGATAATGAGGCTTGCCAAGAACCAAACGGAATGCTTATTACATCCTGTATTCTGTCTGGTCCATTTTCAAATCAAGAGTAAAAAGGCTATAATCAGCACCTACATCTCGGTGTCCAATCTTGGCAATTTTAAGACTTGTGGACTTCAGCTCCTAGAATTCCCCAGCCAGCAATTCTCGGAGCTGAAGTCCACAAATCTTAAATTTGCCAAGGTTGGACACCCCTGATCCACACGATAGAGAGGCAACTCTGGTATTCTTACATGATGTCAAAAAGGTTAGATTTCAGTTATAGTCTTGTGAATAGTTTCATCTCAGAGAATTTACCACTCCTGTTTTCAAATCACATCATTGCAAAATCTATATTTCCTTGAGTCTAAAAAAAGAGCTCTGCATCCTGGTCAACTTTCAACTTATCAACCGTTTTTTTTTAAAAAAAAAACATCTCTCTCTCTCTCTCTATCCAAAGTTCTCTACCAAATGTATTCATCACCTGCCTTCAGTCAGACTACAAGGCATCTGTTTAAACTCCCTTCCTGTTTATCCTTCTTTCCTTTCACAATCCTCAGTGGCCTTATCCTTCTTGTGCCCCATCGCCTATCCAGTTTCTCCACTTGCAATTATGCAAACTTTTTTTACTTCCTCAATTCTCTGTCTTTCTCCTGCTGCCCTATATTGCTGGAATTGCCTCATCCGCTTCTTACCTTTAAAATGCTTCCTCAAATCTAAATTTAATGCGGAGCCTTTGGCAAAAGCAAAACAAAATTACCTTGCAACCCTTGATGTCTTACTGTAATTAACCTAGTTTATATAACCGAAGTAACTCCATACTTTTCTCATTCTGCTTTTGCTTAAATCTGTTCCCTTCCACTGAACTCTGAATCCTTTTGGACAAGCATGTATAGGTAATCCTCGACTTAAAAAAACAATTCATTGAGTGACCACAGTTACAACAGCACTGAAAAAAGTGACTAGTGATTGTTTTCCACACTGACCATCATTGCAACATTCTCCATGGCCACGTGGTCAAAATTCAGACGCTCAGCAACTGACTCACATTTATGACGGCTGCAGTACCCCGGAGTCATGTGATCACTTTTTGCAACCTTCTCACAAGAAGAGTCAGTGGGAGGCCAGATTCCCCATGTTATTTGTTTGTTTGTTTGCTTTTATTGGATTTATATGCCGCCCTTCTCCCAAAGGACTCAGGGCGGCGTACAACATTAAAAAACACACATCACAAAAGTTAAAAAGAAATTAAATATATATCCAAAAAACCAAATTGAATTTATGGAATAATACATTTAAAAAATGAGTTAAAATTAACAGGCCAGGCCGGCTTGCTGGAAAAGCCAACTTTTTAAGGCGCGTAGGAAGGACCGGAAGTCAAGGATTATGCGAAGCTCCTGTTGTTATTCCCTTAACAACAGCAATGATTCGCTTTAACAACTTTTGAGCGCAATTGTGCCTGTAAGTCGAGGACTATGAATATCATTCTTTATAAAAATGTGGGGCATATGGTTGGCTTTCATTGACAGCAAGCGGAGTACAACAGCACTCCAATGGTATGTGGGATAAATGAACTGTTACTTTCACACCAGGAATCCAGATTAGGGATATGAAAGTGCCCAATATCATACATATTATCACTTATTTTGGCCATGTCATGCAGGGGAGATGAGTGGCAAAAGGAAACCAGGTAATTAGGTGGCTGGACTCCATCAAAGCTGAGCACAGAGAAAGATCGGAAGATGTGGAGAAACCTGGCCCAAAGAATCATCAAGAGCCGGACACGACTGAATGGATACGATCCATTCCTGAATGGATTCATCATCCTTCCAAGGTCGGTAAAATGAAGACTCACATATGCTGACTCTGTCAACCGCTTAGAGGGGGCTGTGCAGTACTATGGGGGTGCTATAGAAGTGTAAGTGCTATTGTTATTGATCTCATCATCATCTACATGCCACTGAAGTTGTAATTATGCAGAATGAGGGGCGACAAAATATTTACTAAGTAAGTTTAAACAGTCATTTTTATTTCCTGTATGGACTATAAGAATTTTGTTCATTCCTTTTATTGTGTGAAAGATTTGCTGCCCAAAAATGTTTTTTTTAAAAAAAACAAATAACCCAAAAACATGAACTCAACTTTCATATACCCCAGTTCCATTAACTAGTACTCAACCATCCTATTTATATTTGTGTGATCATCCCGTAAATAAATCTGACAACTCCTACCTGTTCTTGGTTTATAAGGCAACTAACAGGATGATAAATAAGGGAAGGAATAAACAGCATGGAGACAGCGGATAAGCCAAAAGTTTTCTCAAAATATACAACTTATTGTTGCCTGGATCAAGAGAGACATGGGACACATTAACAAGCAATAATTCATCACCATGCATGAAATCCACTAGCTCAGGCAGCTTTGAAAAAGGATTAGATAAATAGATTTATCCATGGCTATTAGAGTCATTAAAGCTCTATCCAGAAGCCTCCATGGACAGTTACAGTATACCACTGAATACTGGGCTATGCAAAACAAAGAGCAAGGAGTCCCTGCCACTTTCATTACATGTCCTAGAGGCATCTTCTGCTTAGGAACAGATGAAGATGGATTTTCTTAGCGATGGGATAAAGAATCAGAAAAGCCTGGACAAAACCTTAAAATATTGTACTTTTCTATTATTATTTCAGTTCAGGGATGGGGAAAGAATTGACTTTCTAAGTATCTGTTATCTCTTCAAAATACACACTTTTTTCCTAAAAATAAGACAGGGTCTTATTTTTTTGACCCCCCCCCCCAAAAAAAATACGCACTGCCTTATTTTCAGGGAGGTCTTATTATTTTTGAGGTGCAGGAGGCAACATGGCTGCTGCTATGTTGCAATATTTTCAGAGAGGGCTTATTTTCAGGGGAGGGCTTATTTTAGCACATGCGCTCAAAAGCCGGATTGGGCTTATCATCCGGGGAGGTCTTATTTTCAGGGAAACAGGATATACTTCTAAGAAAATGTTACTTTACATTCAGTAAACTGCTTGTGGTGATTACACAAAAAATGTGAACAGCTAAGAGTGTTTAAAATATAGCTTTTAATTCATCTGAAGCAAACCATATACACACAGAAAAGACCCTAATGTACCTTGTAATATTTTTGTTACTGTTGTCTAACTGAACAACATAATAAGTGAGAAGAGTTGGAAGAGAAGACCCATAAGACCCATGTGGGAAAACAAGTTGAGAGAAATATACCTGAATTCATTTCATTTTACAAGAAGTACCCAGTTCTTTAAATAGTGAAATAACTAAGATGTCAAGGAGAAAATGATCTGCAAGTTCTACATGAATGGGAAGGAAATGAGAATGACCCACTGAAGTTCAAGCAAGTCTTAAAATAAGGAAACGAGATTAACCAATAAAGTTCGTGCTCCATGATGTGTAGGTCAGGACACACTTTACTCCACAACTTGCTCCTCTTTTTCAGCTGTCACAAAGTAACTAACATCCTAGTCTTTGCGGAAGTCCTACTCCTGCATGAGTGACCACTTCCTCATCCATCCTACTTCTTCCCATGTGGAGCTAGGTTCCTATGTGCAGAAAATCAAGTGTGTTTTACACACCGCATCCAAAGTAGCCCAAACACTCTTCATTATTTTAAGGCCAGAAAATTCCCCACTACCTACTTTTGAAAGGAAAAGATGCTTCTGATTTCTAATCCCTATAAAGCATGCAACCTTGTCACTGGGCTATATAAATAGGGAGGTTCTAACATGCCCGCTTTGATACGGCCTATAGGCTAACCAATAAAGCTATCATATCAAGATCCCGCTGTTGGGAAGAAACCTAACAGTGAGAACAATTCACCCGTGGGACGGGTGGCCTTCGGAAGCTGCGGGTGCTCCGATGACTGGAGGTTTTCAAGAAGAGACTGGACTGCCATTTGTCCCGATTGGCATAGGGTCTCCTGCTTGGGCAGGGGGCTGGACTAGAAGACCTCCAAGGTCCCTTCCGCCTCTATTCTGATCGACTGAACGAGGAAAGCAGCACCAAAAGAAATCAGAAGAACTTGGGGGAAGGTCTGGGAGGAGGTCAGGAGCAGCATGTTCTTGGGGGGGGGGGATGGAGGCTTCCTCCTCCTCCTCCTCCCCCCTAGCCAGCCAGCATGACTGAGCAGGGACAGGGGCCTGCTGGCTCCGGGCGAGCAGCGCAGCGCCAGCCTTGCTTGCTTCCTTCCTTCCGCCCGCTTGGCTTCCCCGCCCCGAAAGCCGGGGCGCTCTCTGTAAATAACCCCTCCGTGCAGCAGCAGCAGCAGCAGCCGTGCCCCAATTAAAAATGGCGAGCATCTCGCGTGGCTGGCTGCGTGCAAGCTACAATGGGAAGGGGCCGGAGGAGGCTTTTTAAAACAAATCCCCCTCCCCAAGCAAACGCCGAGCGGCTGGCCGGAGCCTCCCGGGGAGGGGTGGGGCGGACACTGAGCGCCACGCATTCCTGCAGGGGATGCAGCCTCCCCCCCACCCCCTCCAATTCCCCTTTGCAGGCGGCGATCCCCCCCACCCAGGCCCCCCCAGTGCTGGTGAAGCCGCCTCCGGGCCCTCCGCCGCCCGCCAAGCGGGGAAGCCTCCGCCCCCCAGCGCTGCCAAACTTTTAAACTCCGGCCTCGCGCGAGACGGCAGGCGCCTCCCCCCGGAAGGGGGGCGCTGGGGAAGGGCTTCCCAGATGCCGCGCACACACGGGCTGCTCTGGTCCGGAGACCCTTCCCCAGCCCCCCGCCGCCGCCGCCACCACCACCCCGCGCCAACCGGGCCGCACGTGGCCCAGGAAGGGGCTTCGGGGGTGGGGTGGAAAGAGAGGCGCCGCGGGAGCAACCCCGGGCTCCTCCTTGCATCGGAGGGGCTGCGCTTCTGCCCCTTCCGAGGGGGGGGAGGGAGCAAAAGGGGGGGGGGCAGAATGGCGAATCCCACCCAGCAGAGGGGGTCCAAGGGGGGCGGGAGGGTCCCTCTCCTGCCAGGCGATCGGAAGGGGAGGATGCAGCCCCCCTAGGCGCGGAGACCGGGCGATGCTGGAGAGCTGGAGCGGCTCCAGATTAGGGCGATCAGGCGCTCAGCGGGGGCAGCGGGGATATTAAAAAAAAAGGGGGGGGGGGTCGGAGCAGCGCCAGGGATGCGGGATGCAAAAGGGGGGGAGGGGAGGGGGAGGCGCCCCCCTTCACCTGCGCAGGTGGAGCCGCGCGGGGCAACGGAGGGCGATTCGGGGGGGGTATTTTGGGGGGGGTCCCAGAGGAGGGGGAAGGGAGGTGAGAGGGGGGGGACTTTCTTGCCTACCTTCCATCTCCATGTCCTCCGGCTCGCTGAGCTGCTGCTCGCCCGGCTTCTGCGGCGGTGGCGGCGGCGGCGGCTGCTGCTGCGGGGGCGGCGGCGGGTGGTGGTGGTGGTTCATGGCGGGCGCCGGGGGGCCCTCGGGCGGGGCGGGGGCTTCCTCGCGGCCTTCCTCGGCGGGCAGGGGCGGCGGCAGGGAGACGCGCACGTATTTGCTGGCGATGCGCCCAATGGCGGCGGGCGAGGCCGAGGGAGGCCGAGGCCCACCCGGCGAGGGCTGCCGGCTCCGGCGGGAGAGCGGCCCTCTGCGCGCCCGCCTGGCTCGGCCGCGGCTCCTCCGCCTCCTCCGCGCGCTCTCAAAATGGCCGACGCCGCCGAGTGTCACATCCGCATGGGCGCCCCGGCCGAGACGGGCCGGGCCGGGCCCGCGCCAACGCCGCCACGACAGTCAAGGAGGCCCGCCGGCCCTCAGGGCCCGGGCCTCCGCCGCGCCGCGGGCTCGCCTGCCGCGCTCGCCTGGCTGCCTGCCGGGTCGCCTTCTTCTCGGGCGGCCGGGTCGCTGGGCTGCTGTGGGTAGCGGAGAAGGCGCGGAGGGAGCAGCCAGGAAGGAGGAGCAGCAGCAGCGCCGCGGCCGCCCCGGGAACAGCAACCGACGCCGCCGCCGCCGCCGTGGAGGAGGAGGAGGAGCCGAGGGGGAGGGCGGTGCGCGCCCCCGTGAGGGGAGTCAGGGGCGAGGCGGGCTGGCAGACACCCCCCCGCGTGCGCGCCCCCGCGGCCGGGCTTCTCTCCGACCTGCGCGAGGGTCTTTCCCCCCCCCTCAGCCTTTGGTCTGTGTGTGTGTGTGTGTGGAGGTGGATTTGCCCCCTCCCCCTAGGAGGGCCTGCAGGGGCGAGAGAAGGGGTCCCACCGGAGTGTGCCGGCATCCCCCCCCACAAAAGCCTCCGACAAATTGGGGGTGGTGGGCGGAGGGTACTATGACTGGGCTGGCTGGTACAGGGCGAGTGATGGGAGGATCGCCCACCACCCTTTTCTCCTCTCTTCCCCTCCCCAATAAGTGCGACCCCTGCAGGTGGGCAGGAGGTAGGAAGGGGACAGGAGACAGGGGAGGGGGCTGAGGGGAACAGGGTCCCCACTCCCCCACCCTCCCTTTAACACCCCCCATCGCCTGGGCTTCTTTTCCCACCAAGCATGATGGGGTTTGGTGGGGAAAAAAGCCCAGGGGAGGGGGGGGCAAAGGGAGGGGGGAGATGGGACCCTGTTCCCCTCATCCCCCTCCCTTGTCCCCTGCCCCCTTCCCAGGTTCTTGATCTTCGGGATAGAAGTATTTTAGGAAGCCCTTGACTTACGATGGATGATTGAGCCCCAAATTTCTGTTATTGAGTGAGACGTTTCTTAAGCAAGCTTTGCCTCATTTTATGACCTTTGTTGACACATTTCTCAAGTGAATCACTGCACTTAGTAACGTGATTGTTCAGTGAATCCGGCTTCCTCATTGAGTTTGCTTGTCAGAAGGTCACTACAGGGGGATAACATGACCCCATGACACTCCAACTGTCATAAATACATGCCAGTTGCCAAGTACCTGAATTTTGATCATGAGGAGGATGCAGTGATTGTAAGGGTGAAAAATGGCCCTAAGTCACATATCCGTGCCGTTGTAACTTCAGACCATCACTAAATGAACTGTTGTAAGCCATGGGCTACCTGTGCCACTGGGCCTCTTTCAATTCCCTCTTGCAGTTTTTGGGCATTGGCATGAGAACTCCTTCACTAATTTATTAATGCAAAACTCGATACCAACATAAAATAAATTGCTGGGTTACAAAGAGAAAGCAAATTAATTTCTCTGTCGAGTCATCCTGGATCAGGTTTAAACCATCCTTTGCAACCCACCAATTACTCTTTGATTGTTTTCCCACCCAAATCTAGCTCAAAACCTGTTACCGCCTTGCCTGTGTGTGTACGCAAATACAGTACACATAGACTGTTACCCATAAAGTTGTCTTAATCTGGAGATGTGTACCCTATATTTTGAAAGGGCTGGTTCTGAGAATTTAACCAGTGAGATTGTCTGAGGAACTGATCTCTTGAGCATTGTTTCTCAACCTTGGCAACTACCATACAAGATGTTGGACTTCAACTCCCAGAATTCCCCGGCCAGCTATGTTTAGGCCAAAGGAGCAAAAAAGATAAAATAAAATTGAGTGATATTTTCAAAAAGCAAGAATGGCCTCTCAGAATTGGGCTGCAAAAATCTTCACTACCATTAGACATTCCAAAATGATCATCTGGAATTTCTGTAGCTCAAATCTGGTACTCCTTTTTCTAGGGGGAAGATAGCTACTCGTTACTTGAATACAAGAAACAATGAGAAAGAAAACTGGCTCACAGAGTTACAAAGAAAGAAAAAATTACATTAAAAAAAACCAGGACATATGGCTACAGTACATATATAAACATTCTAGATAAGGGTTTCGGTGAATAATAACCAAATTTCACTATAATCAGCCATTGCTAATCTACATTGACAAATGATTCCATCGATACATTGCTGAGCTCTGCAAACAATTGAGTAACGAAATATAAGAACAAACCTTTCCAGCCTCTGCAGCCAGGTAGATTTGAGCATTGACGTATCCACCTCTTTAGCATCTATAGCAGTTAAGGATTTTTAAATATTGGGAATGTGGAGACGGGAATTTGGATTTTTTGTTCACCGCTACGGAGATACCTATTCTGAGAATACCGTATGGCAAATTTTTCATTTGCCTTCATAATAATTACTCAGCAGAAAACAATTACCTGCTTATAAAGATAGAGAGTTTGTATTATTTGTTTTAAGCAGGGATCATCAAGAATTTCCTCATGCTTTTTCTTAGATGCTGTGTTTGGCACAACTTAATGTGGAGATGCATTAGAGCAGCACTTTGCTGGGCTTTTCCATGGGAATGAGGCAGGGATCCAGGAGAGGAGTTGGGGAGGCAAAATCAAGAAAATATGGAATTGGAGAAATGCAAGAAGATAAGCCATTTGAGGGTGTTGATAAAAATTGTGTGGGAGGGGAGAGAGCAAAATAGCACATAGGCTGGATTTATACAACGTGCTATGTTCAAATTATTAGATGTTTAATTCCACCTCCAACTCTGGCAGTGAACATATCTAATATTCTTCCTTCCTCATATTTTCCCAACAATAAAAACCCTGAGGCTGAGAGAGAAGAGGGACTGGTCCCAAATCCCCCAGCTGTCATTCAGGCCTAAAGCAGAATTAGAACTCCTTGTCTCCTAGTGATTGGCCCAAAGTCACCAAGCCAAGTCACCATGCCAGCTTTCATGCCTGAGCGAGACCAAGTAGTCAAGATAATTTGTCTACTGGATAGCATGAACCCAGGCTGGTTGGTCATTTCAGTAAACCAAGCTGGTGCCTTACAGGGAGTCCTCAACTTATGACCGCAACCGAGCCCAAAATCTCTGTTGTTAAGTGAGCTTTGGCCCATTTTGCGACTTTCCTTGCCACAATTGTGAAGGGAATCACTCCAGTTGCTACGTTGGTGACACAATTGTTAAGGGGATTTTAACAATAGCAAAAGGGGATCACGTGACACACACACACACCTCGGGGACACTGCAACCGTCTTACATATGTGTCAATTGCCAAGCATCTGAATTTGTATTCGTGTGACCACACAGATGCTGCAATGGTTATAAGGCTGAAAAATGGCCCTAAGTCATTTTTTCCGTGCCGTTGCAACTTTGAAAAGTCACTAAATGAATGATTGTAAGTTGAGAACGACCTGCATCGTAACAGTTAAAAAATAACACAAGTTTACATGCTCAAGATGTCTATATAAGTTTGTTAGCGCTGACTGATTAACTTGATCATCTCACAGTAATGAAATGGTTATGCTGAAATTTCGGCCAAAGGTAAATCTAGTTAAAATGAATCCATTAAAAAGCAGGTGTTAAATTCATTCATCGGAGGGCAGAGCTAATACAATCCTAGGCTGCATTAATAGAGGGATAGAATCAAGATCACGTGAAGTATTAGGACCACTTCATAAAACCTTAGTAGGACCACATTTGGAATACACGATCCAGGTTTGATGACCACGATAGAAATAAAATGTTGAGAATCTGAAAAAAGTGCAGAGAAGAGCAACTAGGAAGGATGATTAAAGGCCTGGAGCAGTGGTGGGTTCCGGATCTTGTTCCAACCAGTACGGTTGGAACGGGCCCGGCATCGTCCACATGGACGCGCACAGTGTATGAGCACACATGCGCAGGTGGCGTGCATGCATCTTACCGCTTCCGCGATGCTCCAGCTGCTCAGCATAGCATCGCGCAGGCGCTGTGCGCGGAAGCACTGAAGACTTAAAAAACTGGTAAGGAGCTCGGGCGGACAAGTGGGCGCTCTGGAGCACCGTACCGGAATGGTATCCGGTGTTCCGGGCAGGCTCTGGTACGCTCGTACCGGGGCATACCGTCTGCAACCCACCACTGGCCTGGAGACTAAAACATGAAGAACGGTTGCAGGATTTGGGTATGTCTAGTTTGATGAAAAGAAGGACTAAGGGGTGACATGATAGCAGTCTTCCAATACTTGAGGGGCTGCCACAAAGAAGAGGGAGTCAAGCTATTCTCCAAAGCTCCAAAAACAAAGATGAAAAACAATGGATGGAAGCTAACTAAGGAGAGAAGCAACCTAGAACTAAGGAGAAATTTCCTGACAGAACAATTAACCAGTGGAACCGCTTGCCTTCGAATGCTCCATCACTGGAGGCTTTCAAGAAGAGACAGCACAGCCATTTGTCTGAAATGGCCTAGACTCTCCTACTTGAGCAGGGGATCAGACTAGATGACCTCCAAGGTCCCTTCCAACTCTATTATTCTATGTTCGAATGAACCCCCCTCAAATGCATTTGCCTCCCTTGATGAGCTTCCAAATATTTGAGGGGGGGGATTTTCTTTTTCTGCAAGAGGGGGTCTTGCTAGTCCGTAAGCCTTAATTTGACATATGAGAGGGAATCTGCTGATGGAAGTGTTTGTTTTTATTTATTTTCTCTGAGAGGGCAAGGGCTGTCAATAGAGAGCGTGTATCAATTCAATAGGATCCCAAAATAATCATCCTGTGAAGTTGGTCTGATGATTGAGCCCAAATCCCCCCAAAAGACTCATCCTTGACGGTTACGCAGTTGAAGTTTCCCTCAGAGACAAAAAAGTAGCTTTGTCTCTCAGCCCAATCTATCTCACAAGATGGTTATCGTGAGGAAAATAAAGATCTGAGAACATGGTCCTTGCCACATTGAGTTGTACACAACAAAGGAAGGATACAAATCTAGTAAATAAAAATAAATACAATAAATAACCTTGTCATCTTCCTAGTCACAATGCAAAACCTTTATCTCTCCATTATATTGTCTAGAGCAGTGTTTCTCAACCTGGGCAACTTTATAACGTGTGGACTTCAAGTCCCAGAATTCCCTAACCAGCCATGTTTAGGCCACGTTGGCTGGGGAATTCTGGGAGTTGAAATCCACACATCTTGAAAATCAAGCATTTTGTTGCTTAACAGTGACGTGCGGTCAGGGGAGGCAAGGGAGGCAGAGCCTCACCTCTCTTCATGAAATAATAGTATATAATATTATATACTATATATATATATATAATATCATAATATTATACATCCGTCCGGGCGCGCCCAGGAGCTGCGGAGGGCGGAGGCAGAAATGTCGGCGTTTCCGAATGACGTCATCCGGGAGCGCCGACAACATTTCTGCCTCCGCCCTCCGCAGCTCCCGGGCGCGCACAGACGGAGGTAGCCACAGCGACACCGAGGCGATCCGGGCAGACGAAAGAGCGAGCGAGGCAGCCCGATCCTCGGTCGCTCGCCCGCCGGATCGCCTCGGCGCCATTCTGCCTATCTCTGTCCATGCGCGCCCGGGAGCTGCGGAGGGCAGAGGCAGAAATGTGGGCCTCCAGCACACATGGTCCCATTCCCCGCCTTCCTGATGACGTCACCAGCCTCACCAGCCATTAACGTCACCGCACGTCACTGTTGCTTAAACATCTATTCCTCCACATTTATTTGAACTGAAATAGTTGTCCATTCTGCAACACTTGTTATAAGCATAGGTGAAACCAGAGATAATGTTTTCCCCCCCCCCCCAAACCAGAAAAATCTGATATTTCACAAGCCAGTAGATTTCCTGGAATCAGTTTTTCTCTGTAACTTCTTGGATTGCTGATGTTCTGGGTCTCTTCATACATGTTAAATAATAAACCCTGATTAATAAACCACAGTGTGGGCGGTCCCACAAAACATGAAGCAAAATCACATTATGAACTTCGATTGGTTGGGGATTAGTCAAAGCGTTAGGTACAAAATCACAGTTCTCAGGATTCTGATGAAAGATCCTTGAAATTTGAAAGATAGTAAGTGCCTTTTCTAATACAGTTTACATGTTACTTTTCCCAGGCTATTTTTTTTTAAAAGAAAGAATTACTTGAGAGTATCCTTGTAAAATCCCAGTCATCTGCAGAGAGAGCCGTGTGGATCAGCTTCCCAAACATGAGTAAGTATCACTTTATTCTCCAGGAATGGATTCTCCTGCAAAAAGTTAGAAATATAAACCAAGTCACGCTTTAAGCTGCTCTCTTCCATTTCACATTCCTCCCCATAGCAATAGCGCTTAAGACTTATATACTGCTTCACTGTGCTTTTACAGCACTCTCTAAACGGTTTACACAGTCAGCCTCTTGCCCCCAACAATCTGGGTCCTCATTTTACTGAACTCGTAAGGCTGGAAGGCTGAGTGAACCTTGAGGTGGTCAGGATCAAACTCCTGGCAGTGCGCAGAGTCAGCCTGCAATACTGCATTCTATCCATTGTGCACCGTGGGTGGGCGGGTGGATGGAAGGGAGGAAGGAAGGAGGAACAA
The DNA here is from genome assembly GCA_029891615.1 of Natrix natrix natrix. NCBI lineage: Eukaryota > Metazoa > Chordata > Lepidosauria > Squamata > Natricidae > Natrix > Natrix natrix. The sequence goes on from JAKRSK010007868.1 coordinate 2,329,398, forward strand.
TAACAATAGCACTTAGACTTATATACCTCTTCACAGTGCTTTCCAGCCCTCTCTAAGCAGTTTACAGAGTCAGACTCTTGCCCCCCAGAAATCTGGGTCCTCATTTAACCAATTTTGGAAGGATGGAAGGCTGAGTCGACCTTGAGCTGGTCAGGATTGAACTCCTGGCAGTGCGCAGAGTCAACCTGCAATACTGCATTCTAACCACTGTACCACCAACAGGAATGGCTGTTATCTTTAACTGAGTGATCATGATGTGATCGTGGCCCCCCCTTTCATTTCCAAGCCTCTGCTGCCTCCCTAATTGCTGAAAACTCAGGCCCTATTGCACCTCACCCTATTCTGAATGCAAGAAGGGCCTTTCTCATCCTTGTAATCGTTTTTAAAAAAGAAAAACAAATCCCTCTAAACTCACTGGGCCTAGGACTGTGATGGTAAATCTATGGTACTCGTGCCACAGGTGGCATGCAGGGCCCTCTCTGCGGGCATGCCAGCCGTCGCCCCAGCTAAGCTCCACCGTGCATGCACAGAAGCCTTCCGCCAGCCAGCTTGTCTTCAGGTCTCTGCTGTGCATGTGTGGGGCACATACGGGGGATGGGTGTGCACATGCACAGAGGGGCAGGGTGCATGCGCACGGGGGACCCTCGCATTGCATTTTTGGGCCTCGCGCAATGTCTCCACACCCCCTTTTGGCTTCCAGGTCAGTGCAGGAGGCCTCCCAGGCCCAAAATGGGGCGGGGGGGAGGGGCACGCGCAGCTCTCCCATGCCTGGAAAACCACCTGCACCAACCTGGAAGCCAAAAATGGGAGTGGGGGGCAGGGCGGGGTGCATGTGTGTGGAGGCGGGGATCACAGGGGGTCACACACGCATGCATGGATGGGTCATGCACACATGCATGGGGCGGGGCACACGGGGTCACCAGCACATTTCATTATGGGTGCGGGCGCATGCGTGCTTTCGGCATGCAATGACAAAAAGGTTAGCCATCACTGTTTTAGGACAACTCTCCGTGGCCAACTTGCAGCCACCAACTCACCATGGGACAATTCGCCATGGGACAAGAGTTACACTGACATCGAAGAAATGGTGGAATAGAATCATTAAAATTGTTTTCAATAATTAAAGTGAATTATTGACTTGTCCTTCGTCAAGATGTCCCAGGGCAGGTTGGCCGTGGTGAGTTGTCTGCAGTCAGTTGGCAGCGGCAAGTTATCCCATTCCAAAACTCACCTCCCTCCCTCTACCAAACTAAAGAAAACCTGGGATTTGGCCACGATCATGCCACGGCCCTCAGCATTGTGTTCTTCAAAAAGCCCCAGGCACTGAAATCATTCTGTTTGTTTGTTTGTTTGTTTGTTTGTTTGTATTTATATGCCGCCCTTCTCCAAAAGGACTCAGGGAGGCGTACAACATTAAAAAAACACACATCCCAAAAGTTAAAAAAAAAATTAAATCCATATCCAAAAAACAAACCGAATTTAAAAGACAATACATTTAAAATAAGTTAAAATTAACAGGCCAGGCCGGCTTGCTGGTAAAGCCAACTTTCTAGGGCGCGTCGGAAGGACCGGAGGTCAGGGATTATGCAGAGCTCCGGGGGCAGCTCATTCTAACAGTGAATGGTGATGGAACCCTTCAGGTTTCAACAACCCTGTCATCATCATCACACCCCTAAAATCAGCCCATAAAATGTCATGTTTTTGTACCGCCCAGAATTAAGATGCACATCAAATGCACATCTGTAAGCATCGGCAGCTGTGTTTTGCAAACACGGGGTAGGGCTCCTTCTGAACTTCATCTTGTTTACTCGGTGTTTGCACAAGATGTTGCTCTTAACCAAGATAAATATTTATAGGCTTAACCTGCAGCCTTGGAGGTACGATAGCTGGTTTGGGACCGAACACAGGTCTTGATCCATAAAATATCTCCACAGACTTCCAGAAAGGATTCTTTATCTGCCTTCCCTGCAGTTGCTTAAACTGGATCTTGCATGCAGGTCTTCCTGACCTGCTGTGTCCTCCTTCCATCTGCTGTGTCCCTGTACTGGTGATGAATTACTTCGATCTCTCTGGACTTAAAAACTCACAATCACAACAAAATTTACCCTCCACGTCACTTCTGAGGAGTAACGCTGAGGCAGGGCACTCCGCTCTGCTGCGGGAATCAGCTGAGAGGATATAGGTACGTAAAGCATAGAGGCGGGCGGCCAGGCCCATCTGATCGTCGGAACGAACCGGTTTTCTCCCCAGCTGATCATCAGAGCTACCAGTTCTCCTGAACTGGTCCAAACTGGCTGAATCAGTGGAGGGTTCCTACCAGTTTGGACGGGTCCGGCCAAACCAGTAGTAGCTTGGTGGCCTGGGTCACTGGGTCACTGGAACCGGCAGCAACTCAGGCCTGCCACACCCCCGAACTGGTTCTCCTGGCAGCATCGTAGGTGCCGCCATCTTGTTTTTTGCTTCTGCGCATGCACAGAGTAATTTTAGCTGTACTGCGCATGCACGAAGCATCCCTGAGCAAACCGGCAGTAACCCTGGGTGTTAGGATGTGAAGGTGACCTCTCTCTTTAATGGGTGAAACCCATAGAGAGGGTTTCCCAAACGGTGAGTTGTATCTTTACTTTACTTTATTTCGTATTTCTAGACCGCCCCCTCTCCCAAAAGGGACTCGGGGTGGTGTACAGTCAGGCTAAAACACAAATAGGATGCATATAAATAAATACATAAATGCATAAATGGAGGAGGCTATATAAAACGGTACCTTCAAGTAAAGTATTAAAAGCAGTATTTAAAAACAACCCCTAAAAATACCCCAAAAAATTGAATTTAAAATATTTACCCATGAAATTCCCCAATTAAATATCTGCCAGGAGGTAAAATAAAATTATGAGTGGGCCAGGCCGGCTAATCGAAACAGGTGAGTCTTTAGTATCTCCCTTGGGGTGGTACAGACAGAGTCCAGGGGTGATGTGAAAAAACCTTTTAGGTTAAAATAAATCCTTCTCTCCCAAAGTTTCATTGTATCTCCATTGTTCACTTGTGTTCATTTGGGGGGGTTTGATTTTTAGGGGAGGTGTTCAGAAGATCCACATTCTAGACAGAGTTGACTGTTGGTTTGAAATAGGAGTCAAAGAGGCCGTCTATATTAAATTGAACAGCCCTCCCCCAACAGAGAGGGAGGGATACGACACCATCTATTGCCAGTCTACCACACAGTCCTTTCAGCAGTTCCAAGAAGGCTCCACACCCATTTGCACCACTCAGGTGGCCCTGAGGACACAGATAAGCCCACCCCCCACCCCCAAAGTGAACTCAATGACTTTCAGAGTCATTGAACAGGACGACTTCAAAGAATCTAAGTCTTTAGTTAGAACTGAAGAAGCTTCTTGGATGAGAAGCAAAATATTTTCAAAGGAAAAAAAATCAAGTCAGTCCAGTTGCCTTTGAAAAAACAAGCACCTTTGGGATAATTCACTACCCTAATTTTTCTGGTCTACCTATCCAGGACATTTAATTCTACTTGAGTCCAGTCCAGTATTCCAGCTGTGTATCAAATATCTGGAATTGGCCAGGTGTTTATTGTCTGGATGATATTTTCTTTAATATACAACAGAGAACATAGAATAATCGAGTTGGAAGGGACTTCTAGTCCAACCCCCTGCCCAATCAGGAAACCCTACATCAGGGGTGTCCAAACTTGGGAACTTTAAGACTTGTGGACTTCAACTCCCAGAATTCTGGGAGTTGAAGTCCACAAGTCTTAAAGTTCCCAAGTTTGGACACCCCTGCCCTACACCATTTCTGACAGATGGCAGTCCTATCTCTTCTTGAAAGCTTCCAGTCATGGAGAACCCACAACTTCTGAAGGCAACTCCTGTTCCATTGGTTGATTGCTCTCACCATTAGGAACGTCTTCATATCTTCTAAATTAAAAGTATCTTCTTCACTCCCATGATATACTTCTAACCTTCTTCTTGATGTGAAGAAGAAGGTTGATGTTATCAGCTTGAAACGAACATCTAGAAGTCGAGGACCACCTGTGTGTTGTTACATTGCTTGGCCATGAGTGGGTGTAAACCAGTCAGATGTTTCAATCAAAAACTATGGACTTCATCTTGCCCTGCTGCCTTCTTGGTCAAGCATTAACTGGTTCTCTGCAGTCTCTCCACTGAAGGATTTGTAGAAATATTTATGATTGGATTGAAATTGGAGATTCTGCGCATGGTTTTCAATTTGAGCTTGGTATCTGCTGATCTTCTTGGCTGCTTTATTATTTCCAGTGCTTCCTTGATCTTCCTTGTTTCCAGTTGACATTTCTTGACCAGGTGTTCTTTGGTCTTTTGTTCTTCAGCTTATTCTGTTTCACCTGTTCTAGTTTGCTTGCGTCTAACCATAGCATGCTGATCTTATCTTCTATCTCGGCGGTGCAGCGTATGCCTTTTTTCCTTCTTTGTTGATTTTGTGTCCCAGGTATTCAGTTATTTTTGCAGCCGGGAAGTTGGTTGACTTGTTTCTTACCGTGGGCTGGTACTTATATTTGATATTAAAATATTGGCATCTTTAATAGTTCTACTAGTTGTTTCTTTGGAACAAGGGTCACGTCAGGCAACCTCATTCTATTGCTCTTGTGCGGTTTTAGATGCTCAGTTAGTCTTTGTTTCAATTCTTCTTTTCTAATTAGTGTGTTGTTTTTGAGGAAAAGGCAGAGGAGAGAGTCCCTGGTTTGGGAAGAAAAATATGTCAATTTCTATGCCGACTTCTTCTGCTTCTGACTTTTCCTGGTTTGCCTCTACGTTCTGAAATACTTCTGGCAAGACTTTGATCTCTTTGTCCTAGGTAGACCTTTGCAATTCTCCCAATTCTGCTTCTGGGAATACTTTTATTTCGTATTATAAATTGACATTGATCTTCTAGCCTGTGTCCTGCTATTTTTGGTTCTGAATGTTGTCCTTTCTAGAAATGATGCATTCTTTTCAGTTATCCTCTTCTTGTTGGATTTGATTTAATAACAGTCCTGAATTCTGCAGCCCATTTGCCCCAAGATGTCCAGAAACTTTAGTAATTAGCACAGTCACTGGTGGCCTGGATGATAACCAATTTGGCCAGGGTTTCTGTAAATTACTTCTCACATATCATTTATGGGAGAGACACTTTTTCTCCCTCTTTTGGTGACAGCTGTCTCGTACAGTTGAACCTCAGGCTTAGCTCCAATCTTCCTCAGAGCACACAAACCCCACAATCCCATCGAGGTAGGGCCTCACTGGGGGATTATTGTAATTGTGATTTATTGTTGTATCCAGATGTTTGGACTGGGTTTGGAATTTCTACACACAGAACAACATGAAGTCACAGCTGCCAGTTTGTCTGTTGGCCTTCATACCTATCCAGTTCTTCTCAAGAACCTAGAAGGTCCCAATGCATCAGCATGGTAAGTGTGGGAATCCAAGCAGTGTGGCCTTCTGTAATTGCCTCATGGAAATTTTGTCAAGACACAGATTTTGTAAAGTGCTGTTCGGGATTTTTTGGTACAGCACCCACTGTGTCAAACCACTGGGACCACCACAGTTGGCTTATGCCATAATATGTCCATTTCAATTTCCAGATTTCAATTCTTCGTCTTGCATTCTCCTATCCCCTGGCATCAATTATCCACACATTCTTCTTTCCCACCAATATTGCATCTGGTATATTATGATCAGTCTGCATTTGAAACTCCCACAGAGAGCCATGGTGGCACAGTGGTTAGAGTGCAGTACTGCAGGCAACTTCTGCTGATCACCGGCTGCCAGCAGTTTGGCAGTTCGAATCTCGCCAGGCTCAAGGTTGACTCAGCCATCCATCCTTCCAAGGTCAGTAAAATGAGGAGCCAGATTGTTAGGGGCAATATATTGACTCTGCAAACCGCTTAGAGAGGGCTGCAAAGCACTGTGAAGCAGTGTATATATAAGTATATGCGCTATTCCTATTGCTAATATTTTAATATGCTGATTTTTGACTATTTTTCCAACTCTATATTCCCACCAAGTTTTCATTACTGGCCTATGATTATTTTTTTTAAAATTACATGCCGTAAAATGTGACCTCACAGCTGCTGGTGTTGATCTTCATGCGCATCATATTCTTTTCAAGAACATAGGATGGCGCAATATATGGCCATAATATCCTCAATATATAATTGTTTATATAATTGTATAATTGTTGATGGAAATTTTGTCTATGTGCAGATTTTAATAAATCATGAACTATATTTCTGCTAATAACTATTACCTATGATACTATTACTTAAAAAGTTTATTGCATAGTTTTCCTATAACGTATATTTGGAATCAGTGAACAATCTGAAACTTCATGAAGGGGTTGATGAACTGAAGAGTTTGGGGACCACTGTTTTAGGGACTTTACCCCAGGGATATTCCTGTAGTTTGGGTTGGACTTAGGGAAGAAAGCTTTCCTAGCGGTTGTTGCTACCCGTTTAGATTTATTTCTTGCTTTAGATTTAGAGCAATGGAAATCTTCTATTTCGGTGAATGCTATAAACATGAGCCTCTTGCTCTCGCTCTACCATGATGAATACAGTACAAGCAGTCCTTGAATTACAACTATAATATATACAACCATCTCCTCCCACTTATGACTGGCAGGACTGTAACTTTGTTGCTTGTATCCTTACGATTTATATTGATATCGATTGTTTCCTGATTGCTTATTTGTACCCTATGACTATCATTAATTGTAGTACCCATGGGTGAAATCCAGCAGGTTCTGACAGGTTCTGGAGAACCGGTAACGGAAATTTTGAGTAGTCTGGAGACCAGCAAATGCCACATCTGGCTAGCCCCAGAATGGGATAGGAATGGAGATTTTGTGATATCCTTCCCCTGCCAAGCCCACCAAGCCACACCCTCAAACCCACACCATGCCCACCAAGCCACGCCTACAGAACCAGTGGGAAAAAAATTGTATTTCACCACTGGTTGGTACCTTATGATTCTTGATGAATGTATCTTGTCTTTGAACACTGAGAGCATCTGCACCAAAGACAAATTCTTTGGGTGTCCAATCACACTTGGCCAATAAAGAATTCTATTCTATTCTATTCTATTCTATTCTATTCTATTCTATTCTATTCTATTTGTAATTCTATTCTATTCTATTCTATTTGTAATTCTATTCTATTCTATTTGTAATTCTATTCTATTCCATTCCATTCCATTCCATTCCATTCCATTCTATAATTGAGCCAAGTGGGGGGTTTCCATTTTTTTTACTACTGTCTTGCTCGTGTGCATGTGTGACACTTCTGCGCATGTACAGAAGCATCCAGGCGGTTGGGTTGAGGCTCCCGCCATCGCTACTACTGGTTCGCCCGATCCAACTCTGTTATGCTGTTGTTATCACCACGTGGTTTTGTTACTAACCCTCTGTTGATAAAGCCTAGGATTGCATTAGCACCCCGTTGGCTCATACTTAGTGCTGTTCCACTAGACTAGGACATTTAAGATCTTTTTTACAGGCACTATTACCATGTTTCCCGCAAAATAAGACAAGGTCTTATTTTCTTTTGACTCACAAAATATGACTTGGGCCTTATTATCCAGGGGACGGTTTATTGTTTTGGGGTTGCTGGGCAACTGCTCTCTCGCCAGCGGGCTCCCAAAGAGCCGGGCACAACCTCACGGGCGAACGGCTGTGTTGCGCTTTGCAGCGATGCAACACAGCAGCCATGAAGTGACCACGCTCATGAGCAGCCACCCGGCAAACCCCTCTTTCCAGCCGGGCACAGCGTCATTCACTGACCTAGGGGGCTCGCAAAGCCGCGTGAGCGTCTGTTTGCTGCCACCCGGCTCCCGTGGCTTGGCGCCTTCCAAATGCCAGTGAATGGAGAGGTGGGTTGCACGAACGGTTCTTTTGCTCCCGCTTGCGCACCTCCGAGCCTCATGATGCCCTGGCCCAGCTCTCCCTGGCCCAGCTCTCCCTGGCCCAGCCAGGGCACCTCCGCTGCTGCCGCCCGCCACCGTCCCAGCATAACTTTTTTGGCGGCTTCCAAACCGAGTCTTCCAGCAGTGGCTGCTCTAGGCATACGCTCTATGGTTGTACGTTCTGGGAGTACACTCTGCCAGCAGCCAGCCCATAGAGCATACGCCCAGAGCAGCCACTGCTGGAAGACTTGGTTTGGAAGCCGCCGAAAAAGCCATGCTGGGATGGCGGCAGTGGGAACGGGCGGCGGCAGCTGAGGTGCCCTGGCTCTGCAGTGAGAGCTAGGACAGGGCATCGTGAGGCTCGGAGGCGCATGAGGGGGAACTGAACAGCCTCTCACGCAACCCCCCTCTCCAGCCATGCAGAACTCCATTCACTGGCATTTGGCAAGCACCAAGCCACGGGAGCCGGGCGGCAGCAAACAGGCGCTCACGCGGCTTGGCTATACCCTTAGGTCAGTGAATGGCGCTGTGCCCAGCTGGAAAGGGCTGCTTGTGGTCGTGGTTGCTTCATGGCTGCTGTGTTGCGCTGCTGTGACAGCGCAACACAGCCGTTCGCCCCTGAGGCTGTGCCCGGCTCTTTGGGAACCCGCTTGCAAGAGAGCAGCCACCCGGCAACCCCCCTCTCCAGCTGGGCACAGCGCCGCTCACCAACCTAGCAGTATCCCGAAGGCACCAAGCAACACGAGCGCATTTGCCACCCCCCCAGTTCCCGTGGCTTGGCACCTTCGGGATACCGCTAGGTTAGTGAGCGGTGCTCTGCCTGGCAGGAGGGGGGAGGTTGTCCAGGGCGCTTATTTTTGGAGGGAGGGCTTATATTTTTGCCCACCCAAAAAATGTGGAATGGCCTTATTTTCAGGACATGTCATATTTTTGGGGAAACACGGTATGGAGTCAGGCACAGAAGTGGGTTCCTACCAGTTTGGACAGTTCGGCCGAAGAGGTAGTAACTCGGCCAGACAAGTGACCCTACCGGTTCTATCCTGGGTGCCGCCATCTTTATTTTCTGTTCTGCACATTCGCAGAACAATCTTCATTGAAAAATATATATATATTCCCTTTTTTAAACGGTGTTTCGCAAAAACAGAGGCATTTTTGCCTTCCCCCAGCCTCCAAAAGCACTCTGTGGGCTTCAGCAGGGCTGGGGCAAGGGAAAAATGCCTCCGTTTTTACGAAAAATGGCCTGTTTTCCACCCATTTTTCATAAAAACGGGGGCGTTTTTGCCTTCCCCACTGCTGAAGCTTGCAGAGCATTCCTGGGGGCTGGAGAGGATTACGCAGGAGACAAGCTCTTCCGACCCGCTTTGGACCCCATCCTCGTCGAGGATAAGAATAAGAGAAAGGTTTTCCCGTCCACCACTGGAAGGACAACAACTTGAGGAATTCTGGGAGTTGAAGTCAACCACTTTTTTTCTTACTGAGTAGTTTGCAGACGCCCCCTTAGCTCCAATGAGGCTGGAGCCCCCCTCCCCCCACTAAAACTTTTCACCGCCGTTTTGTTGGGCATGGCTTGGTGAGGGGGTCATGTGACTGAGTGTGCGTGAGTGACATCAAGTTGGCCACGCCCACCCAGCCACATTGCTCCCCCCCCCCATCTAGCCACGTCCACCAAACCGGTAATAAAAAAATGTGAAACCCACCCTTGGTCAGGTACCACCTATTTTCCACCTGTGCATTAGGTTTTCCTGCCTAACTTACTTTTCCGACAGTGAGAACAATCCGTGGGACAGCTGGCCTCCCAAAGTTGTGGGTGCTCTCTATCCCTGGAGGTTTTTAAGAAAAGATGGGTCAACCCATTTGTCTGGGATGATGGTATTACATCACTTGCCATGGGCAGGAGGTTGAACCAGGAGGTCCTTGCTAGCTCCGTGATTCTAATATTGCATGCAAAAGATTTTCTTTGCAGCATGTTGCTAATATTTTTGTTCATACGATGGAGCACACGCGTGATCCCTTTCATCAGCATTTTGTGTGTGTCCTGATTCGAGTTTTAATGTGTGAATCAGAACACAGTACTTAATGTGTGTCCTCGTTCCCACACGAAAACACAAATCTCAATATTTTAAGTGCAATTCCCAGCGGTGGCTTAGCATAATGTTTGAACCATCCCCGAAGGCAGGCAGCCTTTTATCTGAGGTCAGGGAGGCTTCATCCTTACAGAAGCAGCTAACATGACAGCAGAGGCCATTCCATCCTTTTCAAAAAGAACTTGGTATAAGTTGTAAGAGCTTCGTGGTTTTGTAATAAAGCTTGTTTTGTTTTCTTTTGTCAAATGATGCTGCGAAGCGGATGTGCTGCAAAAAAAAAAAAAACCCCAAAGGAATCAAGTTTAAAGTGGAGCAGCAATTATTTTGATTTTTCATAGCCTTAAAATGAATTGGTTGATTCTGTTGCCTGCCACAGCCTATGATGGATGTACTTGATATGTGGAACTCCGGAATACACAGTAAGTGACAAGTAGGGTTAACCAGGAAAGTAATCCTGGTAAGAAAATACCAATTAGTTTTCCCGCTATCACTCAGGAAGTTCCAAGAAGCTAGCAAAGAAATTCTTGATTATGCAGAAACTTTTGGAACAGAGCTGGACTCACATTTCCACCAAATACTCAAGGAGAGAAGATGGATAAGTGATTTGACATAGTAAACCACACCTACTTCTTGGTAAGATAGAACAATATGTAGGCACCATTAGATGGATTCACAATTGGCTGACCAACTGCACTCATTAAATAATCTTCAATGAACCTACAGTATACTTATATGGAGGGAAGCATGCAGTGGGATACTACAAGGTTCGGTCTTCAGCCTAGTTCTTACAACATCATCATAAATAATTTAGATGAGGGGATAGAAAAGGAACTGATCAAATTTGTAGATGACAGCAAGCTGGGGGGGAATAGCTTGAGCAAATAGGCTTAAAATCCAGAGCAAACTTCAATCAATCAATCAATCAATCAATCAATCAATCAGAATAGAGCTGGAAGGGACCTTGGAAGTCTTCAGATCCCACCCCTTGCTCAAGCAGGAGACCCTATACTTATTTTGACATCTTGACAGACTTCAGACTTTAACCATATCCAACGATATGCAATTCAATGGTGTTTAGTTTAGTTTACTTTTATTGATTAGCCCTTGGGGCATATCAAAGTGCAGGGCTCCAGATACAAATGATTACTAAAATCTGATGAAAACAATTTAAAATGGAATTGGATAAAACACAATTTAAAATGAAATAGGAATAAAATACAATTTAAAATGAAATTGGATTCACCAATTCAGTGGTGTAAAAGTAAGGCCCTACACTTAAGCAGGAAAGACCAAATACATAGGTGTGGAATAGGTGATACCTGGCTCAACAGCGGTACCTGTGAAGGGGCATCTAGGAGTCTTAGCAGACAGATGCTTAATTATGAGCCAGCAGTGTGCTGCAGCTGCCAAAAAAGCCAGTGCAGTCTTGGGCTGCATCAACAGATAGCATCAAGATCATAAGAAGTGATAATGCCTCTTTGTAAGTACTAGTGAAGCTACACTTGGACTACCGTGTCCAGTTATGTCTACCCACAAAAAAAGTTGAGTCCCTGGAAAGTGTGCAAAAACAGCAACAAAGAAGATCAGACAGAGGTCTTCAAACTTGGCAACTTTAAGGCTGGGAGTTGAAGTCCACAAGTCTTAAAGTTGTCAATTTTGGGGACCTCTGGGATAAGAGGTCTGGAGGTTAAATTGTATGACAAATGGCTGAGGGAGCTACGTATCCTACTGGGGGGTACACAATGGCAATCTTCCAATACTCTGAAGGGCTGTCATGGAGAGAAGAGGATTGACTTATTCCCCAAAGCCCCCGAGGGCAGGACAAGATGTAATAGGTGGAAGATTATCACAGAGAGATCCAACCAGAAGTAGGGAGAAATTTCCTTACAGTGAGAACAATTAATCAAGGGACGGGCTTGCCTCCAGGAGGAGTTTTGGATGCTCCATCACTGAAGGTTTTCAAAAAAATAGATTGGACAACCATTTGACTGGGATGGTGTTGAGTATAGACAACTCAGGAATGGCACACCTGAAGAAACTCTCTGGAAGGAGTCACATGGGACCAGCATGGAAAGGTGGGAAGCCACTGAGGCTGCAGCGAACGTTATGCAACAAAGGAAGGGCCATCCAAGAGGTCTTCTTGGCCACCATGCTTTCATTAGTGGGAGAGCACCTTCTGTACCCAGCAGAAGTCCCTCAACCTCTTTTTAAGAAGAAATTTCTCAAGAAAACCCCCTTTCATTCGACAGAATGAGAATGGGTATTTTTCTCTCCTGGCAAAAACGTTGATGCCCCTTCTTGGGTTGGGGCTTGGTGTCGGTGGCATACCTGGGATATAATTGGCACGAGGCTCTCGGGTAACGAAGTCCTCCGTTCCTCACTGTTGGTCTCTCCGAGCCAGGCCAAGCGCATTGGCACGGGTGCCCGGGGGTGTGAGGCATCAATGTTCCAAAAGGAGAACCTGCACAAATGGGATGGAATGCCCAGACCTTACCCTGGCGCCCCATTGGCCGAGGCGCAGCTAAGGAAGAGAAAGTTCCATCAACAGAATGCCCAGCACGGCAACCGGGGTTGGCACACGGAGGGAGCTGGGCTGCTGGCAAGGGCACGAGTGCAGAGCTAGAAGAAAGAGACTTCTACAGAATATCCCAAATCAGGGGTCTCCAGCCTTGGCAACTGGTGGACTTCATTCTGCCGGCTGGGGAATTCTGGGAGTTGAAGTCTTAATGTTGCCATGGTGGAAGACCTCTATCCCAAAGGACTTAGATCAGGGGTGTCCAAACTTGGCAACTTTAAGACTTGTGGACTTCAACTACCAGAATTCCCCAGCCAGCTGGCTGGGGAATTCTGGGAGTTGAAGTCCACAAGTCTTAAAGTTGCCAAGTTTGGACACCCCTGACTTAGTTGTTCGTCTGACATGACTTGGATGGTTTTGGCCTAGTAGTGTGCTGTGTGAAGTGGGACATCTGTGTAGAGATGTAAAATTTGGGGAAATTTTGAAGCCATGAGAAAAAAAAGTGTCGTCCCCCCCCCTGCTTTTTTACTGGAAAAAATAGAAAAATTGTGGGGGAAAGTTCAGTGTGGAGTAGTTTTACAAATTGTGTGAAATTGAGTGCACATAGTAGTATTCTGCTTGCAATAAAAAAATGCAACCACCCCCCTTTCCCTCAAAAGCAACAAAATAAATCAATAAACCATCAACATAAAAATAACAATCAGGTTTGCCCCTTAGCACCAATAGCAAATAAAGTTAAGGTCCACCTCGATATTTAAGTTCAACCACTTTTTGAGTGGTGCTTAAGAAAAGAAAAACAGAAGACGCAACAGAAGACGTTTATTCTATCTCAATTTTTGAACTACGGCTGTCATTTTCCATTTCTTCTTCCTTGTATACCAACAATTATTAAACCGGTTTTTTTATTATTATTATTACAGTCCCAGGTACTGTAATTGGAGCCTTTTCCCTGCAGTGCCCCCTAGTGGCACAAACGCATATTTCTCTTCTTTAAGAACTGCTTTGAGAAGAACAGTGTTAACTTAAATTGCATTTCAGGATTTGCTTGTCTTCAGCTAAGAGAACTTTGCAATAATTTAAGACTCTACAAAAAGTCTCAGAAATCTTTCATTAAGGTTTTCGTGTTACATTAAAGTAGAATAAAATATGGATTAAAATATAAGAATGAAGACGTGGCATAAAAGGGACAGTTAGAAGCTTGCTTAAAGGGGCAGGGAAATGTCATCAGCCTTCAACCACAACATGTTCCAGCAAACGTCCCTATGTCAAAAGTCCAAAACCACAAGGTTCAATTAAAGTTCGTTAAAGGCACGTAGTCCATACCTGTAACAAAAGGAGAAGTAAGACCCCCATCTCCTTATAAGGCTTTTTCCTCAAGGTAACCAATAAGAAATGAGTTAAGTGTTTCCGTGTTACGCTGTCTTTGAGAATGTATAAGAATGCGTGCATCAATAATAAAGATTGTTCAGAAATTCACAACGTTAGCCATGAGCTAACATTTCTGAACCTGGCTGCCAAATAAACTCCTCCTGTATCCTGAGAAGTCTAATGCCTGTCATTTTCTGCAACAGCATAGTTTGAATACCATGTTATATACAGTATATATATTATTTATCATGGGAAAATAACACATTCCACACTCCTCTCCCCTCCCCCAGTTTTTCTGGGGAAAATAAAGGCTTAACTTAACTTAAAAAAGGGATAACATCTGTTTTTACCCCAACTTTTCTAGTTTTTTTTTCCAGGCCTTCCCATCTCTACACCTGTGGGAGGTGTCCAAAAGAAGAAAAAGGCAAGAGGGCAAAGGCAATTCAGCAATCAAAATTCCACTTATTTTTCTGTGCCTTATTGTACCAAAAGGACAGGGCTTGAACTACACACCTCCTGGCTGCATTGTGACTTTTTATGTCCTCCCGACACTTGCCTCTATGTGTGAATTCACTCAGGTGTGTAAATCATGTCCTGGTTTAAGCCCTGCCAACTGTGATTTATTCACAAATCATTACTTAGTCTGGCACATGAGTTGGACCTTTCAGGTGTTACTTGGACATAATGAATGTTTTATCATTCTCCAGCAATGAATTCTCCGTCATTTCATGTTTGATATTTGACAGATAGGAGGAGGCCCTTGTTGTAAAATAAATACTGCATACACATAACTTTATACTGACTATTAAAACCAGTCATCCCTTTATAATTCTCCTGCATTTCCCTGGCCTGTCCTACTCGATCTGGCAGAAGGGGCAAGCTGTGGACCCCTTTGTTCAAAGAGTTTTGGCAACCCGATTGCCATGCTGGGCAGAGTGTAGAAGGAGAGCCTTTTCTGCAGTGGCCACCCACTCCATGGAATAGCAATAGCAATGGACTTATATACTGCTTCACAGTGCTTTACAGCCCTCTCTAGGTGGTTTACAGAGTCAGCATATTGCCCCCAACAATCTGGGTTCTCATTTGACTTCAGAAGGATGGAAGGCTGAATCAACCTTGAGACGGTCAGGATTGAACTCCTGGCGGTGGGCAGAGTTAGTTTGCCATACTGCATTCTAACCACTGTGCCACCACGTCTCAATGAACTTCTTTGGCTGGGCTGTTTACTGTTGGCTTGTTTGGCAAGTTCTTTGCTTGGGGTATTCTTTAATTGATTTTTGGTCTGATGTTAATCTTGGAATTAATCTATGCTCATTTGGGTGCTGATTGCTGGTGAAGAGGTGTTTTGTTCCCTTTTTGTCGATGATTGTCCCTTTTGCATAGTCTGCAGATATTGCTTATGTCTAGGGCTCTATTGAAGGCTAATTTGTCAGAGTGGGAAGGATAATGGTGGGGAAGTGCCCTTAACAATCTTTCTCTGGACCTTTTCTACTTCAAAATAGCCCTTCTGAAATGGAAGAAGCAAAATGTAAATATATTTTGGTGGCTTGGAGGAGTCATAGGATTTTTTTTTTTGTTAGTCCTTGCAAACTGCCGAGTCTCCATGTAGAATCAATGGTGTACAAATATTCTAAATACCGTAAATAGTGGGGAATTGCCTTTTCTTTTTTCTTTTCTTCTTTTCTTTTCTTCTCTTCTTTTCTTCTCTTTTCTTTTCTTTAGAAAACAAGAGAAGATGCCTATTCCAAGATATAAATGTTCCCCCTCCTATGTTACTATATAGTAATATCTCTGCAAGGGAAAATAGGCTGAGAAATTTACTGTTTCCAAATTCCAAATTCTAACAAGTCTTAAATGAAGATTCAAACACAAATTTCTCCAATTCTAATTGGATTCCTGATCAAAGGGAAAAGGCTTGCTGTGCTGAAAACCTTAATGTCTTTAATTCCCTTCTTTCAATTTTGCAGGAAATAAGAAGCAATGTTTTAATGAGAATCACATTTGATTAGTCTTTGACCATCATAAGATCATCATCACCAGTGGCTTCATTAAAAATACAATTTAGATTTTAGACTGAGAACGTAGAAATATCTAAAAGCAAAGTCTTCAAATAAGAAACAGTTTAAAATAAATATTATAGTTATCAAGCATGCCGGCTGTAGAATTCTGGGAGTTGAAATCCACGCATCTTATTAAACTTGCTAAGATTTAAAAATACTGCAGTGGATTAAAATTTTGGGAGGATGCAGGCTGACAATGCAGTGTTCTATGTTTACAAATTTTATACACACTGCATTAAACATGAGAAAGGCTGAAGGATATTTTGCCCCCCTAAATAAAATATGTGAATTGCCAGAATTGTTTTCAACCTCTCTGAACATAAACTAAGGTAATCCTAGACTTAGTTTCGCTTAATGACCATTCAAAGTTACAGTGATTTATGACTGTTTTTCACACTTTTGACTATTGCAACATCCCCATGGACACGTGATTCAAATTCAAACGCTTGGCTACTGACTCACATTTATGACAGTTTGCAGTGCCTCTGGGTCACGTGATCTCCCTTTGCGACTTTCTGGCAAGCAAAGTCAATGGGGAAGCAAGATTCACTTAACAACCGGATTACTAATTTAACAACTGCAGCGATTCACTGAACAAATGTGGTAATAAAAGTCATAAAATGGAGCAAATTAACAGATTTCTCACTTAGCAACATAAATTTTGGGCTCAACTGTGCTCGTAACTTGCAAGTTGAGGACTACAACAGATATTTGGCAATCTTGTCTGGTTTTAGCTTGTAAAGGTTCCCTCTTGTGGCAAGTTCAGCCTATGAAAACGTTTTTTTCTTGCTTTTCCTCCTCTTTGGATTAAAGAAATTCTCAGGTGTGTGTGAACAAATGCAAACTCACTGTTCCTGGACAATTGTTTACTGAACCAAGTCAATTGTCCAGTTTGCATCATGTACTGAATACATTTTAGCCCAGGGTGTTGTATTCACCTTTATGGTTTCTATACGCTTCAGTGGGTGACATAATCAGATATCAACTGGGAGACTAAACCCGCAGCAAGTGGGAGATCAAACAGATTCCTAACGAACCTAGCCGACAACTTTTGTCAGCCAAAAGGTAGAGGAGGGAACTAGAAGTAAAGCTATACTGGACCTAATTTTTACTAATAGAGAAAAAGTGATAGAGGGAGTTGAAGTTGCTGGAACCTTGGGCGAAAGTGACTATGACATACTGGAATTTAATATAATGCAAACACAAGCAATAGAAAATAATCCAACCAATGTCTTAAATTTTAAAAGAGCTGGTTTTTTTTTAACAAACTCAGAGATAGCCTAGGAAAGATTCCATGGATGAAAATCTTAAAGGAGAAAACAACTCAAGAAGCTTGGGAAACTCTGAAAATTGTGATCATAAAAGCCCAGTCCAGCACAATACCACTGAAAAAGAAAAACAAGAAATTCAGGAAGAAACCAGCATGGCTGCACAAAGATCTCTCTGATAAACTGAAAGACAAAAAGGACAAGGCTGAAAAACAGTAACTGTGAGAGGAACCTTGGGAGTCTTAGTGGATGATCATTTGAATATGAGGCAGCAGCGTGTGGCAGCATCCAAAGAAGCTAATACAACTCTGGGTTGTATAAACAGAAACAGAGAATCAAAATCATGTTAGTACCGCTTTATAAAGCCCTAGTAAGACCACACCTGGAATACTGCAAAAAAGATGTAGTGTGGGGCACATTGTCCCCAACAATTTGGCTCCTCATTTTATCAACCGCAGAAGGATAGAAGGTTGAGTCAATAGCAAAAGCACTTGGACTTACATACTGCTTCACAGTTCTTTACAGGCACTCTCTAAGCAGTGTACAGAGTCAGCCTATTGCCCCTAACAATTTTAGTGACCTCAGAAGGATGGAAGGCTGAGTCAACCTTGAGCCCTCAGCATCGAAACCCAGGCTGTGGGCAGAGTTTGCCTGCAATGCTGAACTTTGAAAACTGCGCCACCAGGGTTTATGTACCTCTGCTTGAAAGGTCACAGGATGAGACACTGAACAGCTATGGGAATGCAAAGGTGAGGAAGTCACCATGTGTCCTGACTTTTTTTTCCAAGCAAGCTGGAACTGTTGAAAACTCTAGTTCAGGAACATTTTTGTGTCACACATTCAGCACTTCAGATGACCACAAGATGGCAGCAAAAGCTTAGGGTTTTCTGTATCTCTTTGCAGAGGGTGCTATCTATTGGTTATCCAGAGTTCTGCAGCCCTTATATGATAATGTACTCTTGAAGGAGAACAAGAAATGATGGATGGAAGCTTAACAAAAAGAGAAACAAGACCTAGAATTGAGGAGACATTTCCTGACAATGAGAACAATCCATCAGTGACGCTGCTTTCCTCCAGAAGTTGTGAGTGCTCTTATCACTGGAGGTTTTCAAAAACCTCTTGTCTGGAATGCTAGAGTCTCCTGCTAAATCAGGAGGATGGGCTAGAAGACCTCCAAAGTCCCTTCCAACTCCTTATATTGTATTCCTACATTTTCTAACTTTACAATAAAACAGGCATAATTTTTTGGAATGCCTTCTGCTGGGCTTATATTCTCCCATCAATGGATGGGAGAAAAATAGGAAAAAATCAGGCACAAAGGATAGTAATTTTAAGAACTGACATATGGGGCCTTGCTAACCACACTCCATCCCATTGAGTGTGTTGGGCTCCCAAACTCAAAATGTTCCTCCTTAGGACCTACTGTGTTTTCCCTAAAACAAGACCCTGTCTTATATTTTTTTGAACCCTGAAATAAGTGCTTGGACTTATTTTCGGGAAGGTCTTATTATTTTGGGGCACGTGGAGCAAGACCCTAACCAGAGAAAATGGCAGGGACTAGCTGCACATGCGTTTAAACTTTTTTTTTTTGGGGGGGGTGTATTTTCAGGGAGGACTTATTTTCAGGGGGGCTTATTTTAGCACATGTGCTCAAAAGCCCGATTGAGCTTATTATCAGGGGATGTCTTATTTCCGGGGAAACACGGTAGTTTCCCCCTTTTTGGGGGGGGGGCAAAAGTTCCTCGTAGGTTGAAGCTAAGACAAGACATTTTGATGGTGTTTGCACAATAAACACTAAAATTGGAAAATGCTAAGGACACACCCACCACTATCTCCATGCTGATTGTGGATGGCACGGGAACTAATAAGAAGCCTGGGTGAAGAGTTAGGGTGCTGTCTTAATTGAACGTGGCGTGGATGTAAGAGAAGGACAGTAAAAGAGCAAGACACATCAAAATCCATCCCTTGGCGAGGCTGCATGGTCCAAGTGGAAACAGTGGGGCAGGCTTGTAAGTGACGGTCTTGGGCTCAGAGAAAATGATTTGCAATTCACACACGGTAATTCTTTTGTGCCGACAAATAGAAGCTGCAGACAGCTCACAAATAATGTTTATATTAGCTTTTTAAATATTTCTAATATTAATTAATTAATTATAAATATTTAATGTTTTTTAATATTTTCCAAAGCACCCGAGGGCAGGACAAGAAGCAACGGGTGGAAACTAATCAAGGAGAGAAGCAACTTGGAATTGAGGAGACATTTCCTGACAGTCCAGAACAATGAATGAATGGAACAGAAGTTGCCTCCAGAAGTTGTGAATGCCCCAACACTGGAAGTCTTTTAAGAAGCTGTTGGATATCCATTTGTCTGAAGTGGTGTAGGGTTTCCTGCCTAAGCAGGGGGTTGTACTAGAAGACCTCCAAGGTCCCTTCCAATTCTTCTGTTCTGTTCTGTTCTGCTCTGGTGCTGCCATTGCTATCCAATCCTTAATCAGCAGTTTCTTATCAAGTGTAATCTATAATTGATCCAGAAGATCGAGATATTTTCTTGTAAGTTGAAATGCCTTTTTGAGATGCTTCCTAGGTGCTTCCGCTCAGGGGTAGTATTCACTTACTTTCCCTCCCGGTTTGCAAATGTGAGCCTGCGCATCCGTTCATGCGCTTGTCCTTCTGTGCATGCGCTTTGGCTTGAAAATGTGCCTAAATAGGACAGCATAGAGCTGGGGCAGGTGGGCAGGTCCACCCATGATTTCCACTACTGATTCGGGTGAACCAGTCCGATCCGGCTGAATATCACCTCTACATCTGCACCTCTTCTCGTGTTGACATTTAACCAACCAGCATGTGGCTTGGGTAGACCAGATGGTTATTCTTATGACTTCCTGGAACAGCGAGGATTCAATTAATCAATCAAAATAGAGCTGGAAGGGATCTTGGAGGTCTTCTAGTCCAGCCCGTAGGCCACCTCAAGCAGGAGACCCTATAGAAGTGGCTGTCCAGTCTCATCTTAAAAGCCTCTGGTGATGAAGCACCCACAACTTTTGAAGGCAAGCTGCTCACTGGTTAATAATTCTCACCGTTAGGAAATTTCTCCTTAGTTCCAGGTTGCTTCTCTCTCTGGTTAGTTGCCAACCGTTGTGTCTTGTCCTGCCCTCAGGTGCTTTGGAGAATAATTTGGCCCCCTCTTCTTTGTGGCAGCCCCTCAAGTATTGGAATACTGCTATCCTGTCACCCCTAATTCTTCTTTCCTTTAGACTAGCCAAACCCAAATCCTGCAGCCGTTCTTCATATGTTTTAATCTCCAGGCCTTTGATCATCTTAGTTGCTCTTCTCTGAACTTTTTTTTCCAAAGTCTCAGCATCCTTTT
Source organism: Natrix natrix natrix (assembly GCA_029891615.1). Lineage (NCBI taxonomy): Eukaryota > Metazoa > Chordata > Lepidosauria > Squamata > Natricidae > Natrix > Natrix natrix. Next base: position 2,349,979 of record JAKRSK010007868.1, read on the forward strand.
TTGGTAATCAGAATTGGATTCTGTATTTCAGGTGTAGTCTTCCTAAGGTTTTATAAGGAGAAAAGTAATATTTGATGTGAATTTGATTTTATGCCTCTCTTAATATAACCAAGTATGGTATTAGCTTTTTTGGCTGCTGCCGCAAAGAGCTGGCTCATGTTTAAGTGACTGTCCAAAATCCTCCTTATAATTACTGTTTTTGAATCAGGTTTCACTTAATCCTTATTTGTATCTTTGGTTTTTCTTGCCTAAGTGTAAAACCTTGCTTTTTTCCACATTAAACTTCGTTTTGGTGGATAGGACCAGAGGTGGGATTAAGCAGGTCCTCACCAGTTCTGGAGGACCAGTAGCGGAAATTTTGAGTAATTCAGGGAACTGGTAGATACCACCTCTGGCTGGCCCCGCCCCCATCTATTCTCTGCCTCCCAAGTCCCAGCTGATTGGGAGGAAATGGGGATTTTGCAGTATCTTTCCCCGCCACACCCTCCAAGCCACACCACGCCCACCAAGCCACGCCCACAGAACCGGTAGTAAAAATTATTAAATCCCACCACTTGGTAGGACCCATTGTTCAAGTTTGTCAAGATCTTTTTGGATCCTGAAGTGTTGGCTATTCCTGATAGCTTAGTGCATGGGTCGTCAACCTGGTCCCTACCGCCCACTAGTGGGCGTTTTGGGATTCCAGGTGGGCGGTGGGGATTACGGAGGTTGAAACCTCCTTTTGAACTAACGCGCGCGAGAATGCGTGCGTTAGGGATTTCGGAGGTTAAAACCTCCTTTTGGGCGAGTGGGCAGGCGAGCGCAAGCGCGTGCACAAGCAAACACGTGGGAAGAGGAAGGGGAGGAGTAGAAACTGTTAGCAGGGGCAGGCAGAAGCGGAGCAGAGCAGTTATTTATTTATTTATTTATTTATTTTCTTAGATTTTTAGACCGCCCCTCTCCCAAAAAGGGACTCGGGGCGGTGTACAGTCAATAATAAAAACATTCATAATAATTAAATACATTTAAACTACATTTAAGATATATTTGGAGGGGGAAATAGGCTGTACTAAGAAATAAATAATTCTAATCTTAAAACATCACAATTAAAACCCCAAACCCTAAAATAAAATAAATCCCTGGGAGGTACAACTAAGAAAGTGCCAGGCCAGCTGATTGAAACAGGTGAGTCTTTAACTTTTGCCGGAAGGAACGGAGGTCGGTGGTAGTTCGAATGTCTGGGGGGAGGTCATTCCAGAGGGTTGGGCCCATCACAGAGAAGGATCTACTCCTAGGTGTCGCCCGCTGGCATTGACTAGCAGACGGCACCAGGAGGAGCCCCTCTCTGTGTGAGCGGATAGGTCGCAGGGACGTGTGCAAAATAGGAGAAAGAAAAGGCAGGAGAGAATTGTTGTTGGCTAATAATAATAAGTGGGCTAACTAGCTCAGCCTTACTTTTGTACATAGCCCTAAGGAAGATTTTTTAAAAAGGAGATAAAAAGGAAAAGCACCGAAAGAGGAGACCTTCGTTTGTTCCTTACGAAAATCGAACCAGATATCAAATATTTAGTCTCGCAGCATCAGCCTCAAAGATCTCATTAATCACTGGTAAAGCGAATTTCAATTTACTTTATTGTTTTCTAATTAAACTTTATAAAGTTAAAAACATTATAAACATACATAAAGTAGAAATAAAAAGATAAACTGATAAGGAGGCGAGCCTGTGGCTTAGTGGCTAAGACTCCTGCCTAAGATATAATACAGCCCAGGTTCAAATCCCAGTAAGGGTATGCCTAGCTGATGAGAGCTAATTAGCTCGAAATAGATCTATACTAGTCTCCCTTTATTTAATTATCAGTACAAATACAACAAAAAGATAAATGTATGTACATTTCTTTTTTTAAAAAACACCCTCCTTTCTAAAAAATATTCAGCACTTGCGCAAAAACTGGTGGGCGGTAAGGAAATTTTTCCATCAGGAAAGATCCATTAGTGGGCGGTAGGTAGAAAAAGGTTGACTACCACTGGCTTAGTGTCATCTGCTGATTGATTCTGGTTAGGCCCTGAATGAAAGCTGAGAGCCTGAGGGATCACCTGACCACTGTTTCTCAGGTGAGACCCAGGTGAAGTGGTGCACCTGTGAATAAGGAGGGGATTTAGGAATCCAGGATGGCTGTTTTGCTCTCCCAATTGTTGGTTAGCGTGATCTGCTTCTGACACAACGTATATGATGCCTACTAAAATGGGGCTGACTATCAGTAGTCCTTAACATGCCCTTAAGGGAGCCTGAAGAAGGAAATGGCAATCCACTCCAGTGTCTTTGCCATGAAAACCCCATGGAGAGTGTTGTCCATGGGGTCGCGATGGGTCAGACACGACTTCGCAACTAACAACAAGAACAATCACAGTTGTAAAACGGTAGTGATGTGATCAACTCGATTTTATGGCTTTTTTTTATGGCAGTTGTTAAGGGGGCACAAGTGAACACTGAGGTCATTAAGAAAATCCATGATTTTATAAACACTGTTTTGGGGGAAACTGGTAGTAAATGCTGATATTCAGCCAAAAGGATTGGAAAATGTGGTCACATGACTATGGGGCTGAAAATGGCCATAAACGCAGCCCGATTGTCCAAGAGCCTGAAGTTCAAGAAGGGACAGCAGCCTCCCAGTAGGTCCATCATTGCAACTTCAAACAGTTGCTAGGCAACAGTCTTAAATTGAGGATTATCTGTACTCCCCGGTAAGGACAGCTGCATCTGTTGACTTCAACTTCATTCCTGATCCATTTTAATCCCACTTTTCTACCCCTTTGTATTTTTTTTTTAAGTTCTAAAATTTACATATGTATTTCTTCTAATTAATTGCAAAGATTAACAGGCAGTTTGTGATGTTTTTGCAAGCACTTTTGCTAATATTATAATCATTTATTAAATGTGTTCATTCCCCCAATTCAGTTTTGTTCATTCCCATTGTATCATGTTTTAACTGTAGAAGCTTCAGGAACGGAACCGTTTTCCATTGGAGAGCTACCTTGAGAAATGGAGAAAAGTCCAGATTTTGAAGGGTAAATGTGCTTCAGTTTGCACTGTGGTTTGAAAAAAATGAAAGTAAGTAAATTCATACTTCAGTATGAAGAAAACTGAGAGTTCACTCCATCCTTTTTCTCTGCCTGTTGACTTAGTCACGGAGAATGGTCTATGATAATTCACCATGGTGAACCTGCCACATAATAACTCACTGTAGGAAAAAAGTTACACTAATATCAAATAAATTTCCTTCTTTCTTTCTTTTTCTTTCTTTCTTTCTTTCTTTCTTTCTTTCTTTCTTTCTTCTTTCTTTCTTTCTTCTTTCTTTCTTTTCTTTCTTTCTTCTTTCTTTCTTTCTTTCTTCATTCATTTATTTCATTCTTCAACAATGACTAAATTAGTAGAGCAGAGAAATACTGTGGACATAATATACTTAGATTTCAGCAAGGCATTTGACAAAGTAGACCTTAACCTACTTCTTTGTAAGCTAGAAAAAAGTGGGATAGATGGCTTCACCATCGCAACTGGCTGACAAACCACACTCAATGAGTACTTAATGGGTTTAAGTCTACATGGAGAGAAGTAAGCAGGTGGGGTACCGCAAGGCTCTGTCTTAGGCCCAGTACTCTTCAATATCTTCATAAATGACTTAGATGAGGGAATAGAAGGGGAATTTACCAAATTTGTAGATGATACTAAGCTGGCAAGAATAGCTAACGCCCTAGAAGATAGGCTCAAGATCTTGATCCACTGTTCAAGATCCAGACTTGAACACTGGGCCCCATCTAACAAAATGAAATTCAATGTAGAGAAAAGTAAAGTCCTACACTTAGGTAAGAAAAATCAAAAGTATATATATAAACTGGGTGAAACCAGGCTTAGTAGCAGTGACTGTAAGAGGGATTTTGGAGTCTTAGTGGACAACCAGCTAAATATGAGCCAGGAGTGTGTAGCGGCAGCCAAAAAAGCCAACACAACCCTAAATTGCATTAGCAGAGGTATACAATCAACTTCACGTGAGGTACTAATACCACTCTATAAAGCCTTAGTAAGACCACACCTAGAGTACTGCATCCAGTTTTGGTCACCACACTATAAAAAAGATGTTGAGACTCTAGAAAAAGTGCAGAGAAGAGCAACCAGGATGATGAGGGGACTGGAGGCTCAAACATACGATGAACGGTTGCAGGAACTGGGCACAGCTAGTCTAGTGAAGAGAAGGACCAGGGGAGACAGGAGAGCAGTCTTCCAATATTTGAGGGGCTGCCACAGAGAGGAAGGGGTCAAACTATTCTACAAACCATCCGAAGGAATAATGGATGAAAATGACGGAGGAGAGATTCAAACTAGGAATAAGGAGGAACTTTCTAACAGTGAGAACAATCAACCCATGGAAGAGAAGTTGCCATCGGAGATTGTGGGAGCTTCATCACTTGAGACTTTCAAGAAAAGATTTGCCAGAAATGGTGTAGGGTCTGCTGCTTGAGCGGGGGGTTGGACTAGATGACCTATAAGTCTCTTCCAACTCTGTTAATCTGTTAAATGGTGGAATAAAATCATTAAAGGATGTAAAAGGAGGGACAGAATGAAATGTGAATGGCAAAAATTAAAATATTTTTTATTTATTTTAAATAATTAAACAAAATTGTTAAATTGTCCCTCAGTGAGTTGGTTGTGGCAAGTTGTCCCATTCCCTTCCCAACAGGCATTGCCCTCTGGCGTGTTAGAAGGTGACTGTCAGCTAAGCTGGATGGGCAAAAGCCAAGCCAGGTTGCCTTGAGAAAGCTGCCAGGAATGGGGGCTCAGAATTCCTCACATCTCCCCCACCCACCCACTGCTCCCCTGCTTCCCCAGCATCTGCTGTTCAAATCCCAGGTAGCCCCTGGCTTAACAAGAGTCCATTTAGTGACCGTTCAAAGATAAAATGGCACTGAAAAGTGACTTAGGATGGTTTTTCAGAGTTACAACTTTTGCAACCGATGGATCGTATGATCAAAATTCAGAGGCTTGACAACTGGTTCACATTTATGACCACTGCAGTGTCCCAAGGTCATGTGATCCCCTATGAGCCACGGTGGCACAGTGGTTAGAGTGCAGTACTGCAGGCTATTACTGACTGCCGGCTGCCTGCAATTTGGCAGTTCCAATCTCACCAGGCTCAAGGTTGACTCAGCCTTCCATCCTTCTGAGGCCGGTAAAATGAAGACCCAGATTGTTGGGGGCAAGAGGCTGACTCTGTAAACCGCTTAGAGAGGGCTGTAAAAGCACTGTGAAGCAGTATATAAGTCTAAATGCTATTGCTATTTTCCTTCCTTCCTTCCTTCCTTCCTTCCTTCCCTCCCTCCCTCCCACCCACCCACCCACCCACCCATCCATCCATCCCAGCTCAAGGTTGACTCAGCCTTCCATCCTTCCGAGGTGGGCAAAATGAGGACCCAGATTGTTGGGGGCAAGAGGCTGACTCTGTAAACCGCTTAGAGAGGGCTGTAAAAGCACTGTGAAGCAGCATATAAGTCTAAATGCTATTGCTATTTTCCTTCCTTCCTTCCTTCCTTCCCTCCCTCCCTCCCACCCACCCACCCACCCACCCATCCATCCATCCATCCATCCCAGCTCAAGGTTGACTCAGCCTTCCATCCTTCCGAGGTGGGCAAAATGAGGACCCAGATTGTTGGGGGCAAGAGGCTGACTCTGTAAACCGCTTAGAGAGGGCTGTAAAAGCACTATGAAGCGGTATATAAGTCTAAGTGCTATTGCTATTGCTATTTTCTGGCAAGCAAAGTCAATGGGGAAGCCAGATTAACTTAACAACCGTGTTACTAACTTATCAACTGCAGTGATTCACTCAACTGTGGTCAGAAATATTGTAAAATGGAGCACAAAAATGTCTCACTTAACAACAGAAATGTTGGGCTCAATTATGGTTGTAAGTCGAGGACTGCCTGTACCAGTTTCACTCTGTTTCAGGAATAAATGCCCGCACAGAGTGGACAAGTTTATAAAAGACTGGAAATCATTTGTGGACTTTTTGTTTTTTTGATTCATGACTTTTATTGTTTTATTAATGTATAAAATACAGAGAAAACTAAAAATAAGAAATTAAGGGAAGAAAAAGAGAGGGGAAAAGAAAATATGAAGTATAAGGGAAAAAAGAGAATTGACTTCAGACTCTTTTTAGCACAGTACAAGATAATATTACAGCCCTTTTTACTTTTTTATACATCAGTATATAATTTGTGATTTCCATAACAAACAAATCTATCTAATCGGCGAAACCAAATTCAAAGTTTCATTTTTTTCATCACAAGCACAATATCCAGAAGTGCTATCCAAATAAAAAACATAATTAAATGGATTCTCCTCTTTGAATAAAGCAATCAATTTAATCATTTCTGTTTTATCGTCCTTGCTGTGGAAATAATATATATTTCTGTTTGCACTTACTTAACTTGATAAACGATCACTATTTATGTTAACAAAATTCACTGTATTCTTTTAGCTTCTTTAATCTTAAATGGAAAAATAACGTTTGTGGACTTTTAACATGTTAAATGCAATAACAGATGGTTAACAGAGGGATTTGAAGTTTAGTGTAGTGTTTGGGTAAGCCTGTTGATTGCTCATCCCTCCCCCCCATTTTTCACATATATATTATGATTAGATGTTGAGTTGATTTAATTAGTAACTTTCCCATTTGCAATACTTGTTTATTTAATATAGTAATGTTTATTAAATGAGGTTGGGACAATTTATAACTATTTGTACAACCCTTATGTAAGGGAAACAGAATCTATCTTTTTTTTTTTAAAAAAAAAAAATCAGCATCCAGCCAGGGTGGAAGCTGTTTGTTTAATGTTAGATTAATTTGATATTTGGGTCATTTCCCCCTCTTTTTTGTACGCATTCTTTTTTGCCTTTTTGTTGTGTACATTTTTCTGTTGTTTTGTATTTTATTCTTGCTGATAAAACAAAATACACGTAGTCCTCAAATTAGGAACAATTGAGGCCAAAATTTCTGACGCTATTTAAGTGAGTTTTGCCCCGTTTTGCAACTTTCCCTGCCACATTTGTTAAGGGAATTACTGCAGTTGTTAAATTAGTAACAGCGTTAAGTGAATCTGATTTCCTCCTTCACTTTGCTTGTCAGAAGGCTGTAAAGGGGGATCCCATCATCCCCGGGGACACTGCAACCATCACAAATGTGAGCCAGTTCTCAAGCATCCCAAGGTAATTTACAGTGGTCATGGAGATGCTGCAATGGTTGTTAACTGTGAAAAACGAGTTTAAATTACCATATTTTTCAGAGTACAAGTCGCACCAAGGTTTTGAAGAGGCAAATTTGAAAAAAAAAAAAAGTTTTTGCACTCTGCAAACCTCCCCAAACGGCCCGTTTGTCGTGAAAACTGGCCCGTTCCCCCCCCCAAAAGGGCATGAATAGCCTTTAGATAGCTTATAGTGCTTCTGGAGGGGTGGGAGGGGGGCAATGTGAGCAAAAAATGGCCCATTTTTCATGAAAACTGGCCCATTTTTGTCAAAAAAAAGGGCATGCATAGCCTTTAGACTTATAGAGTGCTCCTGGGGTCTGGGGCAAAATTGAGCAAAAACTGGCCTGTTTTTCATGAGGTTGTTGGCTTTCGAGGAAGCAGTTGACCCTCAGCATATACGAGTCCCAGTGCTCGGTGCCTGGGTCATATGGAGTCGGTGGGGCATGCATGGCCATTTTGTGTTCTGAGGGTGTTTTGAGTTTGCCGCTCAAAAATGGCTGCTCGAAGCCACTCTGTGGATGTACTTACTGGATTGCTACGCTCATTTTGATTCGCCTAGTTGCCTTCCAATCCCACCCTCGTCGCCAGCGTTAGATCGGGTAATGGAAAGGCACACAAGGCTAAAGGCAACAACAGCTCTTTATTAAGTACAACAAGTGAGAACAATCCAGCGAAGGTTCAGTCTGACAGCAGCCCTTTTATAGGGAGCTGTCAGACCCTTCGACCAATGAGATTAAATCTCTGTTCCCGTCGGAACAGAGGACCTTGGTGGAAACCATTATAGCTGATGCTAGTATCTAACACCTCCCTCTTGTCAAAGTGCCCCACAGCCGAGTCAGGAATGCGGTATGCAATGACATTTCCCAAGGTGCTTTTTTTCAGGAGGCAACTGAAGGTTGTTTTTTCTTTTGGAGACGTTTCGCTTCTTGTCCAAGAAGCTTCTTCAGCTCTGACAGGATGGTGGGGAATGGAAGGATTGATATTCTTTGCAGACAACTGGTCATTTGCATCCATTTAGAGCAGGGGTGTCCAAACTTGGGAACTTTAAGACTTGTGGACTTCAACTCCCAGAATTCCCCAGCCAGCCATGCTGGCTGGGGAATTCTGGGAGTTGAAGTCCACAAGTCTTAAAGTTCCCAAGTTTGGACACCCCTGATTTAGAGGATCCTTGAAGCACTTGGAGGTTTGTCTGTGTCCTCAGGGTCACCTGAGTTGGTCCTCCTGGTTCTTGTAGTCTGCAATTTTTCCCTCTGGAAATCCGTTCCTTCTCCCGCACCATTCAAAGGGGGTTCATCCCAAATTGTATAGCTAAAAGTCTATAGGGATTCTCCGACATCCGGGTCCTGATTGTCTCAAAGGTGCTGTCAGCCTCTACTTTGCATGCTTGCTATCGGCTGCCATAGTAATGGGGAGGGTGGGGGTTCATGGTATTTGGGGGGGAGGGGAAAGGTGTTGGTGGCGATATCTCAAGAAGGGAGCTTTGTTCTCACCATCTTCTACGCCTGCTGATGGCTGGTGTTTGGACTTGGTCAAAGCCAACTGTCTCTGCATACCAACTGAATGAGGCCACTTGAAGACGCGCCCCACACGATCCCTTTGGGAGCTGGAGATTGGACATTGGGTTGGGGTAACGGGGGGGGGGGGGGATTGGGTAAATTGGGCTTTTTTGCTTCAGATCTTGCTTCACTTTCGCTGTTTTCATTTCATGTCCAGTAAAAGTACCTTTTCTCTAATTAAAGGGAGTTGGGCATTTTCTTTCTTGGATACTGAATGAGGCACGCCTGGCAGGTGCTTTTTCAGGAGGCAACTGGACTTTCTGTTTTTCTTCCCTTTTGAAGCCGTTAGGTGGGGTAGATTATAGGGAAAAAAAGAATCACGATGTAACTGTAGATAGAGGGGTAAAAATATAATTGTGCTTATGGCTGCCGTGTATCTTTTTTCTTTCTAATCTTGGACAGGAATCAAGAAGCTTCTCATCCAAGAAGCTTCTTCAGCTCTGGCTGGCTGGTCCTTCCCTTCCCCACCATCCAGTCAGAGCCGAAGAAGCTTCTTGGATGAGAAGCGAAACGTCTTCAAAAGAAAATCCAGTTGCCTCCTGAAAAAAAAAGCACCTTTGGAGACAACCAGGACCTGGATGACGGAGAATCTCTACCGACTTTTTGCAATGACATTTGTTGTCTGCTGAACCAAAATCCAGATGTTCCGCTTCTGCAGCTCAGCATCGCCCTGCCCATTGCATGCTTTTCATCTCGGCATCATGGGTAAACTATGGCTCCCTAGAGGAACGTACAGAGGCCCATGCATGATGCTACAAAGCACCAAATCTGTGCATTCGGGCTGTCCTGCAATTGCAAACGGTGCTCGGTTCCAAGCCACAAGGGTGAACCTTGAGCCACGCCCGGCGGAGAACCCAGCACCAAGAACGCGCAGGAGAAACTGCGCGGGCGCGGAGGCGCAGCCAGGCTGATGTGCGCGCGCATACCTTTCAACCCCCCCCGGCTGCGCCTGCGCGGACGGATCCCCCTCCCCCCTCACTTCCCACCCCGTCTTCCTCCTTTCCATTTTGCCGGCGTAACCAACCTTGATGACCTCGTCTTCGCCGCCTCCTCCTTTATGACATTGATGGGCGCGTCAGCCGCCCAATGGGCGCGCGGCAGGCGCCGAAGGGTCGCTGGGCAGCGGCGACGGCGGACTGGAGGAGGCGGGCTCTGCCGCGGGTGGGGTTGTCGTTTTCTGTCCCCTCCCCCTAGCATGTTCGGGTGAGGCCTTTTGGGGCGCTCGGGGCGGCGTCTCGGGCTCAGTGTGGGCGGCGGCAGCGGCCGGGGATGCGGCGGCGGCAGCGGCTCTTCTTGATGGCGTCGCCGCAGCTGCCGGGCGCGGCCGGACGGAGGTAGCCGGAGCCGCGCCGAGGCAGGCCCGGTCGGGGGAGCGACCGACCGAGCGATGGAGGATCAGGCGGCGCAGGAGGAAGGCGAGGCCGAGATCCAGGAGCTGCACGGGCCCGAGCACTGGTTCAGCCAGTGGGAGCGGCAGTGCCTGGCCGAGGCCGAACAGGACGACGGCGGCGGCCTAGGCGGCGGCGGGGGCGGCCCTTTACCACCCGAACTGCAGGACGACGACGAGGCGGCCGCCACCGCCACCCCGCAGCCGGAGCCCAAGCAGCAGAAGCTCTGGCACCTCTTCCAGAACTCGGCCACCGCCGTGGCGCAGCTCTACAAGGGTGAGCCCAGCCCCCCCCCGCCGCACGTGTGGATGCCCTGACACGTGTCGACACTGGGCGGGGAAGATCCCCCCCTACGGGAGGGACTGTCTTTCCCCCCCGGGTGGGAATCTTGGGAGTGGTCGTCCGAGGCCCGGCCCGGTTGCCCCGCCGGGCGCCCTCAAGATGGCGGGAGGCCTCATCACCGCCACTGCCGCCGCTTCTCTTTCTTTCCCTCTCAGCCGGTGAAAGGAGCGGCTCCCCGGGGTTAGGGGGGGCACAATGGATTCGCCCGTCCGTCCCCCCGTCCCTGAGGGAGGGTGGGCTCGCCCGGGCCCTTGGCCCCTCCCACCAACAAAATGGCGGTTGGCGGGGGGGGGTTCGAATACGCGGTTGGGAAGGGCCTTAACGGGAGGGGGGGCGCTGCCGCCGCCGCCAATCGAGCAGACGTAGTTTCCCTTTTTTAAAAAAGGGGCGTCCTCCTTTTTTCTAAGCCCCCCACCCATGGGGGGATGTAAATGGACGATTCCACCCCGCTCACTTTTTCCTGCCCCCCCCCGGGCGGACTTGGACGCTTCCAGGCGGCTTCCGTCCTCCTTGAGCCTCTTCTCCCCCCCTCCCTCCCCCCCATTTCCTGCGTTTCCGTCCCGGCGGCGGCGGCGGGTGAACAAAATGGCGAAGCCCAACATGGCCGGGCCTTGAAGACGAAGGAGCAGAAGAGGAGGTTGGGGGATGGGGAGGGGAGGTTAGTCGGTCACGGCGAGGCTCACTTCTCCCCTTTGCTCTCCCCCCACGCGCAGACCGCGTGTGCCAGCAGCCCGGCCTCTCCCTCTGGGTGCCCTTCCAGAACGCGGCCACCGCCGTCACCAACCTCTACAAAGGTGAGCAGGGACAGGGGGGGGCACGGGGTGGGGGAGGGGGAGAAGGAGGAGGGAGGGGGGGCTAGGCGCAGAGGGTTGCCCTGGGGGTGGGATCGCATCCCACCTGGGGTCTTGCAGGGCTGGAAGAAGAAGGGAGGGGGCGCCTGGAGGGGAGCCACCCGATTTTGCTCTGCTCAACTTCCTAGGCTTGAGGTAGGTCGGAGGGGAGGCCTCTGGGTGTGGGGTTGCCTGGTGGAGCAGGGCAGAGGGAGAGAAGCGTGGTGGTTGTCTGCAAGTGGGGTTTTCCAGTCAGAATAGAGCTGGAAGGGACCTGATTCTAGCAGGAGGCCCTCTTACCATTCCAGATTAACAGGACGTTAGTGTCAAGATCACATGAAGTGATCATAAGTAATAAGTATCGAAATCATGTGAAGTAATAACAGACTTGGAAGGGGACTTCGGAGGTCTTCTAGTCCAGCCCCCTGCTTAAGACAGGAGACCCCATGCCACTCCAGGCAAGTGGCTGTCTGGTCTCTTCTCAAAAGCCTCCCGTGATGGAAGGGTCACAACTTCTGGAGGCAAAGCAGTTCCAGTGGCTCTCTAGGGAAGCTCTATGCTCTCTGCGGATTCTGGGATCCCCGGGAAACACCTGCAAGAGGCTTTTAGGGGAACTGCAGTCTGGCTTCTCACTGACTGCCTTGAAGGATCGAATGGCCCTTGCAAGGTGACCCTTCAGTGTCTCCTTGACAGCCTCTGGTGTGTGAATACTTAGGACCTTCCTCCTCTCAAGATTGAACATTCGGGGCCAGCCAGCTTCAAACCCTAGTCTGTACGTGACTTCACTCACCCCAAGCCCAGGAGCTGCTGGGGCCATTGCCACTAAAAGAGTATGGTCACTAAAACGTTCCCCGGTAATCTTTTATGAGACCTCTTTCGAAATTGAGAGTTGGTGGGGACTGCCTCTGAACTTCGTGCTTGATGTGGAAAAGAATGAAACTCTTGACTTTGGGTTTTAACAATTAGACTGAACTTTATAGAAATGGCTTGTTCATATTAGGAAAAAGCAAAAAGTTGTGATTTGATGTTAATGCCTTCTTTTACTGTAACAGAGAGAATCGGAAGTCAGTGCTGCTTTTTTCCCCTTTTTCTTTCCTCACTTCTCTTTCCCCTCCCCTCCCAGCACTGCTTTTCTATTTGCTTTGTATTTTGTATTTTATAATACTTTATAACTCAATAAAAATATGTTATTGGAAATTGAGAGCTGGGAGAAACGAGAACTTTTGGGGCAGAACAAGAGCATTTCTGTGAGTCAAGCAGATTCAGAAGAGATACTGAGCTAGCAATCTTGTAATCCCATCAGGACTGTATCATAGGATAACGGAGTTGGAAGGGACATCTTTTAATTGCCAGTGGTATAGGAGACCGTGTAGATCCAATGGTATACAAGACCTGCATAGTTGTCTCCATTTATTTCAGGGTACAGTTTTTAAAAGTTTTGTTCCAAGTGTTCATTGTAGGATGTGTGGAGGCAAGTGCTTGTGTATTTGGGAGGTTTTTGTGGTTTCTGGATATACATGTGTTTGTGGGCTTTCTTATGGAATGCTTCCTGAGGACAAAAAAGAGTAAGGGCTGTTCTTTTTATCTGCTGTTTGCCCCTAAGCTCCCTGGATTTGCAAGAGGTTTGCTTAGGACAGGGGGTCTCAACCTTCCTAATGCCGTGACCCTTTAATACAGTTCCTCATGTTGTGTGACCCCCAACCATAAAATTATTTTATGTTTTCGGTATTTTTTCAAAAATATGAGTTTTCCGATGGTCTTAGGCGACCCCTGTGAAAGGGTCGTTCGACCCCCAAAGGGGTCCCGACCCACAGGTTGACTTAGGATATAGGAATAGTGTAGAGTCCTAATTTCAGGAATAACAAAGTAGCTTAGAATGAACTATGTTTATAAGACATGTTCAAGCTGGGACTTATAATGTGATTTTCTTTAAATGATTTGTCTCGAATGCTGATATTCAAGTGACATTTAAAATTGAACAGATTCTACTATGTGCATAGCATACAGTACTTCAGCACATTATCTGTGGCTCATTGCCATACATCATCATCTGTATCGTTATGTACTTACAAAATAGTTGATCAGTCCCTTAACTCAGTGAATTTTTGGAATCTTCAATTTCTAGGTAAGCTTGACATAATCTAGCTTCTCGTGGGAAAAATGTTGTAGTTTTCCAGGGAATGAGTCTTCATTGTTTGGCTGTGCATGATTTGAAATATTAGAGATATTTGTGTGGTTATAACCCTGTACTATTTATACTGACTTTTAAATAAGGTTACATCTTCATGTCTAGTTATTTCTCATCTTAGAGAGTGTGGTAGAAATCTACTTATTTCTAACTCTGGAGTAGAGAGGCAGAGAAAGAAATTTTAGATGTTATGTTAACTTTCAATTACTCTTTTCTATCCTTTCACTGTTACAGTGTTGTTTTTGGAAAATACTCATTCTGTCAACTCTATAAATATTCTAGTTCCATACTAATTTATAAACATCTGTAAGCCTGATTTAATAGTCTTGGGTGGTTCATACTTGCACAAACTCCGTGAGTGCTCAGAAATTCTTTTCAGCTCATGGAGGAAAAGGGAAGACTCCAGAATATGTTACTACTGGCTTGACCTTAAATATCCTAGAGTACTTCCAGCTACTCATAATAAGTACTTGATCACTGACTGGCAAATGCTGCCTCAGCCAAAGCCCGAGTTGCCTCGATAACAAGTTTGGTGACCCAATAAATAAAGGTAACAATATTTTTGTTGGACTTAGCCATTCCTACATCATGTGAATAACTTACTTTAGAAGCCATTGGTGTAATTAGATGATGCCGCCTGAAGTGGCCAAATGGAATGCAGTGCTGAAAACAGCCACCATTTAGTCATCCAGGGAGGTATTTGCCAGCTGAGCCAATAGTATTAGTCAGCTCTCTTTCTCGAATTGGCACCAGCTGCCATTTTGTTGGCTTATCACTTGGCAGTTGCTGGGTCAAAGCCAGATGGTTTGTCTGCAGCCTGTGCCTCTTGCTAGAAATCCAAGCAGTGCGTGGAAGTAGCTGGGAAAGAATCTACTGGTAACCTAGTCTTGCAGAAGGACAAGGGATGCCATCTCCTGACTCTGCATTTTTATAATCTTGTGAAAGTATAGAGGAGAATCAGAGTCTTCTGCATATCCCGACCTTACCCATATTTATAATACATCTTAGACCTGCAGGAATGATATGTCCCAAATTAGAAAATTCTACTGCAACACATTGGGGCATAAATTGCTCCATAAATTGCTAGCTAAGCACAGTCCTGATCAAAGTGTACAGATTAGTTTTTCCTTCTCTTCTTTCTCTTGGTTTTAGAATCTAGCCTAGTGATATGAGGACTCACTCTCTTCCTATTCTGCGTATGTGAGTGACAAAGATTCAGGGCAGGTAAAAAGGACATTGGATGGACTGAGACATCAAACTAAGTGGTAATTGCTTGTTTGAAGATTGGCATATTATATGGAATGAATCATTTTAGTCCAATTTAAGAACAGTAGTTATGTGGTCTATGACTTAATATGCCATGTGAACCTAGCTGCTGCAACCAGTGGGTATGAGAGATTGCACATGTTCCCTGTTGACTTCCTGTTGGCATCCAGCTGGCCCTTGTGGGACCAGGATGTTGCTCTTGCCCAGGGCGCTTTTGGTCTTATGTGACCATTTGTTCAGGTGTTTATATGGCAGCCCTATTTTTAGCAATGAAGGAAAAGGCATCTTTGCTAAAAGTTCTGTCACCATGATTTTTTGGTTGTAAAAAGCTCATACGGAAGTACAGACCATAAACTCAGAACTCTGTAACAGCAATTCACTCAGTAGAATTTTTAGTTTTAGTTTTAGTTACAGTTTTAAAAGCTTCCACCCTAAGCTCCCCCATCTTTAACCAAAAAGAGTTAACCTTTACATATATTTTGGGAAGAATAAATATTCCAAAGATCTTACATGGATGAGATTGACTCCCTCTCCAAGAACGAGCGTTGCTTTCTATACATTTGTATTGTTTTTGTTTTCTGTATGTATAATTTTAACTTAATTTTGAAAATCCACCTACCACCATGTGAATGCCCTGATACTGGTAGAGCCCATGTTTCTGGGAACTGATATGGGTTATTAAATATTGATTGTGTTTGCAGTGATGAAATTGCTATGGCACATGTGGCGCCCTCTTTCTCAAGTCACCTTGTATCTGAGAAAGACAGATGTAAACATATAGTGCTTCCCCTACAGTTTTATCCCCTAATAATTCTTTTGAGGTTGGTTTAGCTGAAAGGATGGCTGGTCTAAATTTGCTCTAAAAGCTTGGATAGCAGAACTTGGGTTTCCCCAGTCCTTGGCTTCTTCCTATAACCCAGTGATGGCAAACTTTTTTTGGCTTGCGTGCCAAAAGTGTGTGTGTGTGTGTGTGTGTGTGCAGGGGGGGTGTCATGTGTGGGTGTGTGCCACGCACGCACATGCTTTCCCCCTCTGTGCACATATGTGTGCAACTAGCACTTCCCCTCCCCTGCTTTTGGCGCTCTTTTTTCCGCTCTCCCCAGGTTCCAGAAGCTTTCTAGCAGCCCAGGGAGGGCAAAAACAGCCTCCCACCCCATCCCGGAGGCCCTCCGGAGGCTTCCCTGAAGACTCCGGAGGGCGAAAAACCGCCTTATAGCCAAACCGGAAGTCACTTCCTATTTGCTCATAGGGCCATTTTTTGCCCTCTGGAGCCTTCAGGGAAGGCTCTAGAGGGCGAAAAATGGCCCTATGAGCAAACCGGAAGTCCATTCCCGAACTTACGGTTTGGCCAAAGGGCTGGTTTTTCTTACTCTGGAGGTTTCAGGAAAACTTCCGGAGGGCGAAAAATGGCCTCAAAAGAAGGCCAAAGTCAGTTGCCCAGCACACGCATGTGCGCTGGAGCTGACAGGGCAACGCCTCGTGTGCCATAGGTTCGCCATCACGGCTATAACCTATAAATCACCTTAGTTTTTGTTTAATGGACCCGTGCCCCTCCTGGCTGGTGCTGGCAGCCTGGGAGGTGACACGAGGCTGGCTCCTGGGCCTGGTGAACGCCTCACTGGGTGAGGGATACTTACCAACCACCTTGAAAGAGGCGGTGGTGAGACCCTTGCTCAAGAGGCCTTCGCTCGACCCAATGGAGCTAGCTAATTATCGTCCAGTCTCCAACCTCCCCTTCTTGGCGAAGGTTGTTGAGAATGTGGTGGCGCAGCAATTTCCATGACACCTGGACGAATCCGACTATCTAGACCCACACCAGTCCGGCTTCCGACCCGGGCACAGCACTGAGACGGCCTTGGTCGCGTTGGTTGATGATCTCTGGAGGGCCAGAGATAGGGGTTGTTCCTCTATCCTGGTCCTATTAGACCTCTCGGCGGCTTTTGATACCATCGACCATGGTATCCTATTGCGCCGGTTGGAGGGGATGGGAGTCGGAGGCACCGTTTTGCGGTGGTTCGGCTCCTACCTCTCCGACCGGAAGCAATGTGTGTTGACAGGGGGGCAGAGGTCGTCCCTGAGGCCACTCACTTGTGGGGTGCCACAGGGGTCGGTCCTCTCGCCTCTCCTGTTCAACGCATATGTGAAGCCGCTGGGTGAGATCATCCGTGGTTTTGGGGTTGAGTACCACCTGTACGCTGATGATACTCAGCTGTACATTTCAACCCCAAACCACCCCAACGAGGCTGTCGAAGTGATGTCCCGGTGTTTGGAAGCCGTCGGGGTCTGGATGGGGGACAACAGACTCAAACTCAACCCCTCCAAGACAGAGTGGCTGTGGGTACCGGCACCTCGGTTCAGCCAGCTGACTCCATCGCTGGCCATAGGGGGCGAACAACTGTCCCCTGTGGAGCGGGCGCGCAATTTGGGCGTCCTCCTTGATGCCCGGCTGTCAATGGAGGACCATGTGGCAGCCGTGGCAAGGGGGGCGTTCCACCAGGTTCGCCTGGTGCGCCAATTGCGCCCGCTACTGGACCGGAGTGCCCTGCGCACGGTCACTCATGCGCTGGTGACGTCTCGCCTGGACTACTGCAATGCTCTCTACATGGGGCTTCCCTTGGGACGCATCCGGAGACTGCAGCTAGTTCAGAACGCAGCCGCGCGGGTTATTATGGGGAGTACACGTTACTCCCACGTAACACCTCTCCTGCGCGAGCTGCACTGGCTACCTGTGGCCTTTCGGGTGCGTTTCAAGGTATTGATCACCATCTTTAAAGCGCTCCATGGCACAGGACCTAGTTATCTGCAGGATCGCATCCTACCACACTCGTCCCTGCGACCTATCCGCTCACACAGGGAGGGGCTCCTCCTGGTGCCGTCCGCTAGGCAATGCCAGCGGGCGACACCTAGGAGTAGGTCCTTCTCTGTGATGGGCCCAACCCTCTGGAACGACCTCCCCCCTGATATTCGAACTACCACCGACCTCCGTTCCTTCCGGCAAAAGTTAAAGACTCACCTATTTCAATCAGCTGGCTTGGCACTTTCTTAGTTTTACCTCCCGGGGATTTATTTTAATTGGGTTTGGGGTTTTAATTGGGATGTTTTTAGGTATTTATTTCTTGTACAGTCTATCTCCCCCTCTAATGTATTTTAAATGTATTTTATTGTTATGTCTGTATTTTATTTGCATTGACTGTACACCGCCCCGAGTCCCTTTCTGGGAGAGGGGGCGGTCTAAAAATCTAATAAATAAATAAATAAATAAATAAATAAATAGTTTTTGTTGGATGAGCTATGAAGTGGATCTGCTTGGAAGGGAACAGGCCTTAGTGGTTTTGTCACAGGTTTTGTTGGATCTCTGGGTTTACTGTGGACTCATTTAGACAAGTTTATGTTTCAGTGGAACTTCAACAGCATTTGTGGGGAAAAGTCTGCTTTATGTTCTTGAGTAAAGAAAAACACCATTGTAAATATGAATTAAGAGTAAGAACAATGTCAAATTAACTGCCAGTGTTTTTTTCATGGCAGGGTTGTGTTTTATGCCAGATGTTTCTGTTCACTCTGAATATACAATACACATTATATAGCAACATAATGAGAGTCATATGAGAATTGTCAACCTTTATGAATTCTTAATAATGCTGTCCTTGGATAAAAGAATTCAGGAACTGAAGTTTTGGCCTGGAGCTTTTTAAATCAAGCTGATTGCTTTCTTAGTCTGGCTTAGCTCCCATGAGGATCAGAATGATTCACTGAGACCTACAGTTAGTTGAGTAACACCCATGGAGAAAAGTTCCACAATGGATCATACTAACGACATATGATTATAACACTCATCACAATAGGAACATGTATGACCAACTATATAAGTTAATAATAATGTATTAGATCATAATTTTTGAACTGGGAATGCATGTTGGGCTTGGCACACTAAGAGCCCCAAAGCTGAGACAGTGTAATGTGATCGCTAACATTTTAAATTGTGCCCACCAATTTCTATTTGTTGCAGAATTGCACAAGTTGTCCATTTATTAGAAATGCTCTTTTTTATAAGCATAGCATTGGCTGAAGGCGTTATCGTGTTAGTTTGTGCATAGGTGGGTCTAAAGAAGATGCCTTGGCCTGAAGTCTTCGTTTACAAAATGTCCCAGTAATGTCTGTTGAAAACAAAGACTTGTTTTCAGTTCAAAACAACATGTGACAATTTGACTGTCGTAATAGTGTTAAGTTTTACTTGCGCTTAATGTTGTGGAATGCGGTATCATATTCTCAAGAGTCTATTTTGGAAGGTGGCTTACTCTCCCATCAGCTGAGGCTGCAGCATGGATGGCATTCTTAAGCACAAAGTGTTGGTGAGTAGTTATGGAAAGTACAGTTTGAACCTGCTGATTATATTTTCAAGGTTCTGTCGAACATGGCTTTGTGCAATCTGTAGAAGCCACCTCTTTCGTTGGGGGAAAAAATACTGATGCCCAGCAGAAATGTGTGATGTATAAGTATTAATAGCAGTTGTGCCTTGGCGAGGGAATAGATTGTTTCTGATGAATAAAGCTGGATAGAAATATTACTTCAGGGAGATTTGGGTCTTGGTTGGATTTGATAGTCAAATTCAAGAATAGAAATGAGGTTGTTTGCTATCCTTGCCAGCCTGATATGGCCAAATACTCTGGAATTAAATTTCCCATACTCTTGAGAAACTGCTGCCCTCACCTAAAGGGGGATTAATTTATTTATCCCACTTTTGCTCCCGAAGCACAAAGAACAATTAATTCTACTGTCTTCTAAATTCATTGCAGTCTAATTTCTGACTCTATTTTCGATCACCTTCACTTCACTGAAACTGCCCTTGAGTTAACTGCCCAATTCAGTTTCCCTTTCTACCATCTTAAATCCATTTGATTGCACTCTCCTATTTAAATCCCCAAATGCCATAACTCTTCATCCTGCTGACTTCTTTTCCCTTTCATAATTTCTGGTCCAAGAGCCCTGTTCTCTCCCTTCCCTTCCGCCATCTTAGCAGGTCTCTGCGGCTGATGCTCCATTAGCCATTCTGGGTAACTTTTCAATTGAACAGTTTCATCAATTTCCACAGTATTAACTATCATCTAAATCAGGTGTGTCCAAACAGCAGTGCTGGCTATGGAATTCTGGGAGTTGAAGTCCACAAGACTTAAAGTTGCCAAGTTTGGACACCCCTGATCTAAATATAGTCTTGATTTTTTCTAGCTCCTGTTTATCCATCCAACCTCTAAGTATTTTTCTAATAGTTCTGTTTTGGAGCCTCAGTATTATCTCAGGCTTAATATCTCTTGAGGTTGAGCTTATCCTATATCCGTGATGGCGAACCTATGGCACGCGTGCCAGAAGTGGCATGCAGAGCCTTCTCTGCGGGCATGTGCGCTGTTGCCAGCTGGTCATTATGGGTGCCAAAAAATGGCCTGAAAATGGCCCCAAAACAGCCAAAAAACCATTTTTGGGCCGGTTTCCAGCCATTTTTGGGGGCTGTGTTCAGGCCATTCTCAGGCTGTTTTTCGGGCATGCTCACCGGCCAGCTGCATGTGCACATCTGGTTTGGGCACTCAGTGCCAAAAAGGTTCACCATCACTGTCCTATATCTTTCCAAGGGTCAGGTCTCTTAGTTTCCATTTCTTGACCATCAGTAACATCTGCCTGTCAATCAGATGCTGCTTTTTGTGTTCTCTTTTCCTTCCCAACCTTCCCCCTTCGGTTGTCAGTTTAGGACTTCTCTATATAACACTAATTTTGGTCTAGTGGTTAAGGCACCAGCTAGAAACCAGGAGATTGACTTTTAGTCCTTCCTTAGGCATGAAAAACATGGCTGGGGGACCCTGGGCCAGTCCCTCTCTCTCACCTCAACTCACCTCACAGGGGGGTTGTGGGGAAAAGAGGGGGGAGGAGTAGTTGGCATGAGGGGGGATCCTTGGTGCTCTCTGAACTTGCTTGGCCATTACCTATACTAGGTAACGTAAGTATGGGTAGTAATGAATCATCTGCAAGAAAACAAAATATCTAATCAAGAGAATAGAGCAGATCTTCCTATGCATTCCCTGCTCACCTTTCACTATTTCTTCATGCTCATGCAGAACTTTGCAGCTGAGGTGCCACTCCCTCAGCCTCTGCATGGCATGGGCTCCACATCTGGATTCCGAGCAAGCCGGGCCTTGTTTTCAGCACACTCTCCTTAGCTTGGCTTCTCACATTGCTTTGCCAGCATATGTGTTCCTTCCCTTGCATGGAAATGCCTCCAGGCCGCCTGCCCGCCTGTTCCCTCCAGAGGCACTCCATGTTAGAAAACCCACCTGGTTCTCATGGCAGGGAGTATTCTAGCTCTGTAGGTGCAACTGAAGTGGTATCGATGCTCTGCTTTTGTCTGCTGCTCTCCCCCTTTTCATTCTCAACATCTGTTGTTGTGGGTTTTTTGGAGTAGATGCCAGTTCTATCCGTATCTGTGGATGGGGAGCTAATAGAAAAATAGCACTAGAGTGAGATTTGGTCCCTTGTGGGGGCATCACTCTGGCTGATGTAAACATGCATTCCATTTTAAAAAGTATATTTGGAAACTGTATGGCAAATGTGTGATGCTGTATTTGTTGGGCAAATATTTTTTCCTCTCCTGTTCCTCTTTATTGCCCTCTTTATTTTACATCAGGACTCGTATTGCCTACACCCAAACCTCTGGCAAATCAAAGAACCGAAGAATCACTTGACGACTTCTTTTAAATCGGATGCTGCCGTTGCCATTTGGCAGCTTGAGCAGATCTGCTCAAGAGAAGGTTTGGGTCCTTGGCCGCTCCATTGGTGGATGGAAGTTGTGAAATCTAGGCAGGTGGTTGAAGGTTGCTTTGTTTATTTACTTATTTGTAGGAATCCCCCCCCCCCCTGCGGAGTTTACTTTGCTAGTCATTGCTGACTCTAGCAGGCAGCGCTCATTTCCGTTTCGAGGCCATTGAGCCAGCGCTGTCAGAAAACATTTCCCAGTCCTGTGGCCAGCATGACGTTACAAAGCCCTGTTACCTTCCCACCCAAGTGGTACCTATTTATCTACTTGAGTGTGCATGCTTTCCAACTGCTAGGCTGGCAGCAGCTGGGGTGAGGATGTCGTATGGCGCTTGGGTCTCAAACCCGGACTGCCAGCTTTCCAGCCAAAAAGCCCAGCATCTTTAATCACTGGGCCACCATGACACCATTTATTTATTTATATCCCATCTTTATTATTTTTTAATAAATAACTCAAGGTGGCAAATACACACAATGCTCCTTTTCACACACTAGTCTTTTCTCCTATTTTTATGAGGTGACTTGAGCTGAGAGAGAGAGAGAGAGAGAGAGAGATAGAAGGTTATGTGTTTGGTTTTCCCCAAAATTTCAAAGTAGTCAACATTAATTTTTGTTACATGGCATAAAATAAAAACACATGCAGAAGATGTGTCATTTGCAGAAAAGCAAATAGGCGTGCGGCTAAGGCATGAAATATACAGGAAGTTCAAACTATTTGGGTGAGTAGGTTCAAACTATTATCAGGATTGAAAGTGGATATTCTGAGTTTTTGCCCAAATAAAATCTACAATGGTGTGGTAGGGCATTGGGCAGAGTGTTACCCACATAGTCTGTGTGCCAAAGCCCTCCATTTTTGGTCCATTTAGCACCATTTTTCACAGTTACGACCTCCCCGTGAACATGTGATCAAATTTCAGACATTTAGCAACTGGTTCATACTTACGATGGTTGAAGTGGCCTGGGATCGCGTGATCACCTTTTGCGACCTTCTGACAAGGAAAGTCAATGAGGAAGTCAGATTCACTTAACAACCGTGTGACTAACTTAACTGCAGTGATTCACTTAACAACTGACACAAGAAATGTCGCAAAATGGGGCAAAATTTACTTAACAAACATCTTGCTTAACAGCAGAAATGTTGGGCTCAATTGGGGTCATAAGTCGAGAACCTCCTGGAAGCAATATCAACTGGTATCCGATATTAGCAGATAGCTCCAAGTGGAGTCTAAAGTTTAGGTAGGGCTAAGTATTTATTGTGTTTCTATTTATGATTGTCGAACTTTCTATTTATGATTGTCGAACTTACTAACAAGCTGGCTGGGTTGGATTTGTGTAATTTTTTTCCTCCAGTGTGGAAAACGGTATGGAAATAACTGCAATGTGTTAATCAGTTTTTAATATTGGATTGATCTTCCATTCATTCATCCTATCCACAGGGGAAGCTCAAAAAGCATTTCAGGGGTGCCAGTTCTCTTTGGCTTTGCTTCTAGAACAGAGGTCTCCAACCGTGGCAACTTTAAGCTATGGTGGCCCAGTGGTGAGAGTGCAGAATTGCAGGCTACCTCTGCTGACTGCCGGATAACTGCAATTTGGCAGTTTGAATCTCACCAGGCTCAAGGTTGACTTAGTCTTCCATTCTTCAGAAGTGAGTAAAATGAGGACCCATATTGTTGGGGGCAAGAGGCTGACTCTGTAAACTGCTTAGAGAGGGCTGTAAAGCACTGTAAAGCGGTATAGAAGTCTAAGTGCTATTGCTATTAAGACTTGTGGACTTCAACTCCCAGAATTCCTCAGTGAAGCTGGCTGAGGAATTCTGGGAGTTGAAGTCCACAAGTCTTAAAAGTTGCCACGGTTAGAGACCCCTGTTCTAGAAGGCCACTTACATCTGAAGCTGCTGCCGCCTGTAGTTGAGCCAACACCTAACGCATATTTCTTTTCTTCCAGAAAGTGTGGATGCCCATCAGCGGAGTTTTGACGTAGGAATCCATATTGGCTACCAGCGTCGTAATAAGGATGTCTTGGCTTGGGTTAAAAAGCGCAGAAGAACTATTCGCAGAGAAGACTTAATCAGCTTCCTGTGTGGAAAAGCTCCTCCTCCACGAAACTCTAGAGCTCCCCCAAGACTGACTGTAGTATCCCCTAACCGAGCGACATCCACGGAAACTAGTTCTTCGGTCGAGACGGACTTGCAGCCCTTCCGGGAAGCCATAGCTCTTCATGGTAATCATGGTTTCTGCCTCCCTCTTCCCCCTCCTCCTTCCCAATCTTAAAAAAAAAAACATTGGAAAGAAGCACTTTCCTCTCTTAAGACCGTTTCAGAGCTCATGGTTTTTTTTTTTTTATTATTATGGCCAGTAATACAAACAGTAAAACATCAAACCGATTCTCGGTAGGTTAGCGACTGAGGTGGGGCTGATGGGTTCTCCTTTGCAGGCCTGGCAACTCCTTGCAGATGTGGGCCTCTTGCAGGGATGACTCAGGGTTGTTCCTTCCTCTGGTGACCTCGAATGCTCTGAAAAAAACAGATGTTTCTTACCAGCATTAATAGGTTAAGGCGAAGGGAACACGGTTAAGTCAGAATGAGTAGCAGTTGATTAACCGGAGTGTTTTGGAGGAGGAAGCTTGAGTGGTGTAGAAAGCCCAAGAGATGGCCTTGAAGGGAGTTTTCAGATGCTGCTATGGAAACGAGGGTCAACACATTGCTTGAGGCCCGGGAAAGGCGATCGCATTAAGGAAGCTCAGTCCGGCTTCTCCCAGATTCAGAGGGAGAGAGAAAGAAGTTAAACGCAAACAGACTTGCAGTCCTTATATATAAAAGGCTGTATGTATGTATATATGTATGCTCCAGCATAACTCTGGAGCGTCTCAAGCAATTTCAACCAAACTTGGTACACAGATGACTTACTCTCTGGAAACAAATACTGTGGGGGGTAAGACACCCCTAACATCCCTCGGGGTGGTGGTGGTTTGTTAAGATGCAGCCTGTTGTGCCTTTAAATGGCTTCTACTGTATAGCAAAGTTGAGCTTCATAGTACTCCACAAGGGGGCTTCCTCTGGTAAGGGGGAAAATCCAACATTAAAAATTACGTTTGGTCGGGACATTTCCCCTCTATAAATAAATACCCAGGCAACGCCGGGCTATCGGCTAGTATAGCCTAAGATACAGCTAGAGATTTCTTGGGGAGCTGCTTTCTTGAGCTGGTCTACCTTGCAGGGCTGACCCTTCAGTGCCTTGAAAATATAGCTTATTAAAGTTTGGCGGAACAGTTTAGCTTCTGTGGTTTAGGTTCGGTTTCAATTCACTTTTCTTTGGGTTTTTACCAAAGGAGGGTTGGTTTGTTTTTTGTGGTGGGAGGGAGAGAAATAGCTAGTTTGATAAGGTTTCGTTCAGAGGCTGATCTTGCTGCACGAAGCATGGAAGCAGGCATGTTTATTTGGTAATGTGATTTATGAGCGTTCATGGCTTACATGACTCTACTTTTGGTTGGCTTATCAGTTTGGTTGCTTCAGAAAACTCTTCGGGTAGAAGGAAAAAAATAAATCCTAATTGAGGTTCTCCGTTTCGTTCTTCCAAAGCAGGGGTGAGGAATTATGGGCACTTTATGAACCAGCCATGTTGGCTCAGGAATTCTGGAAGTTGACGTCCACAAGTCCTATAAAGGGGCTGTAGCACCCCCACCTCTGTTCTAAAGAAGCAAGATGCTTCCTTTGAACTTGTTCCAAAATATTCACCTTTCAAAACACACCAGTTGGATAGAGATATTCAGATGGAGGATGTAGCCTCATGCAGTTGGAGGAGTGGATCATTTGTGGATGCTTTTATTATTCTTTAATCAATGAGGGAAGCCAGATTTGTTTTAACAACCGAGTGATTCACTTAATTTCTGACGTGACCTGCTTAACAACGGAGGGCGAGGCAAAAAAGTTAATATTGGGCATGACTCATTGCCTTGCTTAGCAGTGGGAATTCTGGACTCGGTTCTGGTCGTAACATTATCTGTACAGAATTTAAATATCTTGCTTGGAAATTGTGCAGAATTGTAGGAGGTAGAAGTATAGAAATTAGGGGGAAAATATAGAAGTTTAGGG
This sequence comes from Natrix natrix natrix, assembly GCA_029891615.1. Lineage (NCBI taxonomy): Eukaryota > Metazoa > Chordata > Lepidosauria > Squamata > Natricidae > Natrix > Natrix natrix. Next base: position 2,375,706 of record JAKRSK010007868.1, read on the forward strand.
GAAAAAAATCTTTGAACAGTTCAGCTTTTCCTGCACACTTAATACTTGGGGTCTGTAGATTTCAAAATTCTTGGACAGATGAAGACTGCTGAGGAAGCATGTCAGGGAGAATTTTCTATCTCAGATCTCTGGAAATGAAATAGAAGCTTTTTAAACATCTGCTCTTCTGCCATGCTGCATGCCAACCTGTAGTAGAGATTTCATTTGCAACTTGATAACAGTTGCCGGTTTCGCACCCTGCTCAGTGCGCCGATGTTGCTGCAGCAGGAGTAATTCAAATCGCAATTGGACACCATTTTAATTGGTTTAAATCCCTGCACGTAACTCATTGGGATTAGAAAACTATCTCATGTGGAAAACAACCCTGATTGTTTTCCTCTTGTTAACTCGGTGGGCAAACCTGTTCTGACTGCTAAGATGGCAGTTTGCCCCCAATGGCTTGACTATCGCTTTGCTTTTGGAAGTAATCAAAATGGCTGGCGATATTTGGTTCCTAATTGCCAGGGAAGCTGGCAGCGAAGAGAAGAGAGGTGTGATTTATGCTTCACAAGGCATATATGCTTGAGTTTCCACATCCCTAGTTGTCAAAGTGCCGAAGAAGCCTGGCTCCCCTTCTTGAGACTGGCTTGCATAGCAGGATAGGCAGTGCTGTTGCTAGGTAGGCGACTGGTTGGGGTGACCCAGAGCAGGCTGGTATTATTGCTTAGTTTTCAAGTTTTACAAGTTTGCTTGCCTGTCATGGAGTGAGGGAGTTAAGGTAACAATATGTTTACACATTTGACTTGGATGCTCCGTGCGTCAGAATTTTCAGGGTCACTGCATCTCCTGGGCCAACATCTATATATCTGTTGCTCTATAACCGTGATGGCGAACCTATGGCACACGTGCCCGAAGTGGCACGCCAAGCCATATCGCCTGGCACATGCAGCATTGCCTGTTCCTCTTCTGGGTTTATGGCATGCATGCGCGGGAGGCGATTAGCTGGTCTCCGTGCATGCAGCAGTGCCAGAAACTGGAAGAGCTGGTCTTCCATTTCCTGGTGTGCGCATGTGCGCCAGCCAGCTGATCATCATGCAGTGCCGAAAAGGTTCGCAGTCACTGCTCTGGCATTGGTTGTAGCAGCTAAGATCCCTTTGATTCAGGTGCTCCAGCCCAGTCTTGAGCTCCAAGCTTTTGATTTCTGGGTGTGGATGTTACCTTCTTTATGCTTTATTTCCTGGCAAATGCACGCAACTGGAATTTGAAATTGTTTAGGGTGTCCTTTAGCCTCTGAAACCTTCAGCTAGAGAGATGTCAGAAGTTTGTGTAAGTTCAGTGTAAGAAGCTTTTTTGTTTGTTGTTTGTTTGTTTATTGGATTTATATGCTGCCCTTCTCCCAAAGGACTCAGGGCGGCGTACAACATTAAAAAAAAAACACCTGTTACAAAAGTTAAAGAGGAAACTAAATAAAGCATCCAAAAACAAACCCAATTAATAAAAATTTAAAAATTAGATTAAAGTTAACAATTAAATCAATCATTTATTTTATCCTGTTCAGGCCAGGCCAACTTTGACATTTATAGATCAGGTGTTTGTGAGAATGTAATGAAATTCACCAGTATCTTCATAAATCAAGAAGTTTGTTTTCATCCTTAACATAGCAGCAATTAAGTCAGCGAAGGCTTTTCAATTCTCATCATAAAAGTCCAATTCTTAATCTCTATGTATGCCACCAGTATTTTTATATTAAGCTGTAAAGTTGTGTAGTGTAGAGTAGAATAGAATATAGAATGGAATGGAATTCACAACCAGCGGTGGGATTCACTTAGGCTTACCACCAGTTTGCAACTGTGAGCGTGTATGCGTGTGTCACGCATGCGCCTTATGTGCGTGCATGTGGCCTTCCGTGCATGCACTTTGCTCGTGTATATGGTCGAAAATGAGGCTACATAGGACGTTTTGGAGCCTGGGGGGAGGGGTCCAACCGCAATTCGGCACCACCGGTTTGGGCAAACTGGTCCGAATCGATTGAATACCACCTCTGATCATATCACATGGGGAATTTTTCATGAAGCTGAAGATATTTACTGGTAGGTATGTGTGGGCCTCATTGTTCGAGGCCAAAAAAAGGAAGAATTCCCCAAAGTGCTTAAGCAATGTTACTGAATTTACAACCACAACTCTTGGCAGCCAGAAGTTTCCTTTCGTAAGGACTGACAAAACCATGAAGCAGAATATTACCAATTACTCAACGTGGTCTCCTTGTGCAGAGACGTTTTGCCTCGCAGTACCAGATTCTAGAGCTGCAGCGAGAGCTGCCTGCTTATGGCTTTCCGAAAGACTATGTTGTACTTTTTAGTCGGCGGAATATGCTAAATCCAAGCATAAAGGATTGGATTTAGCCTAGTGTTTTTTTGTGCTTCCTGGCTTGGAAAAGGAGAGCATGAATTGGTTTCTGGTAGCAAATATAGGGCCAGGCAACTTTCTGGTGGTCAGAAATGGGGCTTTATATATAGTATAATCTAGTCTTTATTGTCATTGTACAAAATAAATACAACGAAATTGGTTTTAGTCTCGTTGGTGCAAAATTATAGCAGAAACGAAAAAAGAAAGAGAAAGAAAAAACCAGTCATACGTTTCCGTGTGCGCGTGGAGTGACTGTGGTTGTATTTAAAAGTCTGACAGCCCAAGGATAGAAACTATTTTTAAACCTATTTGTTTGGCTGGCTATACTTTGATGTCTTCTGCCTGATGGTAGAAGTGCAAAGAGATACTGACCAGGGTGTGAATCATCTCTGAGTATCTTCCTTACCCTGCTAAAGCAGAGAGATCTGGCGATGTCACCCAGTGGTGTCAGAGGGCAACCAATGGTTCCTTGTGCCAAATTGATCACTCTCTGTAGGGCCTTCCTGTCCGCAGCTGTTAAACCAGCATACCATACTATAATGCAACATGTGAGGGCACTTTCTATGGTGGACCGATCTTTGGACAGATAAGAGCCTTAGTTGATAGGGCAACAAAGGTGAATGGAGTATAATTTTGTTTCAAAAACAATTCAGTCTATTCTAGGATTATCCTCTTCAAAGGGATTGTTTTCTGGACTTCTTGCATCTCTGGGTATGAGGTGGCCTATCTGTGATCGCTCTCAGTTATATTTATTTATTTATTTATTTATTATTAGCACTTATATACCGCCCCCTCTCCCGAAAGGGACTCGGGGCGGTGTACAGTCCGTATTAAAAAACACCAAATAAAATACATGTATGCATAGGAGGAGGATAAAATAGACCAAAACTGTACAGCTAATAAATAAACAATATAAAATTTAAAATATCATACAATTTATACACTATCCCTCTAAAAGCCAGTAAAAAGTATATGCCAGGGGGGGTAGACGTTGTAGATTATGCCAAACCAGCCAGTCGGAACAGGTGTGTCTTCAGTTTCTGTCGGAAGGAGCGGAGGTCAGTAGTAGTTCTAATGTCGGGGGGGAGGTCATTCCAGAGGGTTGGGCCCATCACAGAGAAGGATCTACTCCTAGGTGTCGCCCGCTGGCATTGCCTAGCGGACGGCACCAGGAGAAGGCCCTCCCTGTGTGAGCGGATAGGTCGCAGGGACGTGTGTGGTAGGATGCGATCCTGCAGATAACTAGGTCCTCCGCCATGGAGCGCTTTAAAGATGGTGATCAATACCTTGAAACGCACCCGAAAGGCTACAGGTAGCCAGTGCAGCTCGCGCAGGAGAGGTGTTACGTGGGAGTAACGGGTACTTCCCATAATAACCCGCGCGGCTGCGTTCTGAACTAGCTGCAGTCTCCGGACGCGTCCCAAGGGAAGCCCCATGTAGAGGGCATTGCAGTAGTCCAGGCGAGACGTCACCAGCGCATGAGTGACCGTGCGCAAGGCACTCCGGTCCAGTAGGGGGCGCAATTGGCGCACCAGGCGAACCTGGTGGAATGCCCCCCTTGCCACGGCTGCCACATGGTCCTCCATTGACAGCCGGGCATCAAGGAGGACACCCAAATTGCGCGCCCGCTCCACAGGGGACAACTGTTCGCCCCCTATGGCCAGCGATGGAGTCAGCTGGCTGAACCGAGGTGCCGGCAACCACAGCCACTCGGTCTTGGAGGGGTTGAGTTTGAGTCTGTTGTCCCCCATCCAGACCCCGACGGCCTCCAAACACCGGGACATCACTTCGACAGCCTCGTTGGGGTGGTTTGGGGTTGAAATATACAGCTGAGTATCATCAGCGTATTTCTTTTAAGTTTGCTGAACTAAAAAAATAGGTTGAATTTTGGAAAAGCACAACTGGCAGCTCCAAGTAACTGACATCTGACAAGGTTACTTCAAACTTCAGACTTTCCGGGCTGAGAAAAAAAGTGTTAATTAAATAGCTAAACTTGAATGATAGAAAGATGGTGAGATGTTCCAAATGAACATAATTTGTGTCTGGCAAGTGGAATGTCTCTTTTGTTTAGAAATCATTTCTGTAGCCAGAGGGGTTACGGGAGGCGCTGGAGGCCTCCATTTTTGGCAGGTTTGGTTGTGTCAAGAATGTGAGAATAATTTGTGGGGAAGTGAACTGCCTTGCACTTCTTGACATTGGAAAAAAAACAAGTTTTTAAAATTAACAATGCATTCTCCATAGTGAGGGGAGGAGTATCCAGGATGGGTTGACCTTTTCCTCTCTTGATTGGACTGAGTCAGATAAGCTCTTTTAGCCACGCCTTGGTCACCAGGCTCCACCCAGTTATCGACTCAGTCCATCTATGGACGGCTGTGTTCATTCCTGAGATCCTGAAGAAACTTAAAGGAAATAACAAGGAAAGAGGTCTTGGGACACAGTTTAATTTTAAATGTATTGATTTTAATTTAAAATAATTAAGTTGCTCAAAATGGAGTAGGCGTTCCTGAGTCTTAAGGCGTATACCATGCTTTGTTTTGTTAGGAATAGTAAGCAGGCAAAAATTGTGAAACAGGCAAACCCTCAGTATGTAATAAAAGTATAGCTTGGACTCCATCTTCCAATGAGTCAAATAGATATGGGAAAGCATTGACTTTCTGAAAAAAGGGCAAAGTGTAGACTACAGCCGATCCACACGAAATACTTCCTTAATTAGCCTCATTTTCTGAATCTGAATTAGGATTTGTTTATATTCTGCTTTTCAGTCTTTATAGAAGCAGACGTCATTGCAACTTCATAATAGAAAGCAGTGCTGTAGGACAGTGATGGCAAACCCCGAAATGCAATGTGAGCATCCCCCACACATGCACCGCCCCACGCATGTGGCCCACCATTTTTGGCTCCCAAGTGCCGGGGGAGGGGCGCACGCATGTGAACCCCCAAATGCAATGCGAGTGCCCCCTGTGCATGCACCCCCCTGCACTTGCGTACACGTGCCCCCTGTATGCGCCCCCCCCATGCATGCAAGGCAGAGACCCGGAGACCAGCTGGCTGGCGGGAGGTGCGCATGCATGCAGGATGGAGCTGGGCTGGGCCGACGGCTGCTGTGCCCACAGAGAAGGTTCGCCATCACGGCTGTAGGAGACGACCTTCATAATCACATGAAGGTGTGAACCACTGTACAGTTGACTGCGCATTGAATCAAGAATGGCCTGAAGCTGTTATTGATCAATCATGGGCATGGATTGAAAGCCAGAAGGGTGGTTGCCTTAGTCTCCAGCAACACCTGTCACCTTTGAGTGAAGAAATGTACCAGATGCTCTTGCTTCTTACATGTGTTAACCAGTCAAGAGGCTACAAACTTTTGTTTCCTCCCTGTAGCTCACCCAACAGCACATGTCAAATCCTGAAGCATCCTTATTTGGTCACCACACCTGCCTGGATTCACTTATTTTTATAAGTCCAAACAAGAAGTGGGGTCTGCCTGGACCAGTGTTTTTTGTACCTTGACAATTGTAACATCTCTGGATATCAACTTGCAAAATTTCCAACGCTGTCTTAGGACATGTTTACAGGTAGTCCTCAAGTTATGAATGTAATGGAGCCTGCCAATTATTTCGTAAGTGTGAATCGTGTAACTTGATCATGATAGCTCCCTGCTTTCGACTTTGGTGGGGGGAGAGATTAGGCAGGGCAAATTTAGCCCCTCTGCTGTGGTGCTGCAACATTCATATTCTCCATAGTGAGGGGTAGGAGTATCCAGACTGGGTTAACCTTGTCCTCTCTCTGATTGGACTGAGTCAGATAAGCTCTTTGGGAATGCCCACTGGCCACCTGGTATTACCCAGTTATCGACTCAGTCCACTCACTGGACGGTTGACCATTCTGAATCTCCAGAAAAATGTCAAAATAAAAGCAAGGAACAGGTTTGGATCCGCGAATTTTGCCTGCCAGTGCTGCGTTATAGCCTCTGATCCCAGCAAGGACTGCCACAAGACCCCTGGGGCGGCACGCTGCCCTGGCCACTGAGTGGGACCGGAGTCACTCAGTGAGGACTGTTGCCGAGCAAGCAGGAAAAGAGGGCACAAGCCTCCTGGAGGCAAGCCCTGCCGCGGAGGTTCGTGAAGCGCAGGAGCGCTCCGCGGCTCCCCTCGGGTTGAGCAGCGAACCGCGGCTTTCCCAAGCACCGCAGAGCGCCCGCGCTCCCTCCATGTGGCCAGAAGAGCGCAGAGGAGCCGAAGAGATCCTTGGCCACAGCGGCACCGGACAGAGGCAGGAGGCTTGGATTCAAGCGGCAAGGGCGTGCGCCAGCTCCGGAAAGCCCCAGCGGCTAGGTGAGCATTTAAAAAGTCGCGCCCTTTCTTTTAAGCCGTGCAGTGCTATTTTAACGCCGGGAGGACCCACGTGGTCCAAGATGGTGGCGCCCAGCAGCTCCGAGGAGGAACGAAGCCAGACAGCTGCAAACGCGGCCAGCAGCCCCACCGGAGGGGCAGAGGAGCATCCACCCAGGCCAGTGGCCTTCCCAGAGACTGCCCATAGGAAAGGGGGAGGAAAGGCTAAATCCAAACAGAAGCACCTCTCCCCCAGGGCAGATCCAAAGGAAGGGGGGCAGAAGCCTTCCAAGCCTCCTTCCAAGTACCAGAGACGAAGGCATAAGACGTTGGAAAAGCTCTGCAAGAAGGCAAGCGGCCACAAGAGCAGCCCAGGCATGGGCATTCAGGGGAAGACTCCAGGGCCACCTTCCCCATGCAGGCTAGAACCCCTATAGACACCTCTGGGGGGGCAATCCCCCTCCCTTTCTGCAGCGGGTGCAGCCCTGCCCACAGGACCTCCAGGCCTGGGCATTCCTCTGGCACAGGGAGGCATGGGCCAGCCCCCTCCCATAGGGGCTCCCCATTTCCAAGAGATGATGATGAGGGCCTTTCAGCAATGCATGGCAGCGGCCTTCCAACAGCCACAGGGGGCTCCTCCTTCCCCTCTCAGGCCCAGGAGGAGGATCTCCCCAGTTACTCAGCCTCATCCCAGGCGGATAGCGACCTGGAAAGCGAGGAGGGTGAGATCAGAGAGAGCAAGCTGTCAGATGATGAAGGCATGCCGCCTCCCAAGCATACCTTCACAGGCCTGGTCCAACCTTCGCTGTTCAAATCCCTGCTTTTCAAGGCTAAGACAGCAGCCAAGATGGGTAACAAGCGACAGAGGCTCCACCTCTATGCCAGGGCTTCTCAGCAGAGAACATTTTTGATGAACAGGCCATCGAGGCTGACACGATACCTACACCCAAGGCATTCCTCGACCTGATCAAGCGCCAGTGGGCATCCCCCACTTCGGGCCCTTCACCCTCATCCTCGGACAGGGTATTCTTTAACATGGACCTGGAGATGGCGCAGACATTGGCACAACCCTCCATCGACGCTCTGGTCATGGCGCTGCACACGCCTACCACCCTGCCTGGGGAACCAGAGGATGTCCTAAAGTTGGAAGACAGGAAGGCGGACCTCACTTTGCAGAGGGGTCATCAGGTGGCCGCTTGGGCGGTGAAAGCAGCCACCGCAGCCTCCTTCATCAATGGGTCATCCTTGCTGTGGTTGCAGGACCTACAGCAACGCACCCCCATCACAGATATCCGATCCCATCTGGGACATCAACAAACTGGTGGCAGCAATCCAGTTTTTGTCGGATGCCACCTTAGCTGCAGTCAGGTTTGCCTCCAGGGCGATCGCTTCTTCGGTGGCTTCCCGCAGATTGCTGTGGCTACGACATTAACAGGCAGACGTCCGTCACAAGTGGCGACTGGCATCAGCTCCCTTCACAGGGGACGCCCTCTTTGGACCAGCACTGGAGCCGTTCCTGATAGAGAACAAGGACAAGAGGAAGGTCTTTCCCACCGCCCCAAAGAAGGGCAGCTTCAGGACGGTGCTGTACCCCAGACGCTCCTACTCCCGGGGCCAAGACTCGGGGTCCTTCTTTCGGGGTCAGGATTCCTTTTGGGGGATCAGATGAAGGGTACTCAGGGAACAGGCAGTACCAGGGAGGCTTTTCTGCCAGGCAGAGATACCCAGACAAACAACAGAGAGGCAGGCAGCAGAAGCAGCCCTTTCGAGGGGGCAGAGGGGGGCGCTCCTTCCACAAAAACTAGGGCTAGGTCCAGCTCTCCACCCATCGGGGGACGCTTGGCGTACTTTGCCGACCGCTGGGACCTCTCCTCCTCTGATAAGTGGGTGCAGGACACCATCAGGCAGGGCCTTTCGCTAGAGTTTCTTTCCAACCCCTTGAGTTTCTTCCGGATATGCCCGGTCTCTAACAACCCGACCCGGAGGTTGCTGATGCAGGAGGCCATCCAACACCTGTTGGAGATTAGGGCCATCCAGACGTGCCTCCAGACCAACAGGGTCAGGGGCACTATTCCATCTTATTTGTCATCCCCAAGCCTTCGGGGGGCTGGAGGGCGATCCTGGATCTGAAGCACCTGAACCGTTCTATTCGTTATAGAAGGTTCAAGATGCACTCCCTACACTCTAGATTGGAGGGGATTAGGCAGGGGGACTTTCTAACCTCCATAGACTTCACTGGGGCCTACCTGCACATCCCCATTGCTAGGGAGCGTCGCAGATACCTCAGGCTCTGCTACCTGGGACACCACTTTCAGTACCGGGCCTTGCCCTTTGGGTTGTCTTAGGCCTCTAGGGTATTTACTAAGGTCATGGCGGCTCTGGCAGCACACCTGAGACAGGTACCGGTACGCATTCAATGCTACCTAGATGACCTATTATTACAGTCATCTTCCTTTAAGGGGGCTCTAAGGGACTTGGATATCACCATGACAGTCCTGAGAGATCAGGATTCTCGGTGAACATGGCCAAGAGCCACCTCCACCTCTCTACTAGCCTGATCCATTTAGGGGCCCTAATAGATACCCAGACAGGCACGGTCTATCTGTCACCTGAAAGACAGCTAGCCCTTAGGCAACTAGCTTCATTGGTAGCCAGGCAGCGCAGGGTATCGTTAGCCAACCTTTCCAGACTGTTGTGTACCATGGTCTCCGCCATCGGCATCGTTCCATGGGCTCGTCTCCACACCAGAGACCCCCAATGGTTCCTTTTGCCTTTCCAGCGAAGGCGCATGAGCTGCTTACAGTCCAAGGTAATTCTTCCAGCAGAAGTCTCCCGTTCCCTGACTTGGTGGATGTCCCCGGCGATCACGAAAGGCGAGGTCTTTTGGACACCAGACCGCATAACCGTAACTACGGACGCCAGTCTGAGCAGGTGGGGCGCCCATCTGCAGGCTCAGATGGCGCAAGGACATTGGACTCAGGTGGAGGGGTTTCATAGCATCAACTGGCTGGAGCTCAGGGCGGTCCGCCTGGCCCTGTTACACTTCCTTGGCCGAGATCTGCAGGGCAGCCACGTGGGCTTCCCCTTCACCCTTTGTAAGGAACTATAAACTGGACTCCTTTGCTTCGGCGGAGGCCTCTTTCGGCCGCAGAGTGTTGCAGGCGGTCCACAGGGCGGGGGGCAAGCCTCACCAGGCATGAGTTGGGGGCATATTGCCTCAGGGGTCTCCCTCCCTAGGGACGTGTAGGCTTTGGTATGTCCCAGTCTGGATACTCCTCCCCCTCACTATGGAGAAAGGGCGTTGGTACTTACCTGATACACGTCTTCTCATAGTGGGGGAGGAGTATCCAGCCCCTCCCTGACAGTGTTATGTTGATGAGCATTATGTTGGTTGTTTCCATGGTTACGTCGTTGTTTGAACCAATAAAAGCTAAAAACGGCAATAAGAGTCTGGAGTGAATGGTGCAACGAGTCAGATAGAGTTCTTCGCCGATAACTGGGTAATACCCGGTGGCCAGTGGGCATGCCCAAAGAGCTTATCTCACTCAGTCCAATCAGAGAGAGGACAAGGTTAATTAACCCAGTCTGGATACTCCTCCCTCACTATGAGAAGAGGCGTATCAGGTAAGTACCAACGCCCTATTTCAGGACTGGTTCGTACGTACCGTATTTTTTGAAGTATAGGTCACACCTTTTCCCCTCAAAATAGAGGGTGACAATCTTGGTGCGTCTTATACATTGAATGCAGCATTTTTGGCTTCCCGAAACCCTTTTGTAAAAATGGAAGTGCATAGCCTTTAGGAGGTTTCCAGAGTGCTTCTGGAGGCTGGGGAGGACCAAAATGAGTGAAATGAGGCTATTTCTTACTCGTTTTTCCCCCCAGCCCCCAGGAGCACTCTATAAGCCTCCTAAAGGCCATGCATGGCATTGTTTTGACAAAAAATGAGCCTGTTTTTGCAAAAAACGGGTCGTTTTCGGGAGGTCTGCAGAGTGCAAAAAACTTAAAAAATTTGCCACTTCAAAATCTTGGTGCGTCTTATACTCTGAAAAATACGGTAGTTGGGGGCAGCTATGTCATAACTTCGGTCACTAAATGAACTGCCTTAACTCGAGGATTTCCTGTATTCTACTTCAGTACTCAGGCTGCTTTGCATGGCACTGTTTCCTTTCCGCATGGTGGAAGGTAATTTCAGTTTTTTTTAAAAAAAATCCTCATTTTTTCTCCACCCTGGTACAATCACTTCTCATGATCCTAATGCTTTCCTTCTGTTAGGAATGCATTGTCTTTTGGGGGAGCTGCAGTACACTGCTGGCACATACTTATTGGGTGGTCCACTAGGACAGCAGCCCCCCCCAGCCTTTCCTGCTCTGTGAATCGGCAGTTTGGGGGGGATAGAGGGGGTGGTTTTGTGCACGGGCCCTCTGCTTGTGAAAATGCAGCTTAGCATCCTTGCCCACTCCTTGCGCGGCCCAGTTCTCAAGAGGCTATGGCTCGGGGGTTGTGGACCCCTCCGTTAGGACACTGAGCTCCCTCTCACAGATTGCTGCCGTGGAGCCAGATACCACCTTTCCTATACCTGTGCATTTGATTCTACCTGTCTAGGTGCAGGACCTCAACTTTTTTCACCGTTGAACTTCATCTTGTTGGATGGGGCCCAGTGCTCAAGTCTATGAAGAGCCTTCTGAATCTTGAGTCTGTTCTCCAAAGTGTTAGCAGTTCCCTCTAAATTGGTGTCACCTACAAAATTGATGAGCTCCCCTGCTACCCCTCATCTGGACCTAGATCATTTAGGAAGGTATTAAATCACGTTGTTCTACGTTGCCAAGAAGTCGACTGTGGTCTACTCTCAAATCCCTTACTAAAGTCCAAATATTTGGACCGCAGCATTTCCCTGACCCACTAATTTAGTCGCTTTATCAAAGAAGGCAAGAAGTTTTGTCTGGCGGGATCTGTTTTTGACAAACCCATGCTAGCTTCTTGTAATGGCTTTGTTCGTTTCTAGACGCTCAAAGATCCATTGCTTGATCCTCTTTTCCAGGATTTTCCCAGGTATTGATGTGAAGCTAATTGGTCTGCATTTCTTGGATCCCCTCCCCTCCTCCCCCCTTGTGGATTGGAACCACATCAGTTCTTCCTCAGCCCTCTGGCAGTTCTCCTGTGTGCTCCAGGAGCTTTGAAAGATTTTGCTCAGTGATTCAGAGATCACACCTGCTCTCTCCTTCAGAACTGTGGGATGTAATCCTTGTGGTTGCGGTACTTAAACTTGTCTAGAGTGGATAGGTGTTTTGTTACCTATTTCTTGCCTTTTTTGACCTGCATTCCTGCTCTATCTCACTGCGCTGCTTTCGGTGCATTGGGCTATCCTCTCCTCCCCCCCCCCCCCCCCATTTGCATGAAGACAAATGCAAAGAAGAAATTAAGCAGCTCTGCTTTCTCCCTGCTGCCTGTCTCCACCTTGCCATCTTGGTTTGTCAAACATGTACAAGATAACAAGTATATAAACATAAACATGAACAAAGGAAGTAAATACAGATAAACGGGGACAGTAGGACAGGGACGGTAGACACGCTGGTGCGCTTATGCACGGCCCCTTTACGGACCTCTTAGGAATGGGGTGAGGTCCACGGTAGACAGTTTGAGATTTGACGCTGTGGGGGTTTGAGGATGTAACAACGGAGTCAGGTAGAGCATTCCAGGCATTGACCACTCTGTTGCTGAAGTCGTATTTTCTGCAGTTGAGTTTGGAGCGGTTAACCTTGAGTTTGTATCTATTGTTTGCCCGTGTATTGTTGAGGTTGAAGCTGAAGAGATTGTTGACAGTCAGGACATCATAGCAGACAATTTTGTGTACTTCTCCCATTAGTGGACTTATCCTACCTTTTGACTTTTTCTTGTTCCTTACATATTGAAATAAACTTTTTTGGGGGGTTAATTTTGGCATTGCATTTCTTAGTTCATTGTGAACGTTCGTTTTCCTGGCTCTGTTGTTGCAGATTTGGTCTATTCGCTGGAATTCTGCTCTAGCTCCATGCCCTTCTTATTAGTTGGCTTCCAAGTGGTCTAAGGAAACCAGGAGCCTCCCATTCCAGAATTGGGACTTCTTGCAAGGATTGGTTCTATTAGTTTTGTTTGCCGTTGTAGGTGATCTAAACGTCTATGGAGATTGTCAATCATCCAGGCCATGGTTGACCCAAAGGTGTTTCTCTCCCCGACCCCCAAAGTCAACTGGACTTTCTTTCTTTGAAAATGTTTTGCTTCTCTGAAGAAACTTCTTGGATGAGAAGTAAATCCTTTAAAAAAAAGTTAGGTTTCCTTTTGGAAAGAGCATCTTTGGGACTTGTAAGTCATTGGACATCTGAAGGACTTCTGCTAGCTATCTGGCCAATTTCTTGGAGAGGTTGAGCTTGGAGGTGGAGGGATATTCGTTTTTTATTTTATTTTAATTTCATACATATAACCACAAGTATATCATTATATCTGAACATTTGTGTGTGGGTTGTCCAGTATTATATCATTCCCTCAACTCAGAACAGCTGTCGTTTGCTCTTCTGCTTTCAATACATCATATTATATCCTATTTTACTGCCGTCCTATCTCCTCTCCCTCTCTGTTCCTCCCTACCTCCTTTCTTCCCTCCACCTTCCCTCTCTTCTCTACTTCCCTTTCCTCTCTCCTTCGAGGTGGAGGGATATTCTGAAGGCTCTGGTTTTATTCACGCAGCTTGCTAAACTTTGGGATGGGGGAAGGGTATTTCCGCAGCAAAGCCAACCCTTTTGCTCCTGGGGGAGCAGAGCACACCGGATGCGCAGAGATCCTAAGTCTGGTTAAATGCTGTTCTTCATGTGTCGCAGTTTGTATAACCATGTCCAGTTAACCGGATGACAAAGTTTGCCAAGAAGGTGGCAAAACTTGCCTCCTTCCCCTTTTCCACATGTGCCTTTAGGATCTGTATGTTTGAGCAAATGTCCCAGCTGAAGAGCTAGCGAAATACACTCCGGTTCTCTAAGTATCTTCTACAGCCAAGAGGTAGAGACACTGGCTCCCCCCCTCCTCCCCTCCCCCAGTTTTCCCAGAACTGGCACACTGAAGAGGAAGGCCAGAAAAGAAAAGAAAAAAGGCATTTACAAGGATGGGCTTCCCTGATTTAATCTGTTTGTGGTCATCAGTTTGGAGTACAGGTAGCCCTCGACTTAACAAAAAGTTCATTCAGTTCACCATTACAGTGGCACTGAAAAATGTGACTTACGGCCATTTTCCACAGTTACCACCTTTGGAGCATCCCTGTGATCTCGTGACCAAAATTCAAGCGCTCGGCAGCTGGTTCATATTTATGTCCGTTGCAGTGTCTGAGAATCACGCGATCCCCTTTTGCCACCTTCTGACAAGCAGAGTCAATGGGGAAGCCAGATTCATCAAACGACCATGTTGCTAACGTAACCGCTGTGCCAAGGAAGGTGACAATATGGGGCAAAGTTCACTTAGCAGCAGTTGCTTAGCAACAGAAATTTTGTGCTTGGTTGTGGTCGTATGTTGAGGACTACCTGTATCTCTACCTGTTGGCTTGATGGCGAGAGGAAGGCCTCTCTGAACAGATCCCCGGGGAATCTATGGGGCACTTCCAAAACCCTCTCCAGCTGTGAGCCTAAATTCTGATGAGGATGCTGCAATTCAGCGGCCTCCAACCTTTTGGGTACCGAAAACCAGTTCTGCGGAGAGCGTTTTTCCCTGTGGACAGGTGATGGCGTGGTCTTGCATGCCGCCTGTACCAAACGGGTGGGGCTTCGCTTCCTTGTGTGGGCGGGTTTCTGGCATGCCACGGCCAAGGCCGGTCCATGGAGCAGGGTTTGAGGACCCCGTTCTAATTGACCTTTTGCTCAGCACCCAGAAGCTCCAGGTAAGCCCGGTGTCCTCTCGTGAAGGGCCCGGATCTGCTATTTGTATTAAGTTGCCTCCAAGAGCTGAAACTTTCATAAGGGTCCCAAACTGTAAACGATTCACTGGTGATGTGGTCCAGAGCAGTTTTGTGGATTCACATCAATGTGGATGTCGAGGGAAAACAGGCGTCTTCCGTTTTTTAGCCTCTCGCCCCACTCAGAGCACCTGTCCGGCTCCTGTTGTGCCCCCCCCCCCCAGCGCCCAGCAGAGCTGGCAGCAGACTCAGACAGTGAGGAGGTTGGGGAGGAACATGGACCACATGGGGCCAGGGCCGCCTGAAAGTTATCAGATGCCTTCGGAGTCAGACATCAGTGAGGCAGACGAACAGCCGGAGCCTGTTCCCAGTGTGCGCATGCACAGAGTTGCCAGCCAAAGGGAATAGTTAAGGAACAAGTGTCAACTTGGGAGTGAGACCACAGGTGGACGGTGAGTGGCCCCTCCCATAGGGAATAAAAGAGGAGCGAAAGGGGAGGGGTGTTTGCAGAAGACAATTACTGTATTTTTCGGAGTATAAGACGCACCGGAGTATAAGACACAGCAAGGTTTTGAAGAGGAAAATTTAAAACAAAAAAGGTTTTGCACGCTGCAACCCCCCCCAAAACGGCCTGCTTTTCGTCAAAAAAAAAAGGGGGGGGGCATGGATAGCCTTTAGGGAAGTTTATAGAGTGCTGCTGGGGGCTGGGGGGGGGGGTGGAGAAACGGGCTGTTTTTTGCTCATTTCTGTCTACCCCAGCCCCAGTAGCTCTCTGGATGCCTCATACAGGCTCTGCACGGCCATTATGGTGAAGGGGGTGGAGTTTCAGGAGGCAAAAAATGCTGTATTCAGTGTATGAGACGCACTCAGATTTTCAGACTCTTTTTTGAAGGAATTTCAATGACAATAAAGATTATGCTTATACTCTGAAAAATACGGTAGTTCATTCCTGCATTCTTTCCAAGTATTGTAGCATCTGAAAGAGATCAGGGTGGCCACTCTCCAAGCCTGATAAAGGTTGGCGATTGTGAACTATCTTGAAAGACTGTGGGGGAGAGGAACTCACTGTAAATTGCATAAAAGGGGGTTATGGGGACGGGGGCTCGGCTTCGTGCTGCTGGGGGAAGCCTGGGTCAGAGCCTCTTGGCTCCCAGAGCGTCCTAATCCCTTCTTTCCTTTCCCTCCCTGCAGGTCTCAGTGGCGCAATGGCCAGCATCAGCGTCCGCTCGAGCACCCCGGGCTCCCCCACTCACGTGAGCAGCGGCTCCAACGGGAGTCGAAGGAGAAACGGACTCCATGATGTTGACTTGAACACTTTCATATCTGAAGAAATGGCACTCCACTTGGACAATGGTGGAACTAGAAAGCGTACCTCAGCCCAGTGCGGTGATGGCATTACGGACTCCCCGACCCATAAACGCAACCGTATGATCTAAATGGCAACAATTGTTTTCACCCTCCCCTTCCCCCCCCTGCCCTCCCGGCCCCTTTGCTAAAAAAAAAAAAAAAAAGCCCACTGGTGCTCATCGGCCCCACTGGGAAAACAAACTTGAGGCTCTCCCTTCGCGAGTCACACACAAAAATGGCCATAAACAAAAGAATTACACCCGGAGGGCAGACTCCTCTCGAACCTCTATGCCTTTCCTCCAAGTAGATTCTTTAGCAAGAGGATTTCCAACGTTGTGTAGTAGCTAGCAAGATCATCGCAGGTTAGATCACACATCCATTCCAAGGCTAAAAGTGACCTTACATGTACTCTTAAAAGGGAAGAAAGGAAATATCAGACATTTTATTTGGTTATAGAATGCTTTCTGTCCTTTATTTCTTGCCGTGTTTCAATCTTTGTTTCAAAAGTATTGCCACTTTAGACAACAGCGTCAACAGCGTGACTTGGCAAGCAAGACCCACATGCTTCATTCATATATATATATATATATATATATATATATATATATATATATATATATATATATATATATATATATATATATATTCGTTCATTCTTAAATATATTAATATTTTCCTTTTAAAGCCTACTAGACACATAATTTTCTATTTAAATAAGTGTGCACATTTATAAGCATTGGCTTGTGTCCATTTTTTTTTTTAAATGTACAAAGCAGTTGACAGCCGGGAGGGTCCCTGGTGGTGATGCGGCAGAGACTAAGTCATTACGAAAAGGCTGTTTGTTGGGGTTGTGTGTGTGTGAGCTCTAAAGCAGTTGCCCCCCAGGCCCCCCTCTTCCACCCGCCCCAGCAATGTCCACCTGGAAGGTTTTGAATGGATTGCTGAAGTCAGCCAGCTGAGTATTTTGAGAGTCAGAGGAACGTGTTTTGTCACTGGGAGGAGATGTGATTTTGGGTAATACAGGTACGTATCCTACCCTTCTTCAGTGTGCAGGGAGAAAACTGGGTGGGTAGGAAATGTATATTTTTTAAAAAAGGGGGTTTGGCCTTTGTGTCTTCCCATCATTCTCCGGTGGGGGGGGGGGGCTGAGGTTTGAGCTGCTTTTAAAAAGCAGGAACACCTACCTGTGTCTCTGACACAATTGTTTTCTTTGACATTTGGGCGAGATGGAGAACCTCTTGTCCCCTGAGAGGAAGGTCTGAGTGCCCAGGGCTGCAAAGCTAAGCCGGACCCCAGCATTGGGGTTGAGCTGGCCAAGCCTTCCATCACCAGCAGAGGGAGGGGTAATGTTGGTATAGCAAAAGGAAACCACCGCTTTTGAGTCAGGTATGTGACCCGCCCACCCACCGAGCTACCTTGAGAAAGGTAAAAGGGAGAGGGCCAGGACAATAAGGGCTGAACAGCTCTACCTGGGTCCAAATTCCCCTCCCCTCCAATCTTGGCACACAGATCCTCCTTTCTGTGTAGCTCCAGAGGTCTGTTGCATTTTTATCAAACGAAAGAATTGTAATAACTCGCCGGAAAGCCCTGGGAGTTTGAAAATGGTAGCTTAGTCTCCTCCATTCTGGTGCCCACCAAGTGTGTTTGGCTGCAGCCCCTTCGTCTCTTGCCTTCTGGCTGAGGATGATGGGACCTCTAGTCTGCCTCGTCTGCAGAAGGGCAGTTTGCAGTGTTTCAAAATAGCCTTGGAACCAGATTCCCCTTGAACATTGCTTGACCGGGCAGCTAAATGCACTGTAGGATTCTTAGTTAGAAGCCTCTTCATTGCCCCTTCAAGTCAGATGTTTCCCCCCAGATCTGTCGTCTCTCCCAAGGCTTCCTATTTCTCTTAATTTGGGAATGGTTGTGTCAAATCCATGGAGACCTGTCTAAGCAGCAGAAGTCCTTGCAGTTGGGTGTTCGTGTGTGTGTGGGCTAATTCAAGAGGGATTTGGGCACCCTTGTTTTTGCCTTTGGAAAAAAAAAATGCAGTGCGAAGCACAGGGTACTCCAACTTTAAAAGGCCACGGATGTTCTCATTTACTTCGTGGATATTTTTTTAAAACAAAACAAAACACTGCTAATTGCATCTTGAAACAGTTTTTAAAAAATGACCCCTCGTGAAACTATGGCAATTTAAAATTAATTTCCAGCCTGGAGTCTCCGGTTGCGTTTATCTTTTAAATGCTCTTTTGAAAGATTGCCAGTGCAGCTCATGGATGGCTTCTCGATTTCATGAGAGAATCCAGACTGCAGGGTGTCTGTGTGAGGTGGTTCTTTCGTGGGTCAAAGAAGCATTTCTCCCTGGAGCATTAAAGCACTTAAATGTTGGTGGGTGCAGGATTAAGATTGGTGCAAAACGATTTTTTAAAAAATTCTGCCAAAAAATAAAAATAAAAAAACAAAACGAATGAAATTGTAACCGTGACACCCGACTAGTGAGCAGAGCCATCGAATAATACTCAAGACAGACGGAAGGAATTGGCCTGGCATGGAGAAATGAGATCTTGGGCCACTGATAAAAACGCACAGACTCCTTGATTTAAATCACCGGTGCACTGAATGAGTATGGAGCTTGGCTGAGGGTTTTTGGTCCCTGCTTTCTCCAAAGTAGTTACGAGCCCAGCCCAAATAAATGCTTAGACAGAGGAGGCCAAGGTTGCTTCCCAGGTAGACCGATAAAAAGAAGGGAGCCTGTAGCTCTCCATGTGTGTGTGGAGTTTATTCCCCTTCCCTGCTTCCTTCCTCTTTACCAATTAGACTAGAGTAACTCTTCTGTGCTTCGAAGCTTTGCTTCCAGTCTAGCTCCTCCTCTGAACAAAATTATTTGAGCGTTTTTTAAAAAAAATGGTGCCATCTTTTTTTTTTTTTTGGCAAAGAGAAAAACACAATCTATAGGCTTGGATAATAAGCCAATTGCCCTTATAGTCTGTGTGCTTGTAAAGCTTCAACTTTTTACTTTACTGCTTTTTTAAAGAAAAAAAAAACAAACTCTATTTGCTGTCAAAAACGTTCATTCTCCTGCCAAAATCATCATCATCTCGATTGCATGATGGCCCTGTGAGAGAAGTGGGTTGTGTCACACGCAAATTTCTTTATAAAAGCTGGCCCATGGAATCGCCCCAGAGGCCGCTCCTTTAGATAGGTGACTTTGGGAAAGACTATAACTCTTTGGAAGCAGACCCTGTCTTCTACGTAAGGTGGAGTAGAGCAGGGGTGTCCAAACTTGGCAACTTTAAGACTGGTGGACTTCAACTCCCAGAATTCCCAGAGCTGGCTGGGGAATTCTGGGAGTTGAAGTCCACCAGTCTTAAAGTTGCCAAGTTTGGACACCCCTGGAGTAGAGAAATATAGTCTGTCGCAGTTCAGCTTTTTTATTTTGTTTTATCTGACATGATTGGGATGCCTTTCTGGTGATGCTCATCTCATTCTGTTTTTCCTTGTAAACCAAACTTAACATGAATGTGGGGCAGATTTTACATATAGTGTGTATCCTGCATTGAAGCTGAGCTTGGCTTGCATATTACTAAAATTCAATTTTTAAATATTAAAACACTTGAGCTATAGTGAAGTAATGCAAAGCTGATTCTTCCCCCCCTTCCCCCCTCCTTTGTTTGAAATGGAATTCCTGCAAATCTTCAAATGTGACCTTGCTCTGCTGGAGAAATAGATACCTTTTTAAAACCGTAATAAAATTAAATAAAATAAATCGACACCCCGCCTGCTTTGTTTACTTTTTTTTATTGTTGGAGCCAGTCAGAGGGGAGCTGTCATTTGAGATCTGCGGGGAATATTTGGGGGGGGGCAGAGGCTGCGAGCTGCAATTGGGGGGGGGCACATCACATACTGTGACTGGCATTTTACGTGTTTTTCTTGGGTTGGTGGGATTGTAGCCTTCGTTTGGATGGCAAATCAAGTGCCAACTTGATTATCACCTTCATTTTAACAACCTCATAATCTCTAGCAGGGTGGGGTCAGGGCAACTGAATGGAGCTAGCAGAGTGTTTTAATAGCCGGATGCCCTTCCTGTCACCAATGCGGAGCTTTGTTCAGCCGATGCATCCTCAGTGGTGCCAACTTAATCGGAGGGGGGGGGGGGAATCCAATTGGAATGGATCTTAATTTTTTTTCCCCCAACCGTGGCAGCTTGCAAATCTCTGTCTGGAGTACAGGTACTCCTTGACTTACGACATTTCAAGGTTACGATAGCACTGAGAGAAGTGACCTATGACCGTTTCCCACACATCCATTGAACCACCTCCATGGTCACATGATCAAAATTCAGACTTGGCATGTGACCCTGATCATGTGATCACTTTTTTCAAGTCAATGGAGAAGCCACAAGTCGCAAAATATGGCAAAATTCATTTAACAAGGGGTCTCAGCAACAAGAGTTTTTTGTCTGCTGGTCGTAAGTCGAGGACTACCTGTACGATGGGAGCCTCGGCCAACCCAAGCAATGGAAGAACTGAGGCTTTGGGTCCCATATACTTTACTGTTCGTGGAGCAGAAGGAGCTGCTGTGGGAAGCAACCTTGTTGTTGCTAGGAACTATTGATGTTGGCATAGCCCAAGAATCCAGCAATCATCCTGGATCAAGATTTTTAAAACCGGTTGAATATCAGTTTTGGTGTTCACATTCCGGGTTAATTGCATTATAAGCTAGGTGGCCATAAGAACCAGAAACCTAACTGGAATGGAGGCTCAAATGTCCACCTTCAGTGCATTTGGGCAGTTCCCAGGATTTGCATGGATGTGACCTCGGCTTCTTTTAAAAAGAGCAGACGTGTTTCACAGCCTCTCTAACTTTTGGGCAACATAAAGGTTGCTCCTGAAAGTGGGAAGGTGAGCCATATCAAATGGGCTTGTTACGACAATTGCAAGGAGAGCGCCATGGTGGCGCAATGGTTAGAATGCAGTATTGCAGGCTAATTCTGCCAACTGCCAGCAGTTCAATACACGCTGGCTGAAGATTTGAGCCTTCCATCCTTTGGAGGTGGGTAAAATGACCCCAGATTGTTGAGGGCCATAGGCTGACTAAACCGCTTAGAGAGGGCTGAAAAGCAGTGTGAAGTGGTATATAAGTGCTATTGCGATGGTAACCACCTTACAGGCTCTCCAGAAGCTACCGTAACCATGAGGGAGCTGGCAGGTACCTGAATGGCGCCTTGACTGGGGAATTCTTGGGATTTGAAATCTGCATATTTTAAAGTTGCCACGGTTGACAAAACATGGCTCTGGAGATGCATCTTGCATAAGGCATATATTTTATACACACACACACAAATACAGACAACAGACGTATTTAAAAGTTGGTAGCTCGGGTTGGTGGTAAGCTGTTGATTTGAGCTTCGAGATTGGCAATTTGGTTGCAAACGTTTTGTCACCATTCAAGGAGTCCTCCTAAATTGCTCCAGTCTGTTGAGTCTTTGCATCCCTTTTTATGAGATGCAAATTACTCTGAAACAGACGAGTACACTTCAAAGCACGCTAAATACCCCACTATCCTGTCGGAGCTGAAGAAGCTTCTTGGGTGAGAAGTGAAATGCCTTCAAAAGAAAAAAACAAAAACAAAGTCCAGTTGCCTCCCGAAAAAAGCATCTTTGGGGCCCTACTTTCAATACTATCTAATGCTATTTCTTATTTTACCATCTGCTTACTGGTGAGAATAGACATTATTCTCAGGTACTCAAATTTCTAGGTTGAAGCTAAGGAAAATCCGCTTCTCTAGAGTTGTTTTGGATTTTACAGGGAACTGAAGATGTTCAGGGAATTGCCAGCAAATGAAATGTCTAAATCAGGGGTGTCCAAAGTTGGCAACTTTAAGACTTGTGGACTTCAACTCCCAGAATTCCCCAGCCAGCAGAGCTGGCTGGGGAATTCTGGGAGTTGAAGTCCACAAGTCTTAAAGTTGCCAACTTTGGACACCCCTGGTCTAAATATCTGCAACTGCCACAGGGCCTTGCAATGAGCATTTTGGACAACGCCGTTTGAAGGTGTTGTTTGGACCATGCTGGGTTGTCTAGGAACTTAATAGGCAAACGGTAAAAGTAGAGATCTTATCTGCTGAGAACAATGTAAAATCACAGCTGCTGTTTCTTCAGCTGCTCTTGGCCTCCACAAGCACTGAGTTCTGCCTAAGAACCTAGGACCGTGATGGCCAACCTATTGTACATGTGCCACAGGTAGCACATATAGACCAGTGGTGGGATTCAAATAATTTTAACAACCAGTTCTCTGCCCTAAGTTTTAACCGGAGTGGCAGTTTCCGTAAGCAGGACAATAAAGATTAGGCTAAAACGTTTCCTTCCTGCCTTCCTTACAGGATTAGCCCTGTAAAGTGGGAAAAAACCAAAAGGAGATTTCTTCCAACAACTGGTTCTCCGAACTGCTTAGAAAGTTAAGAACTGGTTCTCCCGACTTGGTGCGAACCGTCTGAATCCCACCACTGACATAGACCCTGCTCTGGGCACGCGAGCCATCGCCCAACTCCGCGCCACCGTGCATGTATGCACGCCTCCTGCTGGCCAGCTGATTTTCAGGTCTCTGCCATGCATGTGGGAGATGTGTATGGGGAGGGGGGTTCATGTGCATGCGCAGGGAGGAGTGTGTGTGTGTGTGGGGGGTATGGCGCGTGCCCCCCTGTGGCCCATTTTTGGTCCCAGGAGGCTTCAGGGAGGCCTGCTAGGCCCAAAATGGGGCACCGGGGTTGTCATGTGTGCATGCGCGGAGGGAGCGGTTGTGTGTGTCTTGCATGGAGCGGTGTCATGCACACATTGCATTATGGGTGTGCACGCTTTTGGCACGCAAGGACCACTGACCGAGGGTTTCATAATTATTGGCCTAGTACAGTGGTGGGCAACCTTTTTTTTCAACTGAGCCAAATCTCGCCAAAACCACGATTGAAATTTATTTTGAGAGCCACATTTTTAAAACCGAAAATACATAGGATGGTACACTGTTTTTAGTTTCAATAAACTCTGGCATTTGAAGCACGCAAGTCTTAAAGCTGTCAAGTTACAAGATCCTTGCATCCCTAACCCTAGGGTCTTCAAACCTGACAGCTTGAAGACTTGTGGACTTCAACTCCCAGAATTCTGAAAATTGAAGTCCACCAAGGGCATCAATCATATTAGCCCAGGGATCTGCAAAATTGGCTCTTAAGACTGGTGGACTTCAACTCCCAGAATTCTGAGAATTGAAGTCCACCAGTCTTAAAACAGCCAACTTTGCAGACCTCTGTGTTAGCCCAAAGCCTGGCGCTGGGCGGGCCTTGCTCCCCCATTGGTGGAGCCCCAAGAAGTGAGGAGGGAGAAAAAGAGACGGAGGCTAAGGAGCTTCCCCCCCGCCCCCTCCCAGCCAAAATCTAACCGGGGAGCCGGGCGGGCAGTAGCAAATTAGCCGATCACGCCGCGTGGGCAGTAGCAAATTAACCGATCATGTGGCGTGATCGGCTAATTTGCTACTGCCCGCCCGGCTCCCTGGTTAGATTTTTGCTGGGAGGGGGCGGGGGGGAAGCTCCTTAGCCTCCGTTTCTTTTTCTGCCTCCTCGCTTCTCGTCCCCGCCCGACTTCAGGATCCTCCCTAATCATTGTGGGTCGAAAAGAAAAAAGGGAAAGGGGCGCTTGCTTTGAAGTGCCCGAGAGGAGGGAGGGGAGCGGGCGCTCGGCACACAGAAGAGCCGCATTAAAGTGTGTAAAGAGCCGCATGTGGCTCGCGAGCCGCGGCTTGCCGACCACTGGCCTAGTATATTAGGGGGTCCCTGCTTTTTGCAATTCTTTGGGTTATTCCCACCCAATCCCATGGTCGCAATTGACAGATGGAAATGCCTTTATGCCCAAGAGTTTTTAATGTTTCGGTCAGTGTACTGGATTCGTAACTGGCTGACCAACCACACTCAACGTGTAGTCCTCAATGGAACTGCATCTACATGGATGGAAGTATGCAGTGGAGTACCCCAAGGTTCTGTTTTAGGCCCAGGACTCTTCAACATCTTCATCAATGATTTGGATGAGGGAATAAATGGGGAACTCATCAAATTTGCAGATGACACCAAGCTGGCAGGAATAGCCAACACTCCAGAAGACAGGCTTAAGATACAGAAGGATCTTGACAAACTTGAACTTTGGGCACTATCTAATAAAATGAAATTCAATGGTGAAAAGAGTAAGGTTCTACATTTAGGCAACAAAAACAAAATGCACAGGTACAGTATAGATGGCACCTTGCTCAACAGTAGTAACTGAGAGGGATCTTGGAGTCCTAGTGGACAACATTTAAATATGAGCCAGCAGTGTGCAGCAGCTGCCAAAAAAGCCAACACAGTTCTAGGCTGCATCAACAGTGGGATTGAATCAATATCACATGAAGGGTTAATACCACTTTATAATGCCTTGGTAAGGCCACACTTGGACTACGGCATCCAGTTTTAGTTGTCACGATGTAAAAAAAAAAAGATGTGGAGACTCTAGAAAGAGTGCAGAGAAGAGCAACAAAAATGTTTAGGGGACTGGAGGCTAAAACATATGAAGAACGGTTGCAGGAACTGGGTATGTCTAGTTCAATGAAAAGAAGGACTAGGGGAGACATGATAGCAGTCTTCCAATATCTCAGGGGCTGCCACAAAGAAGAGGGAGTCAAACTATTCTCCAAGGCACCTGAGGGCAGAACAAGAAGCAATTGGTGGAAACTAATCAAGGAGAGAAGCAACTTAGAACTGAGGACAAACTTCCTGACAGAACAATTAATCAGTGGAACAGAAGTTGCCTCCAGAAGTTGTGAATGCCCCAACACTGGAAGTCTTTAAGAAGATGTTGGATAGCCATTTGTCTGGAACGGTATAGGGTTTCCTGCCTCGGCAGGGGGTTGGACTAGAAGACCTCCAAGGTCCCTTCCAACTCTACTATTGTATTATTGTATTGTATTATTGTACCAGTGATCACCGGGATCACCATAACTTATGATTTATACCCTCTTCATCCTCATCAGCCAGAGTCAGGAATGCGGAACTGCAATGACGTCTCCCAAGGTGCCGTATTTTTTTTCAGGCTGCAAGTGGACTTTCTCATTTTTTTTTCCTTTTGAAGACATTTCGCTTCTCATCCAAGAAGCTTCCTCAGCTCTGACAGGATGGTGCCCGTGGGGCACTTGGACAAGAGGGGAGATCAAGCAAGGATTGCACGTGCAAACAGTCCTCGACTTAACGACCACAACTCAGCCCAAAATTTCTGTTGCTAAGTGAAACGTTTGTGATGTGAGTTTGCCTCCTTTTGTAACCGTCCTTGCCACAGTCGCTCAGCGCATCACTGACGTTAAATTAGTCACGGAGAGACTAATTTACGACCGTTTTTCATAGTTAACGACCATTGCAGCGTCTCCATCATCCCGTGATTGACATTCGGATGATTGACATCTTTCCACTTTCCTTTTCAGATCTTGACACATTCTGAAATTCTCCACTTCCTGTGTCTCTTATTCTGCTCTGCCCTGGGACTGCTCCTTCCACTTCCTTCTTTCCAACCACAGCAAAATCCGGTGTGTTATGAGACTTTTCACCAGTTTGAATTTGGAAACCCTTCAGTATTTTAACTTGCTCATTTTCTGTCCGTTCCCACCCATTTTTCATCACGGCCACACGATCATTTTCGCAGATGTTCCGGGGTGGATGGCTGTGTGATGTCTTCGTTTATCATCAGTGTTTTGCAATCACCTTGCAGGATCTACGGTTTCTTCTGCTTTTTTTTTTCTTTTTTGCACAAACAGAACTTTGAATCATCTGATGTTTGCCCCCCCTCCCCCAGTTCTGGCCTTGAGCGCGTATTATTACTTTCATAAATTAATAGTAATTACTTTAAATACATTCCCTTTAAATGGCAGTGTGGATGTCCTCCTTCAGTTTTTCAGTACAGCCAGGTCAATGTCTACACTTACTTTATCACGGTGCAATTATTTTTATCATCAATGCAAAGCGAAGCTCCCTTGCCCTAGTGCCCCAGTTTCTTGCCACACCCCCTGGGGCCATGTGTGTTTGTCTGTGTGTGTGTGTGTGTGTGTGTGTGTTTGTGTGTGTACATGCTCCCTGCTCTTTGTCCCTTCCATCTCCCTGGGTGATGAGGGATGATGTCACCTGGTGTTGTGACTTCCCCCTGCGGTTCATTGGCTGTCAGGCGTCGCCCGGGCAACGGGAGGACACCAAACAGAAGAGGCTGGTCCGTTTCCATACAGCAGAGATAAGCTTGCTCATTGGCTAGGAGCGTTGCCTATAGCAACGGGAAGACGCTGATCGGAGCTGCTTTGGTGGCAGGCGAGCATCTTCAAGGCCTCGGAGGGAGCCGGGGAATTTCCTGGCCTGGCCAAGCTGCCACAGGAGCCATGTCTCAGCCTGCCGTGCTTCTCACCCAGGAGCCTGCTCCGCAGAGCATCCCTGTGTCTGAGCTGCCCATGAAGGTTTACGAGCCGGCTCTGAACACCGGTCCTGACTCCTCCAGCGGTTTGGCTACGGCCGGCTTCCGCACCGCCAAGTTCCTCCCCGAAGAATGGCACCAGAACAACTACACCCGATACCACGAGGCCTTTGCCGACCGCGACCACTCCGAACGCTGCCGCCACGAGTCCCAGAACCTGGCCAATTACACGGCCGAGTTGGCCCAGCGCACCCAGGAGGACTCCACGACTAAGGTGGGCCAGAGGCTCCAGGACATCCACTTCTGGAAGTCGGAGCTCCAGAGGGAGATTGAGGACCTGGTGGCTGAGACTGACCAGCTGGCGGCCCAGAAGCTGCGGCTGGAGCGAGCCATCGATGCCACGGAGATCCCCTACAGCATCGCCACGGACAACCTGCAGTGCCGGGAGCGCCGGCAGCATCCTGACCTGGTGAGGGACCAGGTGGAGGTAGAGCTACTCAAGGTAGGGCATTTCCTTCATGAATGGTCCCTGGTTGCGTGGCTGTTTGCACGTTCTTGGAGTCAGGGGAGAACTTGAGCTGAGATTGGAGGTTCTGTTTGGTAGCACAGAAGGTCCCCAGTTTCTACTCTGGTATCTCCATCAAACCACAAAAGATCTTTTGGCTGAAACCCTGGAGAACCCAAACCAGCCCACAGTCAGGTTTTCACCAAAAGGTAGTAATGTTATGGCAGAGGGTGTGAAAGCAGGTGGGACGTGTGACAAATTCAAATTGTGGTCAAAACCAAGGTCTCCTTCCTTCTCCTTCTCCCCCCTCCTCCTTCTCCCCCCCCTCCTCCTCTTCTTCTCATCCATCTATTCTATCTATCTATCTATCTATCTATCTATCTATCTATCTATCTATCTATCATCATCATCATCATTATCTATCTATCTATCTATCTATCTATCTATCTATCTATCTATCTATCTATCTATCTATCTATCATCATCATTATCTATCTATCTATCTATCTATCTATCTATCTATCTATCTATCTATCATCTATCTATCTATCTATCTATCTATCTATCTATCATCTATCTATCTATCTATCTATCTATCTATCTATCTATCTATCATCTATCTATCTATCTATCTATCTATCTATCTATCATCATCATCATTATCTATCTATCTATCTATCTATCTATCTATCTATCTATCTATCTATCTATCTATCTTCGCCTGCCTGCCTGCCTGTCATCTATCTATCTATCTGTCATCTTATCTATCATCCATCCATCCATCCATCCATCTTATCTACCTACCTACCTACCTACCTACCTACCTACATACCTACCTACCACCTACCTACCTACCTATCATCTGTCTGTTTCTATCTGTCATCCATCTATCTATCTATCTATCTATCTATCTATCTATCTATCTATCTATCTATCTATCTATCTATCTATCTATCTATCATCTATCTATCATCTATCTATCATCCATCCATCCATCCTACCTATGTCTGTCTGTCTGTCTGTCTCTCTGCCTGCCTACCAGCCAGCCAACCAGCCAGCCAACCAACCAACCAACCAACCAATCATTTATCTGACTTGTATGCCACCTATCTGGCCTATCATTTTATTTGCAATGCTTTGATTGCACTGCCATGACGACTGTTGATTCTAAGCCTGTCTTGTGGAGACTCCTGGTTAGGTGGCTGAAGGACATGGGGTGAGCCGTGGACGGACAGCTGCCTGCTTGATCCTTCCCTCGGACAGCTTTGTCCATCCAAAGAAGCTCTCCCTCCTTACTTGCTCTTGTGCACATCAGCCAATGGGGCCACAGGTGCAGCCTCGCTTCCCATCCCCCACCCCATTCCTTTCTCAGAGACGGGGCGTCCCTGTAATGTGGGAAGACAAGTTGGGATCCTGTTTTACCCTCCTTTGGGGATGTGGGGAGGCATCTCATTGGTTCCTTGTTCTTGTTCTCCAAGATGGGAAAAAAACCAAGGCCCCTTTTAGTTAGTTTACTTTGTTGTCATTGCACCTCGTACAACAAAATTAAATGCCATCTTCAGTGTACATTATAACTATAAAAATAAAACACAAACACACATCCTTCACATTCTATACAATTGAATTGAAAGCCCCTGATCCTGCATTAATATTGCACTATACCGTGGAATTCAATATAGTTACTGCTCTGGGATAGAAGCTGTTTTTCAGCCTATTTGTCCCTGTTTTTATTGTCCTGTACCGTCTGCCAGATGGTAATAGTTAAAAAAAAAAAGGTGCCCAGGATGAGATGGATCTTTAAAGACATTTTGAACTTTCTTAAGGCAGAGGGAGCTATCAAGCTCTTCCAGAGAGGGGAGAGGGCAACCCATGATCCTCTGGGCAAGGACATTGACCTTCTGGAGCTCTGTCCTATCTGCCACTGTGCAATTGCCAAACCAGACACAGGCACAGTGAGTTAAAATAGTCTCTATGGTGCAGCGGTAGAAGGTCACCAGCAGTTTTTCCTTCACTTGTTGTTTCCTGAGAAGTCTCAAGTAATATAATCTCTGCTGGGCCCTTTTGACCAGGGCTGCAATGGGAGTTGCTCCAAGTCAGCTCCTCTTTTTTAGCATTGTCTTTCTAAAGGGGGTGCTGAGTGTGCTTTAAATCTCTACAAAAGATAACCCTCAACCCCCAAATGAGGAAGAAGTCCACAAACACCAGGGCCCTTTTGCTTTCAGGTGGGGAGGGGGGCTCTGGGGTTTTGGAGACTAGAAATAGAGAGAGGGGGGACAATTGTGCATTGCAAGTGTGTTGCAATACAAACTCGAGACTTCATTGCTAGTACTGAACCCAGGTCCTTTAGTTGCAAATGTTGGTTTGATCCCCAGGGAGGCTTGAGAGGAAACTGAATCAAGGCCCTGTTCCAGATGGGAAGGGACTGTTTTCGGCAGTCCAGGGAAGGGGGCACCCAGTGTGACAGTAAAAATATCCAACAATCAGGGAAATGGGATGTCCTTGACCTAACCTGCCCCAGCTAGTGTCACGTTGAATACAAACAGAGAGTCATTTTGTTTGGTGAAAAACTTTATCTCTATCTAATATTACATGATAACCAGCACTAAATGGCAATCCATCAATCCATCAATCCATCGTCTGGCTACCCAAGGCAGTGGAGTAGCTCCAATCCCCCTCTTCATCTTCAGTCACCCTCCTTTCTCTCCACCGAGTGAGGTGACCCTCTGGGGAGAAAGCACAGGTAGTTCTGAGTTGGTTGTTAACCCCGTACGCTTCCACCACTCATCCACTGGCACCACCGGTTGAGATGTAGGAATAGCCCCAGTGGCAGAGGCCTGGTCTACCATGGGCCTCTCCTTGCGACTTACAGCTACCTCTGTTTCCTCCTCCTGTGTTGGAACAACCAAAGGTAGGACCACTGCTGCCGCCACGGCTCCTTCAGACCAAAGAGGAACTATGCAATGTGAAGTATTGATGGTGGAGAACTGACTTTCTGTCACATTCTGGCATTCCTGTTGAATACAAACAGAGAGTCAGTTTGTGAATATTACGTGATAACCAGCACTAAATGACTATGCTACAGAGGTAAGCAAATGCAAGGCAGTTCTAACCAAGTTAACACCATCACTCATATATATGCCATTACCCCACCCAGCTCCACCCACAACTCCACCCAGATGACACCCACCAACCATCACGAATCACCATGGCCCACACCCTCAGCCACACCCCTACTCAGTGTCATCATAGCCTCCTTCCTGGTTAGCCGCATCCCAGCAGAAGAGTTATGTCGGAGTAGGCAGTTGCACCTGAGCAGAAGAGTTACTTCAGAGTAGGCAGTTGCACCCGAGCAGAAGAGTTACGTCAGAGTAGGCAGTTGCACCCAAGAAGAAGAGTTACTTTGGGGTAGGCTCTGAAGTGCAGCTGTTGTCCAGGAGGCGTGCCTGCAGAGTAGTGAGGGAAGCCATGCAGAGCCACCTACAGCTACAGGCTCCGCTGACATCAGAGAGCCAACATCAATGTGGCAGCGTTGGTGGCGTGTAAGCATGGCCGAGCAGGCGTGGCGATGGACGGGCTCCCCCCTGAATGGCAGCCCGAGGACTGACAGCCAGCAGTTTTTGATGTTAGATCTAGATCTCCAAGAGGTATGCAACCACGAGAGCTAGAAACAGAGGTGGTATCCAGCCGCTTCAGACCGGTTTGAGCGAACCAGTAGCGGAAATTTTGAGTAGCTCAGAGAACCGGCAAACACCACCTGTGGCTAGCCCCGCCCTCCCCATTGTCCCCTGTCCTATATTCCCTTGTTTTTTTAGCTCAGCTGATTCGCGCGGAAGAACAGATTTCTGCACTTCAGCTGAGCTAAAAAACAGCTCAGCTCACCAGCGCTGACACCGAGGGAGGTCTGAGTGGTGTGCGCTCCCTCTATAGAACCGGTGGGAAAAGATCTGGAATCCCACCACTGACAAGAAAGGGAACTTTTTAAACAAAACGCTGAGCTGTGTTTTGCTTCTGCTTTGAAAGCCACACCAGGCAGGCAGTGGAAGGGGCACACCATCATTGAAAAAATAAAATTAAACAAAATTGTAGTTTTACTTGTAAGTTGCATCAATGTTTATTCCCGAGCCCTTAGTTTCTGCTTCTTCAACTTCTTTTGGGATATCTTCCTCTTTTGAGCAACTTCTTCAGGGACACCCATCGTTTTAAAGGCTTCCCTTCGTTGCCTTTGCATGCAGTTCCCTTGATGTACTCATATTTTTACCATTTTCGTTTAGGAGACCGAGCTCATCCGAAATATCCAAGAGCTCCTGAAAAGAACAGTGAAGCAAGCCATTAACCAGATGCAGTAAGGCCTCTGTTCAGTATTTGATCACGACCAACTTCTAAGTTTTGGGGTGGGTGGGTGAGGCGACATGCCTTGAACTGACCTGAGTGTCCTCTTTCTCAAATGGGGTGCGTGTAACTCATCTTCCCCACCTTTGCCTACCTGTTTCCCAACCCCTTTGGACAACCAAACAAGACTGTCTGATTTTGGCTAGATGAAGTTCTGGCCCTGCCACGCATTGCCAAATTTAAAAAAAAATGGTTAGAAATGCAGGTCATCTCAACTTACAATCACAATTAGGATCTGAACTACCCTCGTTAAGTAAGACGGTCATTACTTTTGCAACCTTTTTTTTGCAGCAGTTTTTAAGTAAATGGTCGTGGTTGTTAGCACTTATATACCACTTCACCGGGTTTTTCCAGCCCTCTCTAAGCAGTTTACAGAGTCAGCCTCTTGCCCCCCAACAATCTGGGTCCTCATTTTACCAACCTCGGGAGGATGGAAGGTTGAATCAATTTTGAGCTGGTCAGGATCGAACACCTGGCAGTGGGTAGAGTC
>JAKRSK010007868.1:2412500-2772500 GCA_029891615.1 Natrix natrix natrix
TCTTCAGCTTCTCTTTTAGGCATAACAGATCTTTACTTATCACTTACTCATGTTTTTCTTTATCACCTTGGACAATATATTCAGTAACTCAATCTTGACATTTTTCATTATCACCCCAGGTAGCTTTGAACGGTATTAGTAGTTCTCTCCTTCTGTTGGCATCAGGACAACAGTCCTTAATAATGACACAATGACACATAATAATTTAATCAAGAGACAGAGACAGAGAGTGAGAGAGCAGGAGGGTGACCAATGAGCTTCCCACCACCTTTCTCCACACTCTACTGTCACATTTCTTACATTTCTTTTGAGATAGGCTCCATAGAAATGAAGACTATCCTGTAAATTTAGGCCACAGATTAAGGTTCTGGCTATATGATTTACATCCTCCCTCTATCCGTATCTTCCCTGCAGTGCTTCCACCCCAGAGACGTGGGCCAAGCACAGCCATGATAACATCTACAGGGCTGAGCGAGAAAGAGCTGGCTTCTGTCAACCTCCGTGCCCTGGTTGACAACATCCTCCATGACACAGCCGAGGATCTGCGCCTGCAGTTTGACATAGTGAACCAGGCCTTTGCCAAGCGCTGTGAGGAACTGGAGGATGCCAAGCACAAGATGGAGCACAGTTTACGAAAAGTATGGGCCCACCTGCTCTAGTCCTCCCACTGGGGTCTATGGCAATTCCCCACAGCCAACTTGCCATGGCCAACTCACCATGGCCAACTCACCATGGCCAACTCACCATGGCCAACTCACCAAGGCTAACTCACCATGGCCAACTCACTAAGGCTAAATCACCAAGGCCAACTCACCATGGCTAACTCACCATGGCTGATGACAGATATGACACAAGAAGAAGAAGAAGAAGAAAGAAAGGATGCAAAAGGGGGGACAGAAAAATGTGAATGTCAAAAATTAAAATAATTTTTATTTAGTTTAAATAGTTAAATAGAATTGTTAAATTGTCCCACAAGTGAGTTGCCCATGGTAAGTTGGCTATGGTGAGTTGTCCCATTCCCCTCCCACTGTGGGTGAGCAGACTGCAATGGTGATGCTTGAAGTCCAGCTCTTGAGAAAACATGGGAGCAGCTTTTAAAAGATTGGGAGGAGAGTTTGAGTTAAAGCCCGTAAATATTTTTGGGGTTGGGGTTGGGGTTGGGAAAGGATCCTGCATTTGTGAGACCGCAGAAGATTAAACCAAGGAGGATGGTCTTGTTGATCTCAATCTTCCTTTGTACAGCAAATTCAGTTGATCTTCAACTTCAGGCTTTAGAAGGAACCTGGTCTGTTGCAGCTATAGAACAAGATGTGTCTGCTGCAGTTTAGGGATGAGACTATTCCAATCTTTTTTTTTTGGTAAAAGCACAGTTGGTCCAAAGCGGGTGGATGATTTAGCACCAGAAGGATCTTGTTTTTAGTGGTGGGATTAGTGCAACAATAGAATAGAACAGAAAAGAAAAAATTAGAATAGAATAGATAGAATAGAAAAAATAGAATAGAATAGAATAGTGGAATGAAGAATAGAGTAGAATGGAATGGAATAGAATAGAAAACAATAGAATAGAATAGAAAACTATAGAATAGAATAGAATAGAATAGAATAGAATAGAATAGAATAGAATAGAATAGAGGAATGAAGAACAGAGTAGAGTGGAATGGAATGGAATGGAATGGAATGGAATAGAATAGAATAGAAAACAAAATAAAAAAAGAAAAGAATAGAATAGAATAGAATAGAATAGAATAGTGGAATGAATAATAGAACGGAACGGAACGGAACAAAACAGAACAAGAATAGAATAAGAATAAGAATAGAATAGAATAGAATAACAGAGTTGGAAGAGACCTTGGAGGTCTTCTAGTCCAGTCCTCTGCTTAGACAGGAAATCCTATACCGTTTCAGACAGATGGCTATCCAACATCTTCTTAAAGACTTCCAGTGTTGGGGTATTCACAACTTCTGGAGGCAAGCTGTTCCACTGATTAATTGTTCTAACTGTCAGGAAATTTCTCCTCAGTTCTAAGTTGCTTCTCTCCTTGATTATTTTCCACCCATTGCTTCTTGACCTACCCTCAGGTGCTTTGGAGAATAGCTTCACTCCCTCTTCTTTGTGGCAACTCCTGAGATATTGGAAGACTGTTATCATGTCACCCTTAGTCCTTCTTTTCATCACACTAGACATAGCCAGTTCCAGCAACAATTCTTTATGTGTTTGGTATAATACTATATACTTTTGGTATAATACCACAATAAAAGTATCCAGAGCTGTTTGGTTTACTGTTAAGAGCAAATTCAAAGTTCTGGTAGTAGCTTAAAAAAACCTGTTTGTGATTATGACATCAAGTTGTTTTGCGTGGACTAGATTCTTCTCATCTGGTGAAGATTTTAATCAACAGTAGCCTTCTGCTACATCAAAACCCCACTGGGTTTCCCTTGAAACATCTCAGCACAATTTGCCTTCTAGAATATTTGTAACATGATTTTGCAAATCTGCAGATGATATTAATCCAGCAGGAAAAGCTAACCCCCCAGAAGACAAGCTCAGGATCCAAAAAGATCTTGACAGACTTGAACAATGGGCCCCATCTAACAAAATGAATTTTAATGTGGAGAAAAGTGAGGTTTTACACCTAGGAAAAAACCAAGTACAGATTAGGTGAAACCTGTCTCAAAAACAGTAGCTGTGAGAGAGACCTTGGAGTATAAACAGAGGCATACAATCAAAATCATGTGAAAAGTATTAGTACTGGTTTATAAAGCCTTAATAAGACCACACCTGGAATACTGCATCCAGTTTTGGTCCCCACATTACGAAAATGATGTTGAGACTTTGGAAGAAGAGCAACAAAGTTGATTAGGGGACTGGAAGGTAAAACATATTGAGAACGGTTGCAGGAACTGGGTCTGTCTAATTCAGGGGTGTCCAAACTTGGGAACTTTAAGACTTGTGGACTTCAACTCCCAAAACAGCATGGCCAGCTGGGGAATTCTGGGAGTTGAAGTCCACAAGTCTTAAAGTTCCCAAGTTTGGACACCCCTGGTCTAATTTAATGAAAAGAAGGACTAGGGGAGACATGAGAGCAATGTTCCAATATCTCAATGTTCCAAGACCCCCAAGGGCCCTTCTAACTCTATTCTGATTGATGGATGGAATATCTTCTTGGAAATAATTGAATCTTAACCTCCACATACCTTGATTCAAGTCTTTGCAAATTGTGGCCGATCCATACACCATTGGTGAACAGTTACTGTTTGTTTGTTTGTTTGTTTGTTTGTTCCACTATCTTTCATATCCTCCTTGAACAGACCCTCCAAGAGATTGGGCACCAAGAGCATAACATTGAGGCACTGAAGCAAGCGATTAAGGATAAAGAAACACCCCTCAAAGTAGCCCAGACAAGGCTGTATGATCGCTCCTTTAGGCCCAACGTGGATCTCTGCAGAGACACTGCCCAGTTCAGGTAAGTCACTGGGCAGTATCTTAATTTAAAGGGTGGCGATAATAATGATGATAATAATGTACAGTACATCACTGTTTCTCAACCTGAATGATGCAGTGGCCTAGAGGTGGAGCTCTCACCTCACAATCAGGAGGCCATGAGTTCAATCCTAGGTAGAGGCAGCTATTTCTCTCTCGGGGCACAATGAGACTATATCTGTTGAATATAATTCCACATTGGCAACAGGAAGATCATCCAGCCAGTAAACACTCTGCTCCATTCAGTCGCCCAGACTCCAGCCCGCAAGGGATTATGATTAAATGGTGAAGATGATCACTGTTTCTCAACCTCAGCAACTTCAAGATCTCTGCATCTCAATTCCCAGCGTGCTGGCAGAGGAATTCTGGGAGTTGTAGTCCACCCATTTTAAAGTTGTTGAGGTTAAGAAATTCTGATGGAAGTGATGGTTGAGCATCTCACCCACTAAACGAAGAATAAAGATTCACTCTTCTGGTCTTGTTGGGTAAGGATGTTGCTTCCAGGTGGCATTCCAGGTGAATACCATGAAGTTGGTAGAAGGGGTAGCTGCAGGGTGTGCTCCAAA
This sequence comes from Natrix natrix natrix, assembly GCA_029891615.1. NCBI lineage: Eukaryota > Metazoa > Chordata > Lepidosauria > Squamata > Natricidae > Natrix > Natrix natrix. The sequence continues at coordinate 2,416,548 of JAKRSK010007868.1, forward strand.
AAACCGAGATGACAGCCTTGAGTGTTGATGGCAGATTACAGCCAAATAAAGCTAATTTGGGTAGTGTCTTCTGAGTTATTGTTTAGTTATATGCCAGGGGTGGCGAACACGCGGCTCGCGAGCTGCATGCGGCTCCCGGCCAAAATAAATGAGGCTCTTTGCCTCTTATCATTATTTAGCATACTGTGGCTCGGATCGCGCGCTCCCTTTCGGAAGTTGGGGAGGTCCTTTGCAGGCAGCTAGAACGGGCCGCCTGCAAAGGACTTCCCCAGACTTGCTTTGAGGAGCACGGGGCGACTGAGGCTAGTTGTGAAGCCCCAAAGCCCCCACCGCCACCGGAAGAACTGCTGCCACCTCTTCCTCATCCTCCTCTAACAGGCAGCACTGCCGGATTTGCCGCCTGGCGCTGCGGCTGAGATGAAGCCGCCAAAGCTCCAGCCGGCATCTCCGCGCGTGGCAGCGGCGCCTCCCCTCCGCTCAGAGCAGCTGAGCTCAGTCAGCGCTGGGTTACCCCTGCCCCCTCCTCCTCCTCCGCCGTGCTTTTGAGGAGCCATGAGGCTGCAGGAGCCAGTAGGAAGGCGGGGGGGGGGAAGCAGGGGAAAAAAAGCCTCATGGCTCCTCAAAAGCACGGAGGAGGGGGAGGGGGCAGAGGTAACCCAGCGCTGAGCTCAGGAGCAAATCTGGTGATTCTGTTGGAGGAGGAGGAGGAGGAGGTAGCAGCAGTTATTCTGGTGGCAACTCGTACTCGTCGGCATCTTCAGCAGAAGCCCTGCCCACAATGAAGAAAGCAAAGATGGAGCAGATCCACGCAGATGACGTCGCTGCAACATGACTGGAGGAGGAATTCTGGGAGTTGAAGTCCACAAGTGTTAAAGCTGTCAGGTTTGAAGACCCCTGGGGGTTTTTTTCCCTAAAGGGTTAGGGGTGCAAGGGTCTTGTAACTTGACAGCTTTAAGAGTTGCGTGCTTCAAATGCCAGAGTTTCTGAGCCAACATTTTGGTTGCTAAGCAGGAGCGTTGTTAAGTGATACTGATATTATATAACACTTTGAATTAAGCGGGTACCTTGAAGAAACATAACTTTGAGTTTCAAATAATACTGATTTCGTTGTTGTCTTAGGTGACATCTGTGAAAAAAATTCGGGTGCTCAGGCATGAAAATGTGCCGCTCAAACACTATACTTTTCTGCTCACATCGAAAAAAAATTAGAGGGAACATTGCTTCCGGGTCTGTTTTGGCAGGTCACTGTGTGGTGTGGCTCTCTGACTCTCACAGTTTAAAATTTTGGCTCTTTTTGTCGAACTTGTTCGCCACCCCTGTTATATGCAGTGGTGAGATTCAAATAACTGAACTGATTCTCTGCCCTCATGATTTCTTCCAACAACCAGTTCACTAAACTGCTCAGAAAGTTAAAAACTGATTCTCCCGAAGTGGTGGGAACTGGCTGAATCCCACCACTGCTTATATGGCATTTGCAATGAAACGTTTAATCATTTTGGTAAAGGTAATTTGGTTTAATTAGCAATTCTGGCATGTTTTCAGTCTCCACGTTCTAATATTTTTTTAAAATAACCTCGATCTGGAATCTTGAACATCTTTATTTAGAAAGGAACACCAGTGAACTCTCTAGGTCTTCGAAAAGTTACCTGCATTTATAGTTGAAAAGGGATCCAAACTTTTTCTGTCAGCACAGAAGGACTGAAGCAGATGTGAACTGCTTTGTAAACACACTTGGAGGGAAAATGGGCAATTGGCAGTCTATGTCTTTATTTTATTTAACAAATTTATATGTCCACTCAACTCACGGTGATTCTGAGCATCTTATTCAATGTTAACAGTTTATTTCCTCAGTGTGCCTGAATAAATGAAAGAAGAAAAATCCAAAACTATTGGTAATCCTCAACTTATGACTGCAATTGAGCCCAATTGACATTTGTTAAGTGGGTTTTGCCCCATTTTACAACTTTCCGTGCCACAGTTGTTAAGTGAATCACTGCGGTTGATAAGTTAGTAGCTTCGTTGTTAAGTGAATCTGGCTTCCCCATTGACTTTGCTTGTCAGACGGTCGCAAAAGGGAATCACGTGACCTTGGGGACACTGCCGCGGTCGTAAATATGAACCAATTGCCAAGCATCTGAATTTTGATCATAGGGATGTTGCTAACGCTGTAACTGTGAAAAACGGTCATAGGTCACATTTTTCAATGCCGTTGTAACTTTGAATGGTCACTAAATGAACTGTTGTAAGTCGAGGACTAGCTGTATACAGTGTCAACTCTGAAGTGAACCTGGCTGAAGCCATCTTGGGCTGCCTCACAGTTGCCACAAAGCCTGAGAAAGAAGAGGAGGGGGGGGGGGAGAGTAGATAGCCCAGCTTGCAGTCAAAGCAAAACGTTTTCCTATGGGAATCAAGGTCACAGGTGGCTGGTGAAGGAGGAGAGGAGCCTGCCAGATATAGTCATTGGATAATGTGACTGATGACACTGGGGAGGGGGGAAGTTTTATTCTTTTAATTAGTTGAAAACCACAGGAACTTTCAGAGTTGGTTTTCATCGGCTGTGCCGATAGGATGTATTCGATAAACATGTTCTTTGAGGAATCTATGTGCCTCAGAGTTCTGCTTTCAATGGGTGCGTTACTCGGACCCTGACGTACAGATTATGCAGAGCAACAGAATTGGAAGGGACCTTGGAGGTCATCTAGTCCAACTCCCTGCTCAAGCAGGAAACCCTATGTCATTCTGGACAAATGGCTGTCTAATTGCTTCCTAAAAGCCTTAGGTGATGGAACACCAGAGGTGGTTTGCTGCTGGTTCGGCCCGGTTCGGCTGAACTGGTAGTGGAATTCAGGCCTGGGTCACAGAACCAACAGCGACCCAGGCCTGCCATGCCCCCGAACCAATTCCCTCACTGCCACTGGACCACTGCCGTTTTGGAGTTTAGTGACTGCGCATGCACAGTTCACTGTCAATTGTTCTGCGCATGGGCAAAAAACAACTTACATTGAACAGCGCCCGCACGCGCGGCTCTCATCTGGCGTGTGCAAGGGTGCAAACTGGTAGTAACACAAGCAACAATCCATCTCAGTGGAGCACCCACAACTTCTGGAGGTAAGAGTGGTTGATTGTTCTCAGCGTTAGGAAATTTCTCCTTTGCTCTAGGTGGCTTCTCTCCTTGGTTAGTTTCTGTTGAATGCCTTTTGCACGTATATCTTTCTCCTCCACAATGCCGTAAAATCAAAGGACTGAAATTAATCCAAGGAGCGGAAATAATAGTTTTTCCAGTCTTTCAGATGGAAGTGGAATTTTTTTTAGAGGCCAGAATTTCTGAATCTTGCCTCTTTATTCTATTAAAAAACAGCCATTAAATTGTGTGCTCTGGCAGCTCAGGTTAATTCTGCTCTTAAATGTCAAGACAGAAGAATTTTTGCCTGGTGAATTAGAGACATTTGTCATTTCACTCATCAAATATTGCTGGTTTCCTCAATTGCCCCCAAATATTTTGTGACCTTCTGTCTGTACAAATCACAAATGGGTAAAATTGTCTTGTAGTTTTTTTTTTATGTGAGTGAGGAGCAGGGCTTTCTGGTAACAATAACAATAATAATAATCTGACTACCTACAATGCCATGTTGCTAAGATTATTCACTGGAAATTGTGCCGAAATGAGAAAGTCAAGATCTTGTGGGACTTCAGAATCCACACTGACAGGCACTTGGCCTACAACACACCTGACATAACAATAATTGAAAAGAAAAAAGTTGACATTGCAATACCTGGTGATGTACGAATTTAAAATAAACAGCAAGAAAAAAAATCACAAAATACTGGGACTTGCAAATTGAGGTTGAGCGACTGTGGAAAAAGAAATCATGTGTTGCCCCAATTGTAACTGGAGCCCTTGGAGCAATACCTAAAGGGCTACCTCGCTATTCGGAAATTCTAAATTTATCTGACTTGAACATTCTGACTCTACAAAAAAACCACCCTACTTGGAACAACTTATATCCTCCGACGTTACCTTAACAGTTCCTAGGTCCTTGGTTAGGACTCGAGCTGTTAGGCTACCAACCAGCCCCAAAGTCTGTGATTCTCACCAAAGATTAACCAATAATAATAATAATAATAATAATAATAATAATAATAATAATAATAATGATGATGATGATGATGATGATGATGATGATGATAATTTGGAGTCTTCAAATACTAGTGGGACAGCGGGATGATGTCATTGCTGTTGTGATATCATAAATTTACAGAGTGAGGATTTTGCCTTGGGGGACATTAAAGAATGAAATAATTTAACATCTTGGATCTGTAATAGATGAATGCCACCTAACACTCTTGAATGTCTAACAGTGTGTCTAACAGCCAAGAGTGCACGGCAGTAGCCAAAAAAGCCAATGCAATCCTAACTTGTATGAACAGAGGGATACAATCAAGCTCAAGGGAGGTACTAATACCACTCTATAAAGCCCAAATAAGACCACACCTAGAATATGGCATCCAGTTTTGGTCACCACACTATAAAAAAGACGTTGAGACTCTAGAAAGAGTGCAGAGAAGAGCAACCAAGATGATGAGGGGACTGGAGGCTAAAACATACAATGGACTGTTGCAGGAACTGGGCATGTCTAGTTTAATGAAAAGAAGGACTAGGACATGATAGCCATCTTCCAATATTTGAGGGGTTGCCACAGAGAGGAGGGGGTCAAACTATTTTCCAAAGCACCTGGACAGATGAGGAATAATGGATGGAAACTGATTAATGAGACATTCAATCTGGAAATAAGGAGGAACTTTCTCAACCAATAGAACAGAAGTTGCCTTCGGAAGTTGGGGGAGCTTCATTACCGGAGGCTTTCAAGAAGAGATTGGACTGCCATTTGTCAGAAATGGTGTAGGATATCCTACTTGAGGGGTTGGGGGGGTTGGACTAGATGACCTACAAGGTCCCTTGCAACTCTGTTAATCTGTTTGTTTAATCTATCTATGGAGATTCTCAGTCATCCAGGTCCTGGTTGTCCAAAGGTGCTTTTTCAAAAGTCAACTGGCCTTTGTTTTACCTTGAAGACGTTTCGCTTCTCATCCAAGAAACTTCTGAGAAGGATGAAAAAGCACCTTTGAGTCCAAGTCTTGAGGTATAACGGGTTCAATTTGGACCTTAAAATCCCATGAAAAAGGTGGAAAAATGGCTTTGTGGGTAGCCATTAGTGGGAAGAGGCTGTATCTGAAAAACTAGCCACAGATTATTCCAGGGAGGCATAGATACAGAGGCGTAATCATGTTTATTCACCCCAATTAAGCTTTTTAATTAGGTGCAATTTTCTCTGGATAAAATCAATTGCTTACCATTCCCATAATCAGCCAGAAAAATATCTGTTTGTCTCTCTTTGAACATTGAAAATGCTTCCCCCCCCCTTTTTATCCACCACTTTCTTTTATTAAATTCGAGTACTTGATTTTTGGGGAAAGATTATAAACCTTTCAAATGTAATTCATTTGTGTTTGTTAATTTATTTAAAGGATTTATATGACTGCCCATCTGCCCTATAGATTATTTTAAATGATTTCTGTAGAAGATCCTAAAACGTGTCTATGTACAACATGTTACTCTCGTTTCTGCTATAACTTTTTTGTCTCTTGTGATTTACGATGATTGTTTTTATTTAGTGCCCTATTATGATTTATGTTGATTACTTGCGCTGGCCAGGCCCAAACCCAGTTTAGTGAAGGGTAAAAAAAAAATTGCGATAAGTCACGTGATGACGACGCCATGACGACGCGAGTTTGATACCCCTGGCTTCTTTAGTATCCTGTGACTATCACTGAGTGTTGTATCTTATGATTTATGATGATCGTATTTTATGATTACGATCATGATTTCCCACTTGCTGCTTGTATGTATACTGAGAGCGTATGCACCGGAGACAATTGTGTGTCCAACCATACTTGGCCGACAAAGAATTCTCTTATTCTTATTGAGATCGCTGTGAGACAGATCCATTTGCTCATGGAGTATGGTTTTAGCACAGGGCAGGGGTGAAATGCTACCGGTTTGGGCCAGTTCATCCGAACCGGGAATTTAAAAATAATGCTAGCGGTTCAGGTGAACCGGTAGTCAGCTGGGTGACAATCAGCTGTGTCCCGTGACTTATATTCGCTAGAAATCGTGCGGCCGGCGGGTGCTTAGAACTGACCCACGGGGCTGCCCTGGAAATAGCGAAGGATTGGCCCATGGTGCCTCTGCCAGTGAAAATGGAGCTTGTGAGGGCCATGCATGCCTCCCCCCCGCCCAGCTCGGTTTTTGCTGGCAGAGGGTTGCAGGAGGTTGTTCCAGCTGAAAACGGCGCTCAGGAGCCCGTTCTTGCTGGCGGAATGCTCGGGATGCCACAGGCGCCCCCGATACAAGTGACATCATGCTGGCCATGCCCACCTAGCCACACACACACACACACCCGGTCAAACACAACTCTGATACGGCCCTCAATGAAATTGAGTTTGACACCCCTGCTTTAGGCAAGATCTGCATTCCTATTTTAGATGTATTGGTGAACATTTCTTAGAAAACATTATCTCCAGGCCAGTTTCACCCCCAGCTTCTCATCCTCTATGGGGAGGTCTCAATCCACACCACCAACATGCTCTCCTCTTTTGTCCTCCATTCAGGCTCATCAGCGAAGTGGAAGAACTGACGGAATCCATTGACTCTCTCAAAAAGAAGCTTCTGGAAGCCGAGCAAAGCCTCCGCAATCTGGAGGACAGTCGGATGCACCTGGAGAAGGAGCTCGCCGTGAAAACCAACAGCATTTTTATCGACCGGCAGAAATGCATGACCCATCGTACCAAATACCCAACTATCCTGAAACTGGCAGGCTATCAGTAGGATGTTGTCCCTGGAAGCGAAGGGAGCAATCAGTTTTGGTCTCTGAAAGCTCTACTTTCCTAAAAATGTTCATGGCTGAAGGTGCCATTCTTTATTCTTGTAAAGGCTTAACCCTTCTGGGATAAATGATTAAAATATAGAATTGTTGTGGAAGATAATTGGTTGATGCAAATTTTATTTATTTATTTCACACGGTGTTTCTCAACCTGGACCAGTTTCTGAGGCGTGGACTTCAACTCCCAGAATTCCCCAGCCAGCAAGGATTTGCTGGGGAGTTCTGGGATTTGAAGTCTACTCCTCGGAAACCAGTCCAGGTTGAGAGACATTGATTTAAATGATTTATATAGCAACCTCTCTCACTTTTACATGATTCTAGACAGCTTACAATAAAATAAAGTACATATGTTACGGTGAAAGACTGAAATCTGGTGAATGTCGACATTCACCGGTGAAAGACCGAATATTTCATTACATTGTTTTACATTCGGACCTTCACCGGTGAATGTCAACATTCACATAGTCGCTTGGTGTATGTCCGAAAATACCCTTATCCTCTCGACACCCTTACCCTAATCCCCTTACCCTAATACCTCGGCTCCTCGCTTCCTTTTAAGCGTCTTCTATTCGCGGAGTTTTTTTTTTTAAAACCTGCGATCCTTAAGAAGACGCTTAAAAGGAAGCGAGGAGCCGAGGTATTAGGGTAAGGGGATTAGGGTAAGGGTGTCGAGAGGATAAGGGTATTTTCGGACATACACCAAGCGACTATGTGAATGTCGACATTCACCGGTGAAGGTCCGAATGTAAAACAATGTAATGAAATATTCGGTCTTTCACCGGTGAATGTCGACATTCACCAGATTTCAGTCTCTAACACATACAATGCACAATAGAAAATAAAAACAAAAGACATAGCAATGGGATATTGTCCCTCCAACTTTCCACCCAGCCAAGAGATATTGTAGTTTAGTTTAATTCAGATTTGCTGATTGTGTGAAGGGCCCATGAGTCTGGTGGGCAGAAAAGCAGGATGGAAATGCTGCTTTAAATAAAGTCCTTTATTCTCTCCTCATTAAAATTTAGGCAATTTTGGTTCAATGCAGACAGTTGAAGCGTTTGGAGGATTTTCCGATTCAGCAAAGCTGACGAAGATAATCTAGTTTCTAACTTCAATGGCTAGACTTGTATTCATGTGAAAGAAATATTGACACGTACGTCCATCTTTCTGAAATAATGTTACCCGTCTTGCCTTAGGGTTCAATAACTATTTTATTAAAGCATCTAAAGAATGTGGGGAAGAAATTAAATGTGAAAGTGATCATAATCAATTCTTCTCTGCATTCTCTTTTCTAAGTAACTTAAGGGAAATAGAGCCAGCCAATTTCTTTTCGAGCTTCCACAGTCCCTACAAGCTAATTTAACACCAGGCTGCTCCTTGTTATGAATATTTAAGATTTACGCTCTTTTTGTTTATTCGGAAACAATTTTCTTCAACCATCCATCATCTTCACAGATTGTAGAAGAGGGCACAACAATAAACATAGTGTAATCAATAGTGCAACCCCCCCGTCCCCCCCAGCAGAATGAGGTAATAAGGGCAGCCATGCAAATTCGTTTTGAACTTATAACAAAAAACATTGTTTTCCCAACTGAAATTTCTTCCAGTGGGTGATTCTGAATTTTGGTGCTTCAGAAAAATTCTGTTCTGTTCTATTCTATTCCTTGTTCTCTTCTCTTCGCTGGATCCCATTCTTGTGGAAGACAAGAATAAGCGTAAGGTCTTCCCTTATGCTAGGGGTGTCCAAACTTGGGAACTTTAAGACTTGTGGACTTCAACTCCCAGAATTCCCCAGCCAGCTGAAGTCCACAAGTCTTAAAGTTCCCAAGTTTGGACACCCATGCCTTACGCGGTCAGAGCACCGACAGGCCCCTTATCCCAGGAGAGCATCCTATCACCCACTGGAGTTTGTATCGATTGTTTGCCCATGTGTTATTGTGGTTGAGGTTGAAGTAGCCGTTGACAGATAGGATATTATAGCAGATAAAAACGCTTAGGTCAAAACGTAGACGGCGTAGTTCTGGGTTGTCCAGGCCTTTTCCTTTTAGGAGGAAGCTCCACATTCCTTGTTTGGGGAAAGGTCAGATCAAGAGTCAGAGAAGCTGCTCTCTCTCTCCCCCCCCCCATTTATTTTGCTAATCAACATGAGTATCTTCTCCCAGGGAGTCTTACCTTCATTCGGCTCACTTTCCAGGCTGCCAATGAGCTCAGAAAAAGCAAAAACAAAGCACCGTTGGTAAAACTATGCATAAAATATCAGCCTGCCAGATGTTGAGGCAGAATTAATGAAGTGCAGCATAAGCTGGAATGCACACTCTTCGCAATTCATTGGCTAATAAAAAAGCAAGGTACTAACCTCAGAAGACATTAAGCTTCTGCAAAAGAAAACACAATTAGCACAACAATGAACTTCCACACCCCTTCTGCAGTAATCTTTGGTCTATGGACCAGGATATTTTTTTACTTCTCCAGAGATCTGCTGACAGCTAACAGGCAAACTAATTTATTGTTTGCATTAGAAGGACAATACGTTAGTCTGATGGCTTTTCTCTGCCCGTGGGTTTAAAAAAAATGATACATGCTTTTGAAATTTATATTCTCATATATTTCTACACCATATAGCTCACAGGCGTTCTAGCCATCCTGCACTTATTTATGTAATTCATAATGTGAATTTCACAATAACTTTACAACACACCAATCGTTACCTTTTCACATTTTAAACTCCCCGACTCCTCAGGGTAACTTTTAAAACAGAAATCGGCTCAATGTTAGCTCTTCTTAAAAGGTACCTCTGCTGACCTGGATAACTATCTCAGGTGACCTCAACATGAGATGGGAGGGAAGTCAGGCCAGGAAGTCATGTCCATGCTCAGATTTTCAACTGCTTTTCTTCAGAGAAGAGAACTTAGAATAACTTCAATGTCACTTTAAATGTACACTAATCAGCCTACATTAAAATGAAATTTTGTTGCATACAGCTCTCAAAGGGTCATCACCTTCAATATACATCACATAAACAAACAAACAAATAAATATGTTTAATATATATTTAATTTGCCTCTTCAAAATCTTGGTGCTTCTTATACTCCAGTGAGTCTTATACTCCGAAAAATATGGTAATTTGTTGTAACGCTCTCAATCGGGCCTCTGTAAAAAGTGGCCAGGACAGAAGGAGAAAGTTGGAGGAGGAGGGTGCAATGGCTCAGCAGTTAAAGACTCTGACAGTCCAGGTATGAAACCCGAGCTCCGTGCAATGAGGTGAGCTCCTCTTACTTGTTCCAGTTCTTTCCAGCAATTCAAAAGCATGCAAATGCGAGTAGATTAATAGGTACCACTTCAGTGGGAAGGTAGCAGCATTCTGTGCTCCTTTGGCTACAGGAATGCTGGCCAAATGACCATTGAACATGTCTTCTAATAACTCTGGCTCCCTCGGCCAAGAAATGGAGATGAGCTTCGTGCACTAGACTCAGACATGACTGGATGGGGAAATCTTTACCTTTACCTTTTTCAGGGTGGACCATCTTTTGGAAAAATAAAGCTACAGCAGTAACATCCTTCTTTACCTGGTCTGACTCCTGGTATCCCTTCCTTCAAGAGCGGAGTGGAGAAATGCAGGCAACATTCTGCACCCCAAATGCCCCCTGCTTTGGAAAGGGGAGTGGATAGAGAATATTTTCAAACCTCCGATAAAAAGAAAGCAATTTTCACACACTAATGAGCCAGATGGGGTCCTTCTGAATCGAGGCAATCAAGTTCAGCATCCACCAGAGTCTGGGTAAAAAGGAGACGATTTCCATGATAAAACAGCCCATTGCCATTCAATTACTCAACTGTGGAATCCTCCTGCCGTTTCTACAGCTTTCTTTGCCCGGCTTGGAAAAAGACTTTATCACAAGATTTCCTTAAGGTATGTTTTTAAAAAAAGGCAGATGTTGATAACATCTGACAGCAGGGACAGGATCTGGATCTCAGGGGGAGTCTACTCCAGCCCATGACTTTGGTGGGCTGGAGCCGTCCCCAAGCAGCTGTTGTAACCCCCAAAATTCAGGGCCCAGGTTCTTTCCAAGGCTGCTCCTACTATAGTGTTGACAGATGGAGGCGACTTCTCAGCTGAAGGTGATTCAGAAAGGAGCAAAACCCCAAGTTCTGTTTTGCTAGAAGGCCTGTCCTGCTTGCTTAGAAATTATGCAGGATGATGGGTCATCATCAGTTCTAACTCAGTGAACAGAGAGAGATCCGCCAGTCAGGCAAGTCAGAATTTATGGGACGGTGGTGGAGGCTTAGCGAGAGACAGTTTCAGCCGGTCGTTTGGGATGCAGAGCTCCGTAAAGATCTATCGCATTAACAGCTCAGAGAAAGGACATAAACAGATTGCCCAGCTCTGCATCACTTGCCATATTTTTCTTTCCAAACTCTTGGCTATTTCAGTTTGTAAACTCCTCGGAAGTTCTTCGGTGGGATTCTGTACAATACCATCGTGAGATCATTGCAGGTTCACAACAAAGGCCAACCGCACAATGTCCCTGATTCGTAGAATGCTAATGGCCATTTACTTTGGGCACCCAGGCTGCAGCATATCTATCTATCTATCTATCTATCTATCTATCTATCTATCTATCTATCTATCTATCTATCTATCATCTATCTATCTATCTATCTAATCCATCCATCCATCCATCTGTCCATCATCTATCTATCCATCTATCATCTCTCTCTATAGTTACCCATACCTTCTATCTATCTATCTATCTATCTATCTATCTATCTATCTATCTATCTATCTATCTATCTATCTATCTATCATCTATCTATCTATCTATCTATCTATCTATCATCTATCTATCTATCTATCTAATCCATCCATCCATCCATCCATCCATCTGTCCATCATCTATCTATCCATCTATCATCTCTCTCTATAGTTACCCATACCTTCTATCTATCTATCTATCTATCTATCTATCTATCTATCTATCTATCTATCTATCCATCCATCCATCCATCATCTATCAACCATCTATCTATCATCTCTCTCTCTCTATATATATATCATCTATGCATATCCATCCATCCATCCATCTGTCCATCATCTATCTATCCATCTATCATCTCTCTCAATAACCTACCTTCTATCTATCATCTATCTATCTATCTATCATCTATCTATCTATCTATCTATCTATCTATCTATCTATCTATCTATCTATCTATCTATCTATCTATCTATCTATCTATTTATCCATCCATCCATCCATCCATCCATCCATCCATCCATCCATCCATCCATCCATCCATCCTCTATCAACCATCTATCATCTCTCTCTATATATATCATCTATGCATATCTATCCATCCATCTGTCCATCCTCTATCCATCTATCATCTCTATAGCTATCTATCTAATCTCTCTCTCTCTCTCTCTCTCTCTCTCTCTCTCTCTCTCTCTCTCTCTCTCTCTCTCTCTCTCTCTCTCTCATCATCATCCATCATCATGTATCCATTTATCCTTGGATTGGAAGGGTGCTTTTTATTCTTTTCTCATCTTCCCAGTTTACAGACTAGAACTTAGAAGTTTGCCATGACATTTCCACCTGCTAGTCACGTTTTTTTTTTAATTGAAAAAGTTTTATACAAACATATTTCCCCTTTTAACCCCCCCACCATACAGTGTAAATCCCATACAGATACTATACCCCCCTCCCCTCCCCCCAGCCCCCCCTAAAAAAAGGAAATTCAAATATTATACCAATTATTTTACCCCCTCCCTAGTCACGTTTGAACCTGCCATTTAAGGTTTTTTTGGATGCTACGAGACGAGTCAGAAGGTTTCACTTACACCTAAAATGCTCCCAGTATTTTAAATGGGCTCCGGCTTTCCAAATATCAGAGACTCAGACTTAATCTAAAGTTATCTTTCTTCATAGTTTGACAAACCTGAATTGCAATTTAGGATATTGCGCAACCTCAATCTTTGAGGGAAGGGCGGCTCTCATTCCTTCCAGTTATCATGAATTTATTTAATTGTCCAGATTAGCAAAGTCACTGCATCGTTAGTGCATCTTTTGTCTTGAGGAGCCAACTGAGAGCTGCCCTGGGCTGCTTGATCAGATGCTGCCCTGCCACTGTCCTGCTAATGCTAAGAAAATGGACTGGCTTTTATTGCAAATCCCATTAGCACAGTGGGGGACAGCATAGAAGGGTAAATGCTGGAGAGATAGCTGTCTTTTTTAAAAAAAAACCCAAATCTATCAACCTTTATTAAGGGAAGCAATTATATAATTACAGGTAAGAGCTCTCAAAAGGTTTTAAATACAGTCCAATAGATGATAGTGATTTATACCGAAGAGCACAGTGGAGCACCATAGCCAATCTTTTAATGACATTTTATTTCTTGCCTCCTGGTTATCACACTCTTCACTTGTGATAAAAGAACACTGCGCCATCTCCATTACTGGTACCTGCTTCGAGGAGGAATTTGAAAGGAATTCTCAAGCGTCCTTGATGCAAAGAGAAAAAAAAATATTAGCCTATCCTCCCAGAGAGAAGAAAAAGATCCATTGGTTTTGATTCTTCTCCGAGAAAGATCTAATAGCAGAGTGAAGGAAGGGTGGGAACTTGCAGGAGACCCTCTCATGAAAACATAACCCAGCCCAGGGCCACCGCAGATGGATTTACAGTCGAGGTAGACGGTGAATTTGGAAAATCCTGATTTGCTTCACAAAAGAAAAGAAAAACAACAGTAAAGTAAACGCACAAAGAAATTAGGTTGAACTAATATTCTGACCTAGGCTTCCTGATACAGTAAAAAACAGATGGTTGGTCCCCAAAATCCTCTTTTTATTTCAAAGTCCGTGAATTATCTTCATTCACAGCCCATAATGAGTCCTGAATAGTTTGGAAAGAGTTCTGCAGGAGGCTGCCAAAGTCTTTCGGGATAAGGCTGATAAGCACCCACTTTTATCTTCTTTGAAAACACTGCCAAAGACTTAATTGGCATTTAGTTTGGCAAGGCCACACGGAGCAAAGAGTCCAAACGTATTTTTAGAAGGTAAACTGACCAGCATGAACCAAGTTGCTTCCTGCAAAGGCTCACCTCCTCCTTTATGTCCTATGGGAAGTGCCAATCACTTCCAAGCCTTACTCCCGAGTTGTCCCTTCTGTCTTAACTGTTCTTGCTTTCTGTTCCTCTGCCTCTCTGATGTCCGACTCTGGAGGCTCCGGAGGCAACACATAATTCCCAGATGGCCCTGGCCCCCTCTCTGCCTCCGAAGCAGAGCCCTCCTCCAACCCTTCCCCAGCCTCCAAGACAGGCCCATGTTCCTCCCCAACCTCCTCGCTGTCTGACTTCGCAGGCTGCCGGTGGACCACACCAACTAAAACCAATGCTACTGTCTAGAACAGGGGTGTCAAACTCAATTTAATTGAGGGCCGCATCAGGATTGTGTTTGACCTTGGGGATGGTGGGGTGGGCATGTCCAGCTCAACATCATTTGTGTCAGCATCTGTGGTGGCCCAAGCACTCTGCCAGCAACAACAGAGCTCGGAAGGGCAGCGTGCGGCCCTCACAAGCTCCCTTTTCGCTGGCAGAGGCATCGTGGGCCGGTCCTTCGCTGTTCCCCAGGGCAGCCCAGTGGGTCAGATTAAGCACCCCATGGGCTGGATCCGGCTGTGGACCTTGATTTTGACACCCCTGGTCTAGAGCATCAACGCTTCTTTCTGAGCTTCAAAAAGAGCACAGTAAAAGTAGCAAGCTGTTTGCTAACTGGTGGAGTTACACCTACAAGGAGGCCATTTTGCAGCCGCCCAACTTTGCAAGGTTGGACCAGACAAGGAAAATGCCTTCACAGGAATATTGGAGCAATACTTTATGGCAGAGTCTCCCAAGCTTGGCAACTTTAAGATGTGCATACTTCAACTTCTACAATTCCCTAGACAGGATAGACTTCAACGAGCAGAATTCCCTAACCAAGATGCTGCTGGAGAATTCTGGGAGCTGAAGTCCACACACCTTAAAGTTGGGAGACATTGAGCTGGAGAATCTTGTAAGTCTGCCAGTGTTCGACTTGGTCTCCTCCTTATGCCTCCTTGAATCGGGGAAGGGCCAGGCTGAGCCTCTTAATACTACTTCATACAAAGGCCTGGAGACTAAAACATGCAAAGAATGGTTGCAGGGTTTGGATTTGGCTAGTCAAAAGAAAAAAAGAATTAGGGGTGACATGACAGCAGTCTTCCAGTATTTGAGGGGCTGCCACAAAGAAGAGGGGGGCAAATTATTCTCCAAAGCACCAGAGGGCAGGACAAGAATCAATGGATGGAAACTGATCAAAGAAAGAAGCAGCCTGGAATTAAGAAGAAACTTCCTAACAGGGAGGACAATTAACGAACATTTCAGAAGTTGTAGATGTTCCATCACTGGAGGTTTTTAAGAAGAGACTGGACAGCCACTTGTCTGAAATAATATAGGTTCTCTTGCTTGAGCAGGGGGCTGGACTAGAAGACCTCCAAGGTCCCTTCCAGATTCTATTCCTATTCCTATTCCTATTCCTATTCCTATTCCCATCCCATCCCATCCCATCCCATTCCCATTCCATTCCATTCCATTCCATTCCATTCCATTCCATTCTATTCTATTCTATTCTATTCTATTCTATTCTATTCTATTCTATTAAAAGGCTGAATAAGCTTTTGCCCCTCTTGTTTCTGCAATATCTCCTTCTGAATTCTGAATATCCCCTTCAAGGTCATCCCAATGGGACCCTTTGCTGTCCTGTCATACATATGGATGGAAGCATCTGCTGGAAGGTCAAAAAAGTCAAAATGGCAGCTGCAACCATGTCTCTCTCTTGTGCAGGCCTTGAGCGTAATGGATGCTCCTGTGGGCAATTTGTAGAAATCGTGGTTACATTGGCCCTCACTGTTTGGAGAAGGGGTCCCAAGTCAATCCTCCTTTGAATTGCCGGACTGCAGGTTCAATGCTTCCCACCCTGGAGAAGAGTGGATGGTGGGGGGGTGTAGTCACTGTTTCTCTAGATGTACCTGGAAGAAGAAGCTTGCTTAGCAATTTTGCAAAACTGTTCCGCGCCGCGGAAACATATTCTTCTCCTGTCTTTGTCTCCAGTGACCTTAGTCAGTTGGTTAGATTTAAGAACATTGCAGGTCCATCTGAGAAGAATTTCAATGAAGCAATTTATGGGGAAGTTAATTGCTGAGTTATAACACAAACCAAGAAGTCTTCAGCTAAAGGGCAAGCATGTGAGCAGCAGCTTCTACCAAAGGTGTCCTGGGGTGCCACACACCAGCCATAAGACCAGAAAGCCCCTCACTTGCTGCGGGATGCACTTACGGACAAAAGCACCTTTGCTGAGAAGGCAACCATGCAAGATGTCAAACCTGAGGCTAGCGTGACTGAGGCCATTTTGAGACTTCAGTGCTGACCACCAGAGAAGAGGGACAGGGAGGAGGGAACAGAGGTAGTTGGGGTGTTGTAGCCAAAAAAACCCTCTTTCTCTTGGGAACCAAGGACATTCCTGCAGGTGCTCAGAAGGAGGGGACTGGAATCAGCTAGCAACGGGACAATATCCTGATTGGACCATGTGACTGATTGTATTGAAAAAGGGAAAAACATTTACTTTTAATTAGCTGAAAGCTGTGGGAGTACTCAGAGCCGGTTTCCCACCAGCCTGTGCCAATATGACATATCCAATAACTTATTCCTTGAGGAATCTACCTGCCCCAAAGTTTGGTTTGCTATGGGTATGTTACTTGGAACCCTGACAGAGGAGCAATGAAACAAAGCTCATGTCCACTCCCCACTCCCACCCAGGTACCCAGTTCACATGTGATAATATCTGGGATGCAACGACAGGATGAACGAAGATGAGGGTCATAGCAAGCCGATATTTGGCTATAAACTCACCCAGCACCCTGGGTTATTTCTTCCCCAAGTGTGGTGGGGTCAGGGGAAACATTGGCTGAGGGGTCTTCAGTTTCATTCCTGGATCCACTACATTGACGCTGTAGTATCCGAGTCAGTCTGTTATATAAATGAAAATAAATTCGGCCGACCAATCTTGGCTTACATCAATAATCAGCAGGGACAACTAAAGATGGCAGCTCTCAGGATGCAGATGAAAAGAGGATTGGGCTTTGATTCTGGGATGGCACTGCCATCCTGACATTTTCCTCTCCATCCCAGACAAGAAATTTGACTGCTCAGACTCACAGAGTTGGAAGGGACTTTGGAGGTCTTCTAGTCCAACCCTGTGCTCAAGCAGGAGACCTTCTACCATTTCAGACAAATGGTTGTCCAGTCTCTCCTTAAAAGCTTCCAATGATGGAGCACCCACAACTTCTAGAGGCAAGCTGTTCCACTGGTTGATTGTTCTAATTGTTAGGAAATTTTTCCTTAGCTCTAAGTTGATTCTCTCCTTGGTTAGTTCCCATCCATTGCTTCTTGTCCTGCCTTCAGGTGCTTTGGAGAATAGGTTGCTGTGTTTGAAACCCTTCTTGGTCTCCTGTCAGAATCTAAGAACTGAATTTGAATTCGAATTTGAATTTATTAGCGCTTATAGACCACCCCCTCTCCCGAAAGGGACTCGGGGCAATGTACAGTCCATGTCAAAATACATCATTAAAACAATTAAAATTACTAAATGGACAGTATGTACATATAAATATAAATAGATAGATAAGAGGAGGATAAAAGATGTGCAGGACTGTATTGCTAATAAATAATTAAAATATACAGACATTAAAACCCCAATACCCTATAAAATTAAGTTTACACAATAATCCCCCTAAAAACCAGTAAAAATATAAATGCCAGGAGATAGGTGTTGAAATTATGCCAGGCCAGCCAGTCGAAACAGGTGAGTCTTTAGTTTCTGCCGGAAGGAGCGGAAGTCCGTGGTGGTTCTAATGTCGGGGGGGAGGTCATTCCAGAGGGTTGGGCCCATCACAGAGAAGGCCCTACTCCTTGGCGCCGCCCGCTGGCATTGCCTAGCGGACGGCACCAGGAGAAGGCCCTCCCTGTGAGAGCGAATTGGCCGCTGGGATG
Organism: Natrix natrix natrix; assembly: GCA_029891615.1. NCBI lineage: Eukaryota > Metazoa > Chordata > Lepidosauria > Squamata > Natricidae > Natrix > Natrix natrix. Next base: position 2,434,548 of record JAKRSK010007868.1, read on the forward strand.
TATGTGGGAGGACGCGATCCCGCAGGTAACTGGGCCCTATGCCATGGAGCGCTTTAAAGATGGTGATCAGAACCTTGAAACGCACCTGAAAGACCACAGGCAGCCAGTGCAGCTCGCGCAGGAGCGGTGTTACATGGGAGCACCTGGTACTCCCCATGACTGCCCGCGCGGCTGCGTTCTGGACTAGCTGCAGTCTTCGGGCGCGTCCCAAGGGAAGCCCCATGTAGAGAGCATTACAATAGTCCAGGCGAGACGTCACCAGTGCATGAGTGACCGTGCGTAGGGCATCTCGGTCCAGGAGGGGGCGCAATTGGCGCACCAGGCGAACCTGGTGGAACACCCCCCTTGCCACGGCTGCCACATGGTCATCCATTGACAGCCGGGCATCTAGGAGGACGCCCAAATTGAGCGCCCGTTCCACAGGGGACAGTTGTTCGCCCCCTATGGCCAGCGATGGTGTCAGCTGGCTGAACCGAGGTGCCGGTAGCCACAGCCACTCGGTCTTGGAGGGGTTGAGTTTGAGTCTGTTGTCCCCCATCCAGACCCCGACGGCTTCCAAACACCGGGACATCACTTCGACAGCCTCACTGGGGTGGTTTGGGGTTGAAACGTACAGCTGAGTGTCATCAGCGTACAGATGATATTCAACCCCAAAACCACGGATGATCTCTGCTTTTCTTGATCCAACCAAAGACCCATCCAGCTGTTGAAACACTCCCAAAGATGGCCAGGAAGGCAGCTGTGACCTTCCGCGCCTGCTGCTCACCTCTTCTGGCCTGTGGTTCAGATGCTGCTCACCTCTTCTGGCCTGTGGTTCAGGAGAACAGGAAAAGCCCTTAAGATGAATGGACCTTGGCAGCCAGAGGCCACCAGTGTCTCGAGAGGGGAGCAAAGAGGAATGCTATGTCCCATTACAAGGTTCACATCCATCGTTCATGATGTTGAAATGATGACTGTGGTGTTTTTAGAATGCTGGTGGTCAGCAGTTTGGCAGTTCGATTCTCGCCGGCTCAAGGTTGACTTGAGAGGTCCATCCTTCCAAGGTTGGTAAAATGAGGACCCAGATTGTGGGGGGCAAAATGCTGACTCTGTAAACCACTTAGAGAGGGCTGCAAACCACTGTGAAGTGGTCTATAAGGCTAGGTGCTAGTGCTATAGCTACAGTATGACATCCTGATAACTTGTATTGGATGCCTTTGACCTTATTTTCCATGGATTTCTCCAGTCCCACGTTGAGTTTCTGGTCTTCACAAATCCACCTTTTTGGCACAAGCTGCTCTTGTCCCTGAAAGACCATATGTGGTACTCCATCAGTTTCTTTCCTCCTCTCCTCTCTCACCCGCCTCCTGGGTCTCAGAGTCCGAGTGAGCTTAAAGCAATGTTTAGTTCTAACTAAAACCCGCCATCCTGGGCCCAATATATGGGAAGCCAGGCTCTGCCTGTCACAAGCCAGGACAAAGGGTGAGTGATGGAGGAGTAACACCTCCTTAAAAAACCTTGGTCCAGCTGGCCCAGCTGGTAGCACCTCGTAAGGGCCCCTTCCCAGGGTTACAGGAGAAGACGCTCAACAGGTTTGAAGGTGGAAGAGAGCTCTACACCCCAACGGCAGATCAAGCGGCAGAACCATCTTCTAGGAGAAGGGAAACTCCGATTACCAATCTCCACTGCCTTGTGGCTCTATCCACTACTGGAAAAGGCTTCAGGAGTCAACCTCGAGGCAAAATCCAGAGCCAGAGTCCCAGAAGCAGTTCATGACTGTGTACAACCATGTTCTGGCAACTCCTGCGATGCAGCTGGAACCAATCGTATTGGCTCTGCCTTTCCATTGGACTATTTCAGTGACGTGGGGAATCTGCTGCTTGGGTAACAGCCTATCCTCCATATTAATCTACCTGGCCTCGTGGTCTGGAGAGGACACTCCAGCTTTGACCTCTTTCCAGAGCACGATACCACCGTCTTTGGAGACTGAAGGATGCCAGTGCAAGTTCTGACTAGCTCTTGGCCATGAACCTGGAAGTCCCTTACCTTGTGGCTGTCGATCTGGTTTCTGTCTCTCCCTCTCGCAACTTTGTCTTTCTCCCTTCCAACTCATTTTTCAGTTATTTCTGGAAAAAGGACATGCTTTTCTTGCAAACTGTGCACCCACACACACTTGGGGAACATAAGCTAAACGTTAGGAGCTCCCCCCAGGAAACCACCGTGATGCCTGTCAGTCAAGAGGGGAGCGATCCATCAAGCAGGTAATTAATTGCTGTCCTGTGGTGAACCTGCAAACCTGTAAACATCCACTGTCTTCCCTGAAAATCGAATGTCTGTGCCATGAGAATTAGACAACCCCTCCCAAATTGATGGCAACCCCCCCTCCCAAATCACCGGCTGGAATGAGGATCTCTGCAGGTGTGTGTGGTTGTCTTACAGACCTGTAGGAAGCAGCGTGTTCTTGGTGCCAAAATAAAAGAGTGTCAACTTGTAAAGTGTTTCCACAACTATTATCAAGCTGACATAGAAAAGGGAGAAGTCCATGCATACCTTTGGCCAGAGTCAGATCTCATATTTCTACAGCTGGCGTGTGAGGTGTGCAAGTTCATAGCCTGCCACAGCACCTTGTTGGTGAATAATAATAATAATAATAATAACTTTAATTTATAAAGCGCACCCTTTCCTAAACAGGACTCGGGGCGGTGTACAGTCATGTTAAAACAGAATAAATACACAATATAGGTATACTTAATATACAAATATTTAACAAATAGTTAAACGGAGGAGGTAGGATGTGGACTGTACAATATTTAAATTAAAATACAAATAAACATTAAAAATACCCTTAAAATACCCTTAAAAACTACCCAATAAGATGTTTGCCAGGAGGTTGAATGGGACTATAAGTCAGTTAAGCCAGCTAATTGGAACAGGTGGGTCTTGAGTTTCTGTCGGAAGGAGCGGAGGTCGGTGGTAGTTCTGATATCGGGGGGGAGGTCATTCCAGAGGGTTGGGCCCATCACAGAGAAGGCTCTACTCCTGGGCGCCGCCTGTTGACACTGCTTCGTGGACGGCACCTGGAGGAGTCCCTCCCTGTGAGAGCGAATTGGTCGCAGGGATGTATGAGGTGAGATGCGATCCCGCAGGTAACTATGTCCCGTGCCATGGAGCGCTTTGAAGATAGTAACCAACACCTTGATACGCACCCGAAAAACCTCAGGCAGCCAGTGCAGCTCGCGCAGGAGTGGTGTTATATGGGAGTATCTTATCCCTCCCATGATGGCCCGCGCGGCCGCATTCTGAACTAGCTGTAGTCTTCGGGTGCATCTCAAGGGGAGCCCCATGTAGAGAGCGTTGCAGTAGTCCAGGCGAGACGTCACCAGCGCGTGAGTGACTGTGCGTAAGGCATCCTGATCCAATAGGGGGCGCAATTGGCGCACCAGGCGAACCTGGTGGAACGCCCCCCTTGCCACGGCTGCCACATGGTCATCCATCGACAGTCGGGCATCAAGGAGGACGCCCAAATTGCGCGCCCGTTCCACGGGGGGCAGTTGTTCGCCCCCTATGGCCAGCGATGGAATCCACTGGTTGAACCGGGGCGCCGGTAGCCACAGCCACTCAGTCTTGGAGGGGTTGAGTCTGAGTCTGTTGTCCCCCATCCAGACCCGAACAGCTTCCAAGCACCGGGACATCATTTCGACGGCCTCGTTGGGGTGGTTTGGGGTGGAGATGTACAGCTGATTTGATTTATGACACAGATGGAGGGGAGGGGAGGGGAGACACAGGGGTAAAGTTCAGATGCCATTAAGCGGAAATCAGATTTGGCTCCGCAGCAGAAGAAAATGCCAAAATGTTGCTCCTAATAAATGACTGGATTTCTTTTGAACTTTGTCTTGAGGCTCGTAATTTACTTAGGTCATCTTTTGGAAACTTCACAAATAGTTTAAAGAGTCTCTTCCATCTTCTTCCAAAATAGCCTTCTTTGGCTTGGCTGATCGTATCTCAATCTTTTTTAGTTAAGAACTTCCCTTGGTGCTTAAGACAATGGTGCCCAACCTTTGCCGCTTGGCAGCCTGGCTGGGGGGCTGGTGGGGGGTGGGGAGAGGGGAAAAGCATGTAAGTGCACATGCAGGCAGCTCTTTATTTATTTATTTGGTTGTTTGTTTGTCAAACATGTACAAGATAACAAGCATAGGTATGAACATAAACATGAACAAAGGAAGCAAATACAGATAAATGGGGACAGTAGGAAAGGGACGGAAGGTACGCTGGTGTGCTTATGCGCACCCCCTTTACGGACCTCTTAGGAATGGGGTGAAGTCCACACTAGACAGTTTGAGGTTGAAGCTGTGGGGGGATTTGAGGATGTAACAACAGAGTCAGGCAGAGCATTCCAGGCGTTGACCTCTCTGTTGCTGAAGTCGTATTTTCTGCAATCGAGTTTGGAGCGGTTTACCTTGAGTTTGTATTGATTGTTTTCCCGTGTATTATTGCGGTTGAAACTGAAGTAGTCATTGACAGGCAGGACGTGATAGCAGACAATTTTGTGCATTACGCTTAGGTCGGACTGCAGGCGGTGTAGTTCTAGATTGTCCAAGCCCAAAATTTGAGCCTGATGGCATCAAGGATTCTATTGTGAGTAGAGGAGTGGAGGACTCTTCTTCTCGTGAAATACCTCTGGACCCTTGCGTGAGTGGAGACTGTTGGGCACACACGCAGCTCAACTTGCACGAGTGCTGAGCTGTTGCGCAGGCGCAAGTGTCTGCCAGTGTACGGCATACACAAGTTGAGTTGCACATGTGTGTGTCTGTGTGTGTGTGCTCTGGCCAGCCACTTGGGCAGCCCAATTCCGAATAGGCCACAGTGCAGTCATGGGCTGCTGCCCAGGGGTTGGGGACCCTTGGCTTAAGGGAAAGGAATCGCTCTCTCCAAAGCAAGTCAGACCAACAGTCTATCTCTATGCGACTTGCTTTAACACCAACTTTGGGTTAACATGAATAAATTCCACCCATCCACAATGTCTAATTAGAATAGAAAAAAGCTGGAAGGGACCTTGGTGGTCTTCTAGTCCACCCCTCTGCTCAAGCAAGAGAACCTATACTATTTCAGACAAGTGGCTGTCCTGTCTCTTCTTTAAAACCCCCAGTGATGGAACATCTACAACTTCTGAAGTGTTGGTCAATTGTCCTCACAGTTAGGAAGCTTCTCCTTAATTCCAGGTTGCTTCTCTCTTTGGTTAGTTTCCAACCATTGTTTCTTGTCCTGCCCTCTGGTGCTAATTTGACCCCCTCTTCTTTGTGGCAGCCCCTCCAATGCTGGGGTACTGCTAGCATGTCACCCCTAATTCTTCTTTTCTTTAGACTAGCCAGGCCCAAATCCTGCAGCTGTTCTTCGTATGTTTTAGTCTCCAGGCCTTTGTATGAAGTAGTATTAAGAAGAAGCTCAGCCTGGCCCTTCCCTGATTCAAGGAGGTATAAGAGGGAGGGTTTGTTTTTCCCAGTTGCAATGGATGGCTGTGAAAGTTGGACCATAAGAAAAGCTGAGCATTGAAGAACGGAGGCCTTTGAACTCTGGTGCTGGAGAAGACTCCTGCGAATCCCTTGGATTGCAAGGCCATCCAACCGGTCAGTCCTAGAGGAGATCAACCCTGATCAGAAGACCAGATCCTGAAGAGGAAACTCAAATACTTTGACCATCTAATGAGAAGGAAGGACTCACTGGAGAAGAGCCGAATGCTGGGGAGGATGGAGGGCAAAAGAAGAAGAAGGGGAAGACAGAGAAGGAGGTGGCTGGATGGAGTCACTGAAGCAGTCGGACTGAGCTTAAATGGACTCCTGGGGATGGTAGAGGACAGGAAGGCCTGGAGGAACGTTGTCCATGGGGTCACGATGGGTCAGACACAACTTTACAACTAACAACAGCAACAACAAAGAAGGAGGGCAAGGAGAACACTGGCAGACTTGAAAGATTCTCCAGCTCAATGTTTTCCAACTTTAAGATGTGTGGACTTCAGCTCTCAGAATTCTCCAGCAGCATGCTAGCTGGGGAATTCTGGCAGTTGAAGTCCACATATCCTAAAGTTGCCTTATGGCAGCGGTTCTCAAATAGTGGGGCGCGCCCCCCTGGAAAGAAGGCAGGCAGGCAGGGGGAAAGAGGAAGGAGGGAACTGGAAGGGAGGCAGGAAGGAAGGGAAGGAGGAAGGGAGGGTGGAAGGAAGGATAGACAAGTAAGAGGGAAAGAGGAAAGAAAGCATGTGACTACGGTGGGAGACGAGGAAAGACCGGTGTGCTATGTTATGCAGAGGTGTACTTATAACAATTTTATAGACAAATGATACTATTTACAGTCGCGCGGGGGGCGCGCGAAATGTTTTCTTCCTAGGGGGGGCATGACAGAAAATAATTGAGAAGCACTGCCTTATGGCCATGAAAAATGGGCAGACTGCCCATCGCACCACCCCGGCTGCCATCTTGGCTCTTTTGACCATAACCCTACAGACATCCCTAGTGATGCATTTTCAAACGCCTGGAAGGTATCAGGTTACTTACTTCTGATTTAAGCAACGCTTTTGGGAGATGCTATTAATTGGTGCCACCTTCAGTTTCTCTCTCTCTTTAAAATACGTTGTATATTTGCAGGGGGAAAAAAACCCAGACTTGCTTCTGGTCTCCCCAAAGAACAAGGAGTCTTCTGAAGTGCTTGTGGAATATTAATAAAAGCAGATAAATATTCACAGTTCACAGAAACACGTTTGCATCCAAATGTAACAGTGGGAGAAGCATGTAAATAATGCAAGGGGTTTCTTGTGCTTTGTTGGCTTATTTTTATTTATTTGATTTTTTTTTGTTCCATCTTTATTATTTTTCATAAATAATTCAAGGCAGGGAACATACCCAATACTCCCTTCTTCTCCTATTTCTCCCACAATAGCAATCTTGTGTAGTGGGCAGGTTAGGCTGAGAATGGTCACCCACCCAGCCAAAGGTCTCCCAGCCATGTTTTTCATGCCTAAAGCAGGACTAGAATTCACCGTCGCCTAGTTTTCAAGACAGCACCTTCCCCACTAAACCAAACTAGCTCTTATTACCCACTGCTGATACTTAAATCAGGGTCTCCCTGCAGCTTAGAACATAGAAAGTAGAATAAGAGAATTGGAAGGGACCTTGGAGGTCATCTAGTCCAATTCCTTATTCAGGCAGGAAACCCGATACCATTTCAGACAAACGGTTTTCCAGTCTCTTCTTAAAAACCTCCAGTGATGGAGCACCCACAACGTCTGGTGGCAAGTTGTTCCACTGGTTAATTATTCTCTCTCTCAGGGAATTTTTTCTTAATTCCAGGTTGCTTCTTTCCTTGATTAGTTTCCATCGGTTGTTTCTTGTCTTCAGGTGCTTTGGACAGCTTGTGTGGCCAGACTGTGAAGGAATCCCCCAAAACATTAGTCCTTGACTTACAATCATTCGTTTAGTGAACGTTTGAAGTTACAGTGGCATTAAAAAGAAGAATTGTAAAATGCAGCAAAACCCACTGAATAAATATCTTGCTTAGCAACAGAAATTTTGGGCTGGATTGTGGTCGTACGTCAAGGACTATCTGGTAGTATCCCAAGGCCCTGTCACACGGAGACTGGATGGGAATACCAATTGATCTGAAATGGACCCAGCAAGGATGCCTGCAAACGGTTGTGTCTGGTTTAAAAGGTTTCGTTTGCCCATTTGGCAATATTTAAATCTGCGTTTTCCCATCCTTGGCAACTTTAAGGCAGGTGGATTTCAACTCTCAGAATTTATAGCTGGCGCTGGGGAATTCTGGGAGCTGGAGTCCCCTCATCTTTAAGTTGCCAAGGTTGGAAAACAATGACTTAAATAGATCCACTGCATTTTCTTTCATGCTGCAGAAAGATATGCAGGAGAGAACAGGATATTGGGCCGTCTGCAGGGAAAGGCAAAAAGGCAAAATGGCAGCCATGGCAATGCAATCCTAAACTGCATTAACAGTAAGGTGACCAACTTTTTTACAATGAAAAGGAGGACAAATAAATTGGAAAAAATATATCGTAAATAAAAGAAATATTTTATTCATTGCAACAATAATACACTAAAATATGATATATGCATAATAAAACATTTGCAACATTTTATATTGTAATTATGATTACACGCCTGTTAATTATTATTTAAATGAGTACTTTTCCATTGAATTAATATTTTTTGTCAATGTATCATCTTCTAACAATATATTGGAAATATCTGAACAAGAAATATCCTTCATATTGAATTTTATGGCAAGTGCTGCAGCTAGAGTATCAACATTCAATCTCGATTTCTCACTTGTCGAAAAATCATTGGCAATTGAAAAAAACTCTTTCAACTGCTGCATTAGTTCCAGGGCAGCACAACGTAAATTGAACAAGTATAAATAAATGTTCACATGGAATATGTTCATTTTTGAAATGGCTGAAAATATCCACCCATCTTTTATCAATTTCAACATGTTGATTTTCCCATTGTATTAATTTTTCAGAATTTAAATATACATTCAGTCTTCTAATTTCTTCAAAGAGACAATTGTCGTCTATTTTAATGTCTAGCATTTCTTTAGATAAAAATTCAACACAAGATTCAATATCTGTTCAATATACTTGCGATGAAGTAAAAAAAACACCATTAAAAACTGTTTAATAAAATACGTCACATAACGCACAACAGATTAGCCTTCAAATATCAAAAAGGAGGACATGTAGGAGGACACTTTTCGAGGGAGGACAGAACTTACAAAAGAAGGACTGTCCTCCCTAAAGGAGGACGGTTGGTCACCTTATTAACAGAGGGATACAAGCAAGATCAAGTGAAGTACTAATACCACTATAAAGCCTTAGTAAGATTACACCTAGAGTACTGCATCTAGTTTTGGTCACCACACTATAAAAAGATGTTGGGACTCTAGAAAGAGTGCAGAGAAGGGCAATGAAGATAATTAGGGGTCTGGAGGCTAAAACATATGAAGAACGGTTGCAGGAACTGGACATGGCTAGTCTAGTGAAGATAAGGACCAGGGGAGACATGAGAGCAGTCTTCCAGTATATGAGAGGTTGCCACAGAGAGGAAGGAGTCAAGCTATTTTCCAAGGCACCTGAAGGCCAGATAAGGAATAATGGGTCAAAACTGAACAAGGAGAGATTCAACCTGGAAATAAGGAGGAATATCCTGACAGTGAGAGCAATCAACCCATGGAACAGAAGTTGTGGGAGCTTCATCACTGGAGGCTTTCAAGAAGAGACTGGAGTGCCATCTGTCAGAAATGGTGTATGATCTCCTGCTTGGGCGTGGGGGGGTTGGTCTAGATGACCTACAAGGTCCCTTCCAACTTTGGTAATATGTAGTCTGTAAGAGGGAAGAGGTTTGACTGAATGCTTCTGGTTCCAGTTTTCACTTTGTCGACCAGCCATGGGTGAAAAATCCAGGTCAGAAAGAAGCAATCAGCGGGGTTCTCAAAATATTGCACCCCCCCGCCTCTGTCCAAATACTGGAAACCTTTCCTTTCCAGCTTTAATTCATTGGGTTTGGCCATGGCAACTGGGTTAATCTACACATCATAAATAAATGCAGAGAGATCACTTTCCAGCAGGACTTTGGTTCTCGGTGCACTTGAGGGAAAGTATTACCTGCAAATGTTGTAAAGCAGCTTCTCATCAATTTTATTAATCACCTCAGTTCCTAGCAGGGTTTTTTCCCCCCTGCTTTTGCTGCTTCCTAGAAAAATGGGTTTTCATGCGATTAGAGTCCTGCCAGGCAGCTGGCAAGCCACAAGTGTGCAAAGGTGGTTTTGCAAAAGGTAAATGCCACAAGCAGAAAGGCGACTTTTCAAAAAGAAAGAAAAAGGAATCAGGACAGCAGGGCGGAGGTGGACTTTCTATTTGACTTAAAGGGACAACCTGTCTGATGATGGTGGCATCAGCCAGTGGAAGCCACACACAACCAGGAACTACTTAGATATTAGACACACCGTGTTTCCCCGAAAATAAGACAGGATCTTATTTTCTTTTGACTTCCGAAATAAGTGCTTGACCTTATTTTTGGGGAGGTCTTATTATTTTTTAGATGCAGGAGGCAGTGAGTGTGGTCACCTCATGGCTGCTGCTATGTTGCAGTATTTGGGGGGAGGGCTTATTTTTGGGGAGGGCTTATTTTGGCACATGCGCTCAAAAAGCCTTATTGGGTTTATTATCCGGGGAGGTCTTATTTTCAGGGAAACAGGGTAGAATAACAGAAATCATATATTCTAGTATATTCTAGTATATTCTAGTATAAGTATAATATAAGTATAGGTATAGTATAAGTATAGTATAAGTATAAGTATAGTATGTATAGAATAAGTATTATAAGTATAGGTATAAGTATAAGTATAAGTATAGTATTATAGTATAAGTATAGTATAAGTATAGTATAGTAGTGTATAGTAGTGTATAGTAGTGTATAGTACAGTATAGTAGTGTATAGTATAGTAGTGTATAGTAGTTATAGTGTATAGTGTATAGTGTATAGTATAGTATAGTATAGTATAGTATAGTATAGTATAGCATAGCCTTTATTGTCATCGTACATCATATATACAATGAAATAGGTTTTAGTCTCACAGGTGCAATCTATGACAAAAAATACATAACATAAATAGTATGAAGAATAATCCCTATGCAAGTAATTAGGGAGAAAAAAGAAAAAGAAAGAGAACGAAAAAATATGTTTCCGTGTGTGCGTGGAGTGATTGTGGTTGTATTTAAAAGTCTGACAGCCCAAGGATAGAAACTATTTTTAAACCTATTTGTTTGGCTGCCTATACTTTGATGTCTTCTGCCTGATGGTAGAAGTGCAAAGAGACACTGACCAGGGTGTGAATCATCTCTGAGTATCTTCCTTACCCTGCTAAAGCAGCGAGACCTGGCGATGTCATCCAGTGGTGTCAGAGGGCAACCAATGGTTTCATGTGCTGAATTGATCACTCTCTGTAGCGTCTTCCTGTCCGCAGCTGTTAAATCAGCATACCATATTGCAATACAATATGTGAGGACACTTTCTATGGTGGACCGATAGAAAGAGATCATCAGCCATTGTTTCACCTGATTTTTTCGCAGGACTCTAAGGAAATGAAGTCTCTGTTGGGCCTTTCCAATCACCAGAGATGTGTTGTTTTTCCTGGTGTGATCTTGACTAATAAGCACTCCCAAGAATTTAAAAGAGGAAACCCTCTCCCCACAGCCCCCCTCCATATACAGTGGGGAAGGTTCCTCTCTGTGCTTCTGGAAATCTAATACCATTTCCTTTGTCTTCCTTAAGTTCCTTAAGGATGGGCTGAAAGCTCAAAAGACTGACCCTCTGTCCCAGTGACCGATCCAGATTGGATCCTGCAACATTATCCAGAGATACCTAGATTTGCCTTCATTCACGAGAAACAGTTGAATCTAGCAGCAGGAAAAAAAATGCTATATTTGGCTATGAGTAACATATGCAAATAGCCCCTGGGAGACTTTCATAATAAGAGAGAGCTGTGTGCCCCCAGCATAGAGTCCTAGATTCTGCATTTTACTCCTAATCCTTGCCTTAAAACTGTAAAGTTCCAGCAGTTTCCCCGAGCGACTGAGATGCCCAAGAGAGTGGAGACCCCAGACGAGGCTTGCAAAAAATATCAGCTTTTATTTATGGCCGTAGCAAAAGCTGGGTGACAAAACTATACCCAAAACATACAAACAAATGCATGTAAGGAAGAGCCGCCCCCTGCGAGAGGGGCTCAGAGGATTATATACCTTTTAGGCAGATAGAAACAAAGTTTATGCAATCAGAGACAAAGATTTGTTACCAATATTGATGTTTAATTCAAGCGGAGCGCGCAGAAGGGAGGCTGGAGGGATCGCGGAGGAGGGATCGCGCAGCGTGAGCCGCTGTCCCGCGGAGCGCGCTGATGTGGTCCCATTCCCCTCCTTCCTGAGTCAACATGAAGGGGACCACGGCTCACGCTGATGACGTCACCAGCCTCACCAGCCGTAAAGCTCACCGCACGTCACTGAATATATCATATCAGAAGCAAACAGCAAACATTGGTTTAATAAGTAACAATTATATAGTAACATAAGCAATTCATAATAAAAGCAAATAGCCAATATTGATTGATATTGATTGATATTGATTCATATACTCCTTCAAAAGCCCTGACGGGCTTTTTAAATTTTGTAATTTAATTGAGGGTGTTTTAAATTGTCAATTTTAAATTCTATTTTATATATTTGTTACCTCCTCCATGTATATGTGTACGTACGTGTATGTGTTTATTTTTATATGTATATGTATTGTTCATTTGTATATTTTATGTGTTTTTATTGTACGCCGCCCCGAGTCCTTTAGGAGAGGGTGCGGCTAACAAATAAAAATTTATTATTATTATTATTATTAAAACCTCTTACTGAGGTCTGTGGAATTCTTGATTTGCTAATCACGGCTTGCTGTGAGGCATTTGTAGTTTTCTTCCCTTTGCATTTATTCAAGGCAGATAGATCAGTTGCTGTGGTCAGACCAGGGGTGAATACCTATACTGGTCAGTACCGGTTTGCTGTGCGGGCGCTTTGCCAGGCCGAACCGGGAGCAACTCACCTCTGGGTCAGACCCAATTTATTTCCAAAATGGGCTTTCGTATGAGGACCATGGAACAGTTGACCCCAGCCAGGCTGGGTGTAGCTACTTTATGCATGTTCAGTCATGCCTTATTTGCAGTCTAGAAGCAGTGCCATCATTTAACATTCGATAGCTTTGCAGAAAAAAAAACAACATAAAAATATAAGCCCTTGCAATGCAGTTTGGCGGTAGTTGCCGAGATGGAAAAATAAGGATAGGAAATACTCAGATCGGAAGTGTTGGGAGAAATATCCATCTGGTTCAGTTCCAAGCCAGGGGAAAGGCACTGGAGACAAGATGGAGGCTGGAGGCTGATTGGAAAGAGGGTTTAATGACGAAGCAGAAGCACATGTTTGTGGTTCTGGTGCAGCTGAACACATGGAGTTGAGGGGGGGGGAGAGCTTTTATACCTTCTCCTGGGCTTTGCACATGAGCTTCCTGTTCCTGTGCAAGGGCATGTATTCTATTGGTTGTTGTCAGACTCCCTGTAGGGGTCATGTTTGTCTGAGCTACGTTTGGTTAAAGTTTGGACTGCTGATGCAATGTCCTTAGGAGATGGTGCCATGTGGTGAACTCTGCTGTTAGGTGGGTGAATCCTATTATGTCCTGGAAGGTCATGTCTTAATCCCATCAGCATGTGCGCTCCAGAATCTGGAAGAGAGCAGCTGCCTAGTGCGCATTCGTGCTGGACCAGCTGTCCGACACGCAATGCGTGCGATAGAACCTGGAAGAGAAGCTGGCCCCCATGCATGTGCCCACAGAAAGGGCTCTGTGTACCACCTCTGGAACGCATGCCATAGGTTTGCCGTCATGGGTCTAGTGGCTGTTTGGTTCCTCAGTAATGCCTTTGGCAGATGCTTTGGCACGAACAGCGCAGACAATCCACTCCCTAGCAAAATCAAGTTTTTCACATTTAAAAATAAGGCAGGGTTTATTAAGGACACACGCATACACAGGGAGAACTCCAGATTCTTTTTCAGAGGTGTACGTACAGTTTGTGCAAATCTGTTTTGACTAACTTCTTTCTGTTTATCGAGTTGTTCTGTGTTTATCTTAAGGTAGGAGATCTCAGCTCTGAAGGTCTGGAGACTTTCTTTGCTCACCACGGCATAAAAAAGGTGTTTAGACTCTAGAAAGAGTACAGAAAAGAGCAACAAAGATGATTAGGAGGCTGGAGGCTAAAACATACGAAGAAGAGTTGCAGGAATTTGGTATGGCTCGTTAGTGAAAAGAAGGACTAGGGGGGAGTGACATGATAGCACTGTTCCAATATTTGAGGGGCTTCCACAAAGAAGCGGGGGGAACCTATTGTCCCAAGCACCTGAAGGCAGGAGACGAAGCAAGAGATGGAAACTAATCAAGGAGAGAAGCATCCTAGAACTCAGGAGAAATTTCCTGACAGTAAGAACCATTAATCACTGGAACAGCTTGACTTGAGAAGTTATGGGTGCTCCATCACTGGAAGCTTTGAAGAAGAGAGTGGACAGCCACTTGATTTGATTTTGATTTGATTTGATTTGATTAGATTTATATGCCGCTCCCTCTCCCCAAGGGACTCGGGGCGGCGTACAATCAAAGTCAAAACGTATTGCATGTTACATGTTACATGGAGGAGGTATAAAAACTCACAACAGCAATACTACATTTTATAAAATCAACACAATAATAATAATATTAAAATAACATTAAAAACATTTAAAAACTACCCTAAATTTAAAATAATTGCCAGGAGGATTAGAGGATGGAGCTATAATTGAGCCAGGCCGGCTAGTTGGAACAGGTGGGTCTTGAGTTTCTTGCGGAAGGAGCGGAGATCAGTGATGGTCCTAATGTTGGGGGGGAGGTCATTCCAGAGGGCTGGGCCCATCACAGAGAAAGCCCTACTCCTGGGCGCCGCCCACTGGCACTGCTTAGTGGACGGCACCCGGAGGAGTCCCTCTCTGTGAGAGCGGATTGGTCGCAGGGATGTATGGGGTAGGATGCGATCCCGCAAGTAACTTGCCTGAAATGGTATAGGGTTTCTTGATCGAGCAGGGGGGTTGGACTAGAAGACCTCCAAGGTTCCTTCCAACACTGTCATTCTGGTCTTCTGTTACTTTGGAGGAATGGAGAGCAACTTAAAAGGGGAGGGGGGTGCATTTCTTTGCAGACCTGATCAGCCTTGCCCAAACATTGTGTGAAGAAATGAACATTTGCTGTAAGCTTTCCTTTTATTTGCTTGTAAACTGAGCAGTTGTCATCATGCAGCTTTGGAGTATTTGTGATACACAGGTGAAAATTAATTTTAAAAAACATTCTCCTTATTTTTTTTTTGTTCAACACAAATTAAATGATTGGTTTTATTCATGGAGCGTTGCTCAAATTTTTCTAGGGGTGCAGCAGAGTTTGAGTTCTTTGATCTGCAGGCTTCATCTTCAATAAATGACTTCCTAGGGCTGCCAAAATTGATCACTGGATGGTGGCCAAAAAGTTTTATGATTCTTTTTTTCTTGCCAACAAATAAACGTTCATGATTTTGCAAGCGAGATCTGCTAGATCAGGAGTCCAATGACCTGCAGGCTTTTCCTTGGATGGTTCCCAGGCTTCCTTCCCCCTCCCCCACCTTAAAAATAAAATAAATAAGTAAGCTAGATTTATTACAGATTGTCATTTATCAACCATTCAACATTATGGCAGACTTTCCAGAGGATACTTACGACCTCAATTGGAAGTTGTAACAGCCGCTCTCCCATGATCATTTGAGCGGGCCACATCTACAGTAGCCTGCTGTAAATCTAAATCCAAAATCTAAAATGATTTAGATGAGAGAATAGAAGGGGGACTTGTCAAATTTGCAGACGACACCAAGCTGACAGGAATAGCCAACACCCCAGACGATAGGCTCCAGATCCAAGTGTGATACTGAAGCTGACCTGACCGAAGCCATCTTGGACCTTCAGTATTGCCACACTGGAGCTGAGGGATATGGAGGAGGGAATTGAGATAGTCGGGACTCTGTAGCCAAAACAAAATACTTTCTCTTGGGAATCAAGGACATTCTCACAGAAGGAAGAAGGAGGGGGATGTCACCAGGCAACCAGACGGAGCTGTGATTGGACCATGTGACTGATTGTTGTGAGAAAGTGGAAGCATTTTAACTTTTAATTAGGTGAAAACTGCAGGAAACCTCAAAGTCGGTTTTCACCAGGTATGTGCCAATATGTTATTTCCAATAAAACTATCCTTTGAGGAATCCACCTGCTTCAGAGTTTTGCTTGCTATGGATCTATTACTCACAACCCTGACATTAGGTGGATCTCAACAGGAACACTGGACCCTATCTAACAAAATGAAATTTAAGGGGGAAAAAAGTAAGGTTTTACACTTAGGCAAGAAAAACCAAATGTACAGGTATAGAATAAGTGAAACTTGGCATGGTAACAGTAGCTGCGAGAGGGATCTTGAAGTCCTCCTGCTTGAGCAGGGGGTTGGACTAGAAGACCTCCAAGGCAGTAGTGCAATTCAGCCGGTTCTATCTGGTTCGGGCGAACTGGTAGGGGTGGTGGCAGGAGGCTCCGCCCACCCGCCTGGAAGTCATCACGTCCCATTTTGACGCTCTGCGCATGGGCGGAGGTGACGCGTGCAAGCGAAACAAGTGTGTGTGCTGACATTTGCGAACAGGTAGTGAAGGTAAGTTGATTTCACCCTTACTCCAAGGTCCAGCTCTATTCGAATTGATTGACAACAATGAGATCAACATATTTTTTTTCAGTTTTATGAGGCAGTCTGCAACTTGCACAATGGATATTGAAGTGAATTTATTCAGGAAGACTAAGCACAGGAATACACCAGGGACAAAGTTGGAAAATACTGCATATTCATGTGTTCCCAGTCATTTACAGTAGAGGAATATCTTCTCTTATCGCAAGCCAACAAGGTCTTTTGTCTGATAAAAGCTATTTTCCACGTCTCTCCTTCTTCTGAGAGAGTGCAAACATGGTTTGAAAATGAGGCATAATTTCTCTTCTTCCATTTTTCCTGATAAGTAATTTTTTTGCAAACCTTCCAGTGGAAGAGTAAGGACTCTGTTTTCAATGAATTTTGAATTTTAGTCTAAAAACAACTCTCAAATCTTTCCGGGAATTATCAGCTGCACCTTCCATTTCTTTATGTACCTTTTAAATTCTGACTATATAATAAGAATAATCATATACACTATAGAGAACAATTTTTCCATGCAGATTAACATCTGCAATTTTGTTTTACATAATGATGTAGTTTTAATTGCCTCATTACAAATAAATTTAATTTGATCATATTTTAATTCCATAGTGATGTCCATGGCTTCTTGCTTGAATGTTAAAGAGACTGTATCAATAATGTAGTTTATGTTAATAAGATCTATATATAATCTTAATAAACTAATTCATTTCTAGTTTTTTTTATTCTTCTACACTCGCTATTTTTCACTACCAAAGGGAATGACGACTGCTTTCTTCCACTTGATAGGCATAGAAAAAAGGTCTTTTTTTACAGGTAATTTTTTTAGAAGAGTACAAAATATAGGCAAAATGCTAAAATACACTACAATAGCAAAGTTAAACCGTCTGTAAATCTAAAAATGTTCAAAAAGAAAACAGAAATAAACAAACCAATAATAAAATTAAGATAACATTACTTAAAAATACCATATAATATTAGAGCATAATCACATACCAAGTATTATTGTAAAATACCATAAAAACTCTACCCAAAAAGAACATCCTTTGATCAGTAGAAAATACTGCCTTTTCCAAGACAGATAAGTTAGTTATTTCCAAAAGTCACAAATGTTAAAATTGCTAAAGATGAGAAACATTGGCCTTACTTGTTTATTTATGTATATTTATTTATGCCTTTCAATGGGGACACGGTAGTTCAGTGGCTAAGACGCTGAGCTTGTCAATCAGAAAGTCCGCAGTTCAGCGGTTTGAATCCCTGACGCCATGTAATGGAGTGAGCTCCCGTTACTTGTCCCAACTTCTGCCAACCTAACAGTTCGAAAGCATGTAAAAATACAAGTAGAAAAACAGGAACCACCTTTGGGGGGAAGGTAACATCGCTCTGTGTGCCTTTGGTGGTTAGTCATGCCGGTCACATGATCACGGAGATGTCTTCGGACAGTGCTGGCTCTTCAGTTTTGAAACGGAGATGAGCACCACTCCCTAGAGTTGGGAACAACTAGCACTTATGTGCGAGGGGAACCTTTACCTTTACCTTATGCCTATCAACTTGATTATTTTTATAACTGCCTCAGGGCAGTGACCATTCCTAATACTCCTCCCATTTTCTCTACAACAACAACCTTATGAGGTAGGTTGGGCTGAGAGAGAGTTTGGGTCAAAGTCACCTAGCTGGCTTTCATGTCTGAGGTGGAACTAGATTTCACTGTCTCCTAATGATTTGGCCCAAAGTCACCCAGCCAGCTTTCATTGACAAGGCAGGACTAGAACTTCTTGTCTCCTGGTGATTGACTCAAAACCACTCAGTTGACTTTAATTCACTGTCTCCTGGTTTCTACCCTGTTGCTTTAACCACTAGACCAAAATAGCTCTCTTTTCATTTTTTAAAGCTTAGTATCCAAATTAATTAATGAAATTCACCTATAACAAGCCCAGTTTGGGATTTTGAATTTGCTCTTAGAATCAACTTTAGAAAACAATGACAACAACAATAATAATCACAAAGCAACATAAAGCAGTCATAAAACAGTAGAGGGATTTTACTCAGCCTTAAGAGATCCATCATGAACTTTCTATTTCTGTTTCTTTGCTTTATAGTCAAATAGACATGTGACAAATGTCTTTTGGAACAAACAGATCTTTTTCTACTTAATCACCAAAGCATCTCCAGTTCATCTTCTCAGTCTCTGACTGGCCAGCCACTTCCCCTACATTTGCTCGTCTTGTTTCCATCAAATGTTTCATGTCACCTAAAAAGATTTGTTAAAACTTTTGGGTCACATTAATTCAGGACATACCTCTGTCCTTCCCAGAACAACAGTAGAAACTGAACGAGGAGCGATTCAACCTAGAAATAAGGAGAAATTTTCTGACAGTGAGAGCAATAAACCTATGGAACAGAAGTTGCCTTTGGAAGTTGTGGGAGCTTCATCACTGGAGGCTTTTAAGAAGGGACTGGACTTCCCTCTGAATGGTGGAGGGGCTCCTGCTTGGGCGGGTGCTGGACTAGATGACCTACAAGGTCCCTTCCAACTCTGTTAATCTAATTTAATCCAACTATCACCAACCTTTGGGCTTCAGCCTATGACCCACAACAGCCAAGAGGACTTTCACTCTTTCATACTTTCTTAGACCCAGCCGAGAATTTAATTCACAATTAAATCTACATCTTCACTTCATTCTGCGACACCCAGACAAATGTGCACTCATATATAGAAATAGCTTTACTGTCAGAGCGAGGGTCAGCCATGGGGGCTTGCTGGGTGAGGCTGGACTGTCACTCTCTCAACCCAACCGAACCAGTGAATTGCAGTAGTCTATTTGGGAGATGACTTCCTAAGTCACTTTCTTTGTCCAGGATAAAGCTGGTCAAAGGTTCTCCTGGTCATGTCCTCCAGCCATTGCTGTAGAGCAGTGATGGCTAACATTTCCCCATCGCATGCCAAAGGTGTGTGTGGGGTGTCATGTGCAGGGGTACCCACACCCATAATTCTATGCATGTGACACCCCCCATGAGCATGCACACGTGACCCCCCCCCATTTTTGGCTTGCAATGGACCCATTTTTCACCCTCCCCAGGCTCCAGAGGCTTTCTAGGAGCCTGGGGAGGGTGAAAACGGCCACCCCCGCACCCCACTGAGGTCCTCCAGAGGGTGAAAAATGGCTCAACGGGCAACCCAGAAGTCACTTCCTGAACTTCTGCTTTGCCCACAGGGCCATTTTTCGCCCTCCGGAGGCTTCCCTGAAGCATCTGGAGGGCAGAAAATTGCAGTAAATGAAGGCTGTAGTCAGCTGGCTTTGCACTGGAGCTAACAGGGCAACGCCTCGCGTGCCCTAACAAATGGCTCTGCGTGCCACCTGTTTGCCATCACGGCTCTAGAGTCTAGCTAGAGTCATAAGTTCTGCTAAATCCCCAGACTGCACACCTGCTCATTCAGCAAAATTCAGATAAGGCAGCAAATATTGACCTCAAGCTGCTTTGACTGTCTATTATTGTGGTGTTGAGATTCTATAGATGGCATATGCTGCATGGAGGACCTTCTCCTTAGCTCCTCCGTTCCTCTGGCAGATGTTCTCCAAGGCAGATGGAGCATAATAAGAAACCCCCTTAAATTAAAGGAAGGACCCACCTCAAATATAATTTAGTACTAAAAGTGTTTTCATTCCTGGCGGCAAATCCAATCCCATCAAATAAAGAGTAGGAATGATTTCTCTATTCCAGGTTTTGCCACAGTGTCCCTATTTCTGGGTTTCCTTCTGTCTGGGAAATGTTCAAATGAGCATCTTGGCCGAAATCTTCCTCGACCTTGAAAAGATCTGCAAACTGTTGGTGCTTAGAACCATCTGCAAACAAACAGACAAACAAACACCAATTCTCTCTTCTCCTGTTTTTGCGATTTCATGAGAAAGGAAGGAATCTCACAAAGGAAGGCAAATCTCTGTGTCCCAGGATAATGTTGCACAATCCAGTCCAGTTCTGGCCCCAGGACCAGAGGTTTTGTCTTCTGAGATTTCAGACTCAGATAGGTAGATAGATACAGATTAACAGAGCTGAAAGGGACCTTGTAAGTCATCTAGTCCAACCCCCCACCCAAGAAAGACCCTACACCATTTTTGACAGATGGCAGTCCAGTCTCTTCTTGAAAGCTTCCAGTGAACTTCTGCTAGAGCCCATCCCCAGGGTACTTGTCTCTAGCTGTGTGTGTGATGAGAAGTTCCCTGAGGATGGCCTCCTACACAAGTGTGAAAGTTCGGAAGACCAAACCTCTGATCCCGGTGTAAAAAGTTAGCACTCACCTCTCTCTCTCTTAGAAGAATGAAATATTTTAGGAAATATTAAAGCGGCAGAACATTATATTTACCTGGGTGTGAAATTGAGGGACATGCTCTTGGAGACAGAAACTCAGCCCTAGCTCCTTGCACCCCAGCAGATATTTTGGTGCCAGCTTATCTACAAGACAAAAGACCTTCTGGTCCAGGATGATGGGATTATCCTTCAGGGCAAAACCATTCAGGCACAATAGGAATTGCCTTTCATTGCATCACCCAGCAAGATTCAACCAAGCTGGGATACAGACAACCTCAGCTATGACTGTATAGCCCCGTGAGAGTCTGACAACCAATAGGATACATTTCTTGCACAGGAACAAGAAGCTCAAGGGCAAAGCCCAAGGGAGGGTATAAATCTCTCTCTCTCTCTCTCTGCCATGTGTCCAACTGCTTAATAGTTATGCTACATCAAATCATCTTTCCAATCAGCCTCCATGTTTTCAGTGTCAGATGGATATGTCTTCCAATACGAGTGACTGACCCGGACTGGAGCCTGCAAAAAGGAATCTACCCAAGAGAGCTCTTAAATGGAGATCAGCTACTCCAATTGCTCTTCTCTGAATCCCTCCTTGAGTCAATGTTCACTCAAGGATCCAAATTTTGCTGGTGGCTGGCAAGACCACTTCCAGGTAAACAGCTGTAGACTTCCAAAAATTCTTGTGGAAACTTTGCTCATGATGTCATGCTTCATCAGCACAGCATAGGGCTTGGATTCAGAAAAAAATTTTTTTTTCCAGAAGATCTTCCAGGTTCTTCCCATTGCTTGACACCATCTGGTCAACTGAGACTGGTTTCTTCTATCACTTCTTCAGAGCCAAAACCAGCAAGCAAGACTTTCGGAGGAGTATCAGCGCCCACCAGGAAAGTCTCTGTGTGTGACTGACAGTTGAGTTGCGACACCCAATGTTTCCTTTGGAGACTAATGTTTCCTTTGCTTGCAGAATTGGATATGCCCAGTCTAGTGAAAAGAAGGACGAGGGGAGACATGATAGCATTGTTCTCATATCTGAGGGGCTCCTGCAAAGAAGAGGGAGGCAAAGTATTTTCCAAAGCATCAGAAAGCAAGAAGAGAAGCAATGGATGGAAACTAAGCAAGGAGAGAAAAAACCTAGAACTAAGGAGAACTAACAGTGAGAACAATTAACCAGTGGAATAACTTGACTTCAGAAGTTGTGGGTGCGCCATCATTGGAGGTTTTCAAGAAGAGACTGGACAGTCACTTGTATGGAAAGGTATAAGATCTCCTGCTTGAGCAGGGGGTTGGAGTAGAAGACCGCTGTCATAGGAGTTATTTTTAGCAATGGGCGTGTCAAAGATGGCCAACTACACGAAACTGGGACCAGATACCTTATCCTCAAAATGAAGCTCTTGCACAATGGAACCAAAAGGACTCCCTGGTTTCTCGCCTTTAGAGGCACACATGTTCAATCTACAAAGGCTGCCAAAGCTTTGCCATACCAGGGTTTGAGTCCACCTGGAAAAGAAAAATATTACTGTAAAATTTCACTTCTATGCTCTTTGGCCAACTCGGTTTTGAAACAAGGGATTCTAGACAAGAGTGGGCCAATTGGATAACCCAGCTTAGGCCCACGATGTGCTCACATTACCCATCACCAGCTTCCAAATACAAATTGGCTGGTTAGCCAGACAAGAGCACCGTTTCAAAATGCAGAAGAGCTTCATTCATCCTGGGCTTGTTTTTAATGTTCCCCTGTAGCAATTTTGCTCTTCTGATGCAGGTGCAGCCTTGGTGGCGGTTTTTTTTTTTTTCCTGCCAGTTCCACAGGGACACCAATTTGCAAGCGATCTCCCCTCTCCTCCTCTCTAAAGTCACCGGGCATTCTGATTTATTTCACTCACATTACCTATCCGATAAAAGGTCCCTTCCAACTCTGTTATTCTACGATGACGATGACTAGACAATTGTTCTTTGAATGGCAGGGCTCAGATTCTTAAATTGACCAGACAATTCTCAGATCATCAAGCTCACAAAAGAGCAGGAAGGAAAGAGAAGAAAAAGCAGCTTTTAAGCGGCAATAATTAAATAAATAAACAAGCAAGAAAAGGGAAATTGATTCCAAGACATTCGTAGGATTGTTAGATAATTAGCTCAGCTGGTTTTGCTTTGAAAGATCAGTGGTTAGAGAGCTGCATCTCTGGGGGAAAGTTCAACATGGACTTGCTCTCTTCTTGAACTGACTCAACTACCTTCAATGGTGATCAGATGTCCATGAGTATGTCCTTAGGAAAGAAAGACTCTGGACTCCATTTGGTTGGAATGATAGGTTCTTTTACTAAGGTAAATGGTTGCAGTAAAAGAGAGGCTAGATCTGAATATTCCTGTCCAAAGGTTACAATTTTCCCCTTTCCTTGGTTCTTCTCCCATGACCAGTTTGTCCAATAGCAGGCTGACCAGATGTTTTGGGAACGGATTGGTTGTTGGCGCCTTTTGGTGAAGTTTCACATTCCTTTCTCAGGCCAGGTGTCCTTGAAGAAAACTGGTGTTGTGGCCCACCAGCCCAGCGGAGCTGGCAGCAGAGTCGGAGAGTGAGGAGGTTGGGGAGGACCGTGGGCCAGTCCTGGGGGTTGAGGAAAGATCAGACGAGGGCTCTGTGTCGGAGGCACAGAGGGAGCTAGACAGCAGTGAGGCAGAGGAACAGCTGGAGCCTGTTCTCAGTGTGCGCATGCGCAAAGCTGCCAGAAGACAAGAACAACTAATAAAGCAGGGTCGACTTAAGAGTAAAGCCACAACTTGGAGGTGATTGGCCCCTCCCATAGGAAACAAAAGAGGAGCGAACGGGGAGGGGGCTTTTACAGGAAACAATTCATTCCTTTGGTCGTTTCAAGAGTGGAAAGTTCTGTTTGTGACTGTAAGAGACTCTGTGCCATGTGTGTGGCCTTGCCCTGCGTTTGGAAACTAATTATCCGGCAGCTCTCCAAGCGAGATAAGGTTCGTGTTGATAAATATTCCTCTGAAAGACTGTTTGCCAAGCTTGGCTTACTGCAAATGAAAGGAATTCACAGTTGTGTAAATAAAAGAGGTTTCGCCAGGACCGAGACTTTGCTTCATGCTTTTTAAGGACGCCTGGGTCACAACAACTGGGGTATTCCAGTCTTGGCACTTCTAGATTCCATCAAGGCTGTCCCCCTCTCTCCCCTTTTATCCTTACCTTCCCATCACTACTACTCTATATTCCCTTGCTCCTTCTCTCCCTGCTTTTGCATTTTAGGACCGGATGCCAGCAAAATGTAGAAGTTGCGGAGAGCAGATCTGACATGGGTGTGTTTGGGTCAAAAAAGTCAAGATGTCAGTTTTGACTGCACAAATACCGAGTCACCCCTTGCATCAGGCACATGTAAAAAAGAGGCAAGGTTTTGAATTGTGCAGTCCAAACTGTCATTTTGACTTCAGCTAAGATGGACAAAATTTACAGGGTAAATTCACGTATAGCAACACAAAGGCAACTACCAAGAGATGTTGTGATATATTTTACTGAGAGATATTTCAGAAATGATATTTTGCAGAAATCTCTTTACGCCGCCTTTCAAATAGATGGCCACATGATTGGAGTCTTTAAAGAGCTACCTCCAGCGATGTTAAAGTTTAGAAGGGACTTTGGATTTTTGGTAGCGGAATTGAAGAAGAGAGAGATACAGTATAGATGGGATGTTCCAATTGGTGTTATATTCAGATACGAAGGGGTGAGGTACCGTTTGAATACAATAGACAAAGCCAGGGACTTTTATTATGGAATACTCAAGAAAAATGCAACCCCCCCACGTACATCTACACCAACATCAGCAGATTTGGACGTCTTAGAGCTGAGGATGTTTGAGAAAGAGACAGAAGAACAAAGAAAGCAGTTGCCAACAGAGAAGGAGGTGCAGGGTGCTGAAGGTGGATTTCGAGTGGACCCCTCCGGATCTCTGTTGAGCTCTTTTTTGGAAGAAGGACCGTCTAAGACCCTCATTGAAATGCCGATACTTAAACCTGTGGAACAACGCGTTACCAGATCCACGACTAGACAAATGCTAGAAACTCACAAGCAGGTGGACCCCCAAATACAATGTGCTAAGAAAGAAGTTAAGAAGCAAACTGGAGCCATGGGAAGAGCCGGGCCGAAGATTAGTCTTGTGGAGAGAGATCTTCAGCAAATGCTCTCAACGCTCCAGATTAGACCCAAAGATGCTTAAGCTATTATCTTGGAACGTGAATGGATTGAACTCTCCACAAAAAAGGAAAAAAATATTTTATTATTTGAAGCAATTTAATAATGATGTTGTTTGTCTTCAAGAGACTCATATTAGGCTACAAGACCAGAAGTATTTAGTGAATTCAAAACTGGGAACATTGTATGCTGCCTCTAACTTGGTAAAGAAAAATGGAGTGGTGATATATATAAATAAAAGATTTCCAACCAAGGTTATAGAGGCAGACGACAGTGGTAGATATATAGCAATTGAACTTGATACAGACTTTGGTGCTATTTTGGTTTTAGGAAATTATGCACCTAATCAATTACAAGAAAGTTTTTACAAGATGCTTCATTTAAAAATTTTAGATTGGAATTTTAAGAGTATTTTAATTATGGGAGACTGGAATGGAGTGATTTCGCCAAGAATAGATAAGAGAACAACGACCAAATTCATTACCAAATTGCCAAAGGCCTTTTTTGACCTACAAGATGACTTGAAATTAAAAGATGTTTGGAGGATACAACATCTAAATGAGATGGACTTTTCTTTTTACTCAGATAGACATAAATCCTTTTCAAGAATTGATTTCTTTTTGTTAACACCGGATCTACTCCCTAAAGCTAAGAAAACCAAGATATTCTCCAGGACACTTACGGACCATAGCCCGGTGTGGTTACAAATTGAACTAGGGAAGAGGCCAAGAAGGTCTTGGAGAGCAAATGAAAATTTATTTAGATACGAAAAAAATGTTGATGAACTTAAAAAACACATGAAGGAATTTTTCAGTTTTAACATGAATAAGGGTACTCCCATTGAAACAGTTTGGGATGCAAGTAAAGCTTACATGCGTGGGGTCCTGATACATATGAATTTCAGACATAAACAAACTAGACAGAAAAGGAGAATGGGACTGGAAGATGAAATAAAAAGCAAAGAACAGCTGCTTATAACAAGCCCGAAAGACGAGGCGCTCCAGATGGCGCTAAAATTGTTGAAAGACCAATTTCAAATGCTTATAGCCGAACAAACAGCAACTAACTTGCAATTTGCTAAACGGATGTCTCCAAGGTCAAGTATTTAGGAATACAAATTGCAGAATCAAACACAAAACTTTTCTCAAATAATTATGAAGTGTTGTGGCAAAAGATCCAGAAAGACCTTGAAGTATGGAAAAAGCTACAATTGTCTTTGCTTGGAAGGATCTCAGCAATTAAAATGAACATTCTACCTAGATTTATCTTTTTATTCCAGATGATACCGGTGCTTAAAACAGATAAAACTTTGTTAAATTGGCAAGCAACATTAAATAAATTTGTTTGGAAGGAGAAAAAACCGAGAGTAAAGATGAAGATTATGCAAGATACTCGTGAAAGAGGTGGCCTTAGACTCCCAAACCTTTGATTGTACTATGAAGCTGCGGTACTAACGCATGTAGCAGATTGGTTTGGGAAAACAAAAATGGACTTGCTGAATATAGAAGGCCATGATCTTGTTCTGGGATGGCATGCATATCTTTTTTATGAAGATAGGGTGGACAAAGTGTTCAACAATCACGTTCTTCGAAGTGCCCTGATGAGAGTATGGAAGAAGCACCGGCCCAATTGGGATTATAAAATACCGCTTTGGTTGGATCTTGCAGACACCATGGGGATTATGAATATTAAGTCACTCGGGGGTTGTTTATACAAAGATGTGCTTATCGCTGATGGGGATGAATGGAAGTTAAAAACTTTGGAACAACTGTTGGAAGAAGGAATTGTTTTAAATTGGTTACATTATATACAGCTACAGAAGAGATGGGAAGAAGATCGAAGGGTCGGTTTTATGGACAAAGAAGTGGATCTGATTAAGCAGATAAAAGAGACTGGCCCAAAACAAGTTAAAAGAATATATAATGTACTGTTAGAAAGAGATTCAGAAAGTGAATTGGTTAAGGATTGTATGATTAAATGGGCTCAGAATTTTGGTGAAGTTGTTATGTTGGAAACATGGGAAAGAATATGGGTTCAGAATGTTAAATTTACACAGTCACAGAATTTAAGGGAGAATTTTTATAAAATGTTTTACAGGTGGTATTTAGATCCTAAAAAATTATCATGCATGTACCCAAATATTCAACCAAAATGTTGGAGATGCGGGTGCCTAGATGCTACCTTTTTTCATGTATGGTGGACCTGCAATAAGGTTAAGGCTTTTTGGATAAAAATATGGTGGGTCATGCAAAATGTACTGAAAAAAAGAATACAATTTACTCCGCAAATGTTTCTACTGGGCATAGCTAAGGATCTTACTAAAGGGGAAACAAAATTGGTTCTGTATATGGTCACAGCAGCTAGGCTGCTGATTGCGCAACATTGGAAGAAAGATTTTTTACCGACAATTGGTCAATGGACTCAGAAAGTGGCGGGGTTCGCCGAAATGGCAAAAATTTCAGCTTTTTTAAAAGATCAGAAGCAGGAGAATTATACACAGGAATGGGCAAAATGGATTGATTATATACAGAATAAGTACCAGACTAGGAGGTATTATGTAGCCTTTAGCTAAGATTGTTTAGACTGATAGTTGATTAGAGTAAATAATACATGGGATGCTTAGAATCATTAGAGTGGTGTATAGTGGAAGTCAGGGGGGGTTGAGTGGGAGGTGGGGGTGGGTTAGGGTGGAGGGTGGGGTAATATATATGTATAAATATACTAGAAGATGGGATTAATGAAATATTATTTTAAGAGAAATTTATATTATGATTTATATATGTTAAATTAGTTTAGAAGAAGGGATTGATGGGCTATTATTATTCTAAGAGAAATTTATATTGTGATTGTTGGGAAGAGAGGGGGTATAATATGTGTATGAGTAATCTACTTTTAGACAGGGGGAGGGGAGGGGGTAAAATAATTGGTATAATATTTGAATTTCCTTTTTTTTAGGGGGGGCTGGGGGGAGGGGAGGGGGTATAGTATCTGTATGGGATTTACACTGTATGGTGGGGGGCTTAAAGGGGGAAAATATGTTTGAATAAAACTTTTTCAATTAAAAAAAAAAAAGTCAAGATGTCAGTTTTGACTGCACAAATACCGAGTCACCCCTTGCATCAGGCACATGTAAAAAAGAGGCAAGGTTTTGAATTGTGCAGTCCAAACTGCCATTTTGACTTTTTTGACTCAGGCTGCCAATGCCCCTGATAGGGTAACACGAGAAGTCCATCTACCCTGCACAAACCCAGGGCATGTTATTGTGCAAAATTGGCAGGAGCACACAGCTTGTTACCAGGTTGAAACATAAATGTTTTTAGTACAGGAAAGGTGTTAGATCGCCGCAACATTCGTCCGTACGTAACAAAAGGAAACACAAATGTTTCAGCTCGCATCTTTGATTAACGAGGGAGAGGAATAAATAAAATAAGCAAGAACGACTAGAAGGTGGAGGTTGAGAATGCTTTTCCCTGGTCTGCTGTTTCTCCCTTTACCCTTTAAATCTTCTCCTTTGATGCCCCTCTTTAAGGTTTTTTCTTTGACCTGAAATGAGAAATAAACTATATTCTGGGGAGAAAAAGAAGGATCCCTTAAAGACTTTGCAGAGAAAATTAGGAGTTAAAAACCATTAAGATTCAACCTGGAAATAAGAAGGAATTTTCTGACAGTGAGAAC
This sequence comes from Natrix natrix natrix, assembly GCA_029891615.1. NCBI lineage: Eukaryota > Metazoa > Chordata > Lepidosauria > Squamata > Natricidae > Natrix > Natrix natrix. The sequence continues at coordinate 2,463,063 of JAKRSK010007868.1, forward strand.
AATCAACCCATGGAACAGAAGTTGCCTTCAGAAGTTGTGGGAGCTTCATCCCTGGAAGCTTTCAAGAAGAGACTGGACTGCCACCTGTCAGAAATGGTTATCTCCTGCTTGGGCGGGGGGGAGGGGTTGGACTAGATGACTTACAAGATCCCTTCTGTTAATTTGTTAAAGATGTTTCTTTCTTCTAATTCTTCCATTCATTTAACTCCTCTTATTTCCATTTCTCCAGAATCAACTACAGGTAATCCTTGACTTATAACAATTTGTTTAGTGACCATTCAAAGTTACAACATCACTGAAAAAAGTGACTTATGACCGTTTTTCACACTTACGACTGTTGCAGTATCCCCATGGGCATGTCATGAAAATTTAGACACCTGGCAACTGGCTCATATTTATGACGGTTGCAGTGTTCCTTTCTGTGTCATTTTTCCGGTAACAAATGTTCCTGATGTGGGATTCCTCCTGCCAGCGCATAGATTTCCAGGGGCGATAGGCTGGCAATTGAACCGTTCTCTGCCTTACAGCCAAAGCCAACTCAGGTTCTTTGTGTGCAAAACCTCCGAATGCGGCCAAGGTAATTCTAGTCAAAGCAAATTGACTCAACCTTCCCGCCAAAGGTGGTTCCTATTTTTCTACTTGCATTTTTACGTACTTTTGAACTGCTAGATTGGCAGAAGCTGGGACAAGTAATGGGAGCTCATACCGTTACGCGGTGCTAGGGATTCAAACCGCTGAACTGCCAACCTTTTTGATGGACAAGCTCAGCGTCTTAGCCACTGAGCCACCGCGTACCGTGGAGGACTAACTTAACATGGTTAAGTGAATAGTCCCCGTGGTAAACTATTCACTTAACATCCGTGGCAAGAAAGATCGTAAAATGGAGTAAAACTCACTTAACAAATGTCTCGCTTAGCAACAGAAATTTTCGGCTCTATTGTGGTTGTAAGTTGAAGACTACCTGTATTGTCCTAAATAAACGCCATAAATGTTGCCTTGTCTGAATTCTTTGAAAAAGATGCTTTTGGGGTGATAAGAGGGCAGAGAAATTTGTTCAGTTTGCACTGGAGCACAAACTTCATACTGTAGAATCAAAATTTGTCCTGAAATTCTTATTATTCTAACTTTACACTTTTTTTTTGAATTTAGCAATAGTGTTCACTAATGGCCATAATAGTCATAAAAACAAGAGTAGCAGCAGCCGCAGTGAAGCGTACGAGGAAAAAGCCAGGCTCTAGCGAGAAAAACGGCCCATTATGCCATTTCAAGGGAAATGGGTGGCACAAATAGCACGTTAGGAAAAATTGCATATGGTTGCAGAAAAGTATACCAAAGAGCCGAGAAATGTTAGTGTGATGCTTCAGAATGCAAGTCAGCCGCCGCCTCTTCTTCTTCTCCTCCTCCTCCTCCTCCTCCTCCTCCTCCTCCTCCTCCTCCTCCTCCTCCTCCCCTTCTTCTCTTTCTTTCCCTTCTTCCCCATCTTCTCCCTCCTCCTTCCTCCTCCTCTTCCCCCTTTCTTCCTCCCCCTCTCCTCCCCTTCTTCTTCTTCTTCTTCTTCTTCTTCTTCTTCTTCTTCTTCTTCTTCTTCTTCTTCTTCTTCTTCTTCTTCTTCTTCTTCTTCTTCTTCTTCTTCTTCTTCCTTCTCCCTCCTCCCCCTCCTCCTTCTTCTTCCTTCTCCCTCCTCCCCCTCCTCCTTCTTCTCCCTTCTCCTCCTCCCCCTCCTCCTCCCCTTCTCTCCTTTTCCCCTCCCTCCCTCCCACTCCTTCTACTCCTTCTTCCCCATCTTCTCCTATTCTCTTTCTTCTCCCTTCTTCCCCCTCTTCCCTTGTTCCCTCCTCCTCCTCTTCCTCCTCCGTCTCCCTTCTTCCCTTCCCTCTCCCTCTTTCCCTCTTTTCTTCTCCTTCTTCTCTCTTCTCCCCCCTCCTCCCTCCTCCTCCTCTTCTTCCTCCCCTTCCCCCTCCCCTTCTTTTCTTCTCCTTCCTCTCTCTTCTCCATTCTCCCACTCCTCCTCCCTCCTCCTCCTCTTCCTCCTCCTCCTCCCCTTCCCCTCCCCTCTTTTCTTCTCCTTCTTCTCTCTTCTCCCTTCGCCCCCTCCTCCTCCTTCACCCCTTCTCTCCTTTTCCTCTCCTCCCTCCTCCTCCTACTCCTCCCCCTTCTTCCCCTCTTCTCTTTCTTCTCCCTTCTTCCCCTCTTTCCCCTCTCTTCCCTCCTCCTTTCCCCTCCTCCCTCTCCACTCTAGGAATTGGAAAGGCACGGCTGTGATGCTAAGGGCAGAACCAGAATTTGTAGCCTGAAGAGGAGGCGCTTTTTAAATGCCAAGATGAACTGTGCCTAACAGAATGCAGGCTTTTATTCCACACACACCCCCCCCCACCATAAATTTACTTTGTGGAATTTTGCTCTTCGAAAAATATATATATATATATATATACAGGGTTAGAGTTGAATAATCGTTGGATGGGAAACCAATCATTTTGGGGAACTGAAATCCCAAGACGGCAGCCTGGATCGGGAAGTGCAAAACACACAAACAAAGAAATCCTGGCGGGAGCAAACCGCTGAGGACTCAAAGGTGACAGGGAGGTAAATTTTCCTTGTGCAAAAACTGCAACTGGGTATGAGGTGAAGCAAACGTTGGCACAATCACCTTGGAAGGTTTGGGGCATTGCACACAAAAAAGAAGCTTGAGAGGGGAGAGTTTGCATGCATGCCACAAAAACCTCCTTTAAATCAGAGGTCCCCAAACTTGGCAAGACTTGTGGACTTCAACTCCCAGAATTCTCCTGCCAGCTATCTTAACGTTGCCAAGTTTGGGGACGTCTGCTCTAGATACACTTCTTGCTTTGGGGTTTGTGAGGAAAGAATCCAAACCGAGAACTGATTTGGCCAACTTTTATTCTTCCTGTTCAACTGGCAGCTTCCTCCGGCACCAGCCCTGCCTGGCTGTCTGCAGAGCCATCCGTCCAAGACACACAAAAGAAACCTCCTGCTTTGCGTCTGACCCACTTAGAGAGAGAAAGATCCAGTTGTAGAGAAACATTTCTCCTGAACGAGGCAGTCAAGCCAGCATGCCTGGGGGCCAAGGATACATCTGCCACAGAAAGAGCTGTGATCACATCCAAACTATGATTCAACCCCCTTTTATAGCCCAAGTCAACTTTGGGGCTGGTCAGCTCCCCCCCCCCCCGCCCCAGAAGTGAAAAGTAACCCTTTCTTCTCCTTCTTTTAAAATTATAATTCATTCTTTCTTTCCTCTGGAGCAATGGTCTGTGTAGTTCAGAGCTACTCTTGTCTGGAAGACGGATTTTGGTGGTTCCAGCCATTTGTCTCCATTATAATCTCTCTGACAAAACAGCTACTGTGTGTTTGGATGCATAAACTTTTCTAATATTGGGATTATTTTTTATAAAAAAAACCCCATTGTATTCAAAGGTTTTGAGCTGTGTTTAAAATGAAGGGCGTTTACAAGAAGGATAATTTTGCTTATTTGTTTCTAACAGGTTTATGCTAAAAAGAACCACACTGTCCCACACTAAAGAAGGGCTTTTTTTCCAGATTTTTTTAATTCTCTTACATACCACTTTAAGTATACATTCAAATAATTGTTATTCTTCTTTACATTTGTCATTCTTATACTGTTATTTCATTCAATAGGTTATAATATACACTTTGGGTTGCTTTATTTACCATCCCTTCCTCCTGTTGTAACACCCCACCTTATTTTCCCTTTCTTTTCTCCCTCCCTCCCTTCTCTACAGTCTTCCTTCCTTCTCTACATTCTTCTTTCCTCCTCTCCTTCCCCTTCCTTCTTCCCTTACATTTCTCCTACTCCTGCTCTTCCTCTTCCCCTCCCTACCTTTTATCATTCTCTTCCTCTCCCTTCCACCCTCCTCTCCTTACCTCTTTCTTCTTTCCCCCGTCTTCCTTTCATTCTCTCCTCCTCTCTCCCTTTCTTTTTCTATTGTTGTAGGTGTCTCTTTCAAAACTCAGTTTATGTTTCCTTGGGATGGTATTTCTGCAAACCCAGATATAATTTAGTATCATTTCTTATTCCTTTACCTTCATTAATCTATCCTAACTATATCCCCCCCCCCTTTATATCTCGCTTTTGGAGTATGTATGTATGTATGTATGTATGTATGTATGTATGTATGTATGTGTGTTACAACCCCTAGTATGCCCAAATATGGGAGGGAGCACACTACTCCCCCTTTCTGTCCTTCGGCTCATTACAGAGGACCATCCAGGCAGAAAACCAGAAAACCATATTTTTATTTTTAATGTTGCCTTTTTATATTTGTGTTGTATTTGTGCTGATAAATAAATAAAGGGAGACTAGTATAGATCTATTTCAAGCTATTTAGCTCTCATCAGCTAGCCATACCCTTACTGGGAATCGAACCAGGGCTGTATTGCATATTAGGCCGATGTAATTGCCACTAAGCCACAGGCTCTCTTCCTTATCAGCTAGGCCAGGGAAATAGGTATGTATTTGTGTTACAACCCCTGGTATGCCCAAATATGGGAGGGAGCTCACTACTCCCCCTTTCTGGGCATACCAAGGGTTGTAACACAAATACATACCTATTTCCCTGGCCTAGCTGATAAGGAAGAGAGCCTGTGGCTTAGTGGCAATTACATCTGCCTAATATGCAATACAGCCCTGGTTCGATTCCCAGTAAGGGTACGGCTAGCTGATGAGAGCTTATATACACTTATATATGTAATATTTTCTTTTCTGTTTTCCCCTTCTCCCCCCCACCAAGAAGAGCTTGATGCTAAAGGAATTGGAGGCACATCCATCTGATTCAGTCCCAAGCACAGAGAAAGAAGCTGAGAAGAACATGGAGACTGATTGGGAAGTTGGTTTATTGAATAGAACCACAAGATTGGGTGCAGTTCTGGGTCAGCTGATCCGATGGTTGAAGGAGTGAACGGATCTTTATAGGTTGCTGTGCACTTTGAAGTTGGAGCTCTTCTGGGTGTGTGTGTGTGTGTGTGTGTGCAACGGAGGGTCTTATATTCTGAAAGGGTGTTGGGCAATTCCTATTGTGGCTAATGGCTTTGCGTCCTGTGTTGGATCTTGGGTGAGGGTCTGCTTTCGAATCCTGCCATTCTGCCTTTGTTCGCTCTGCTGCAAGGAGTTTCGGAATATTCTGTCTCGAAGGGATTTCTGCCTGCAGTATTTGCTTTGCTTGTGAATAGAGCCATCTAGAAACCTGCCTTCCTCTTTCAATAAGCTCTTAAGTGCTGGCATCTGCTGTGGGCTATTAAGAAAAACTTGGGGGCTGCTTCCTGCCTCTAAAAACATGTTTCTCCATTTCCCTTCTAGGGAAATATAACATCCTGCCTTTTTAATATTTCCCCAAATATTTCATTCTTCTAGGAGGGGTGGGGGGGTGGGGGAATGGAACGGGACGGCTTCCTACAGGTGTGAAAAGCTAAACCTTCAGCAAGAGAGTTTAATTTTTCTCTCTCCACCCCAGACTTTCTCAACCTTGGACCAAATTAAGATATGTGGACTGCAATTCCCAGAGTTCCCCAGGGGTTGCTGGGGCTGTCTGGGGAATTCTGGGAGTTGAAGATTACATACCATAAAGCTGCTGCAGCTGAGAAACAGATTTAGAGATTAATTTCTCTTTGCGGGATGCTAAACGGTATTGCCTTGCCAGCAGCACTCTGAAAAGATTAACAGAATGATTTCTGTAATCAAAGCATTCTGAAGAGCCCATCACAAACACGTCCGTTGTGTCTGGTCCATTAGCAAGTACATTCAGAAGGAATATTTGCAGGAGGGGGGGGCTTCTGGGGTGAGCTAACAGGAGTGGTAGAAGACCCATCTCTGCTTCCTTGCCACCTTGGTTCCAGAATAACAGAAAACTAGAGTTGGAAGGGACCTTGGAGGTCTTCTAGTCCACTCCCCCATCAAATAGGAGGCCCTATGTAATTTCAGACAAATGGTTGTCCAATCTCTTCTTACAAACATCCAGGGATGAAGCACCCACAACTTCTTGGAGGCAAACCACTCCACTGATTAATTGTTCTCACACTCAGGAAATGTCTCTTAGTTCTAGGTTGCTTATCTCTTTGATTAGTTTCCATCCCTTTCTTCTTGTCCTGCATTCAGGTGCTTTGGGGAATAGAACTGACCATCTCTTCTTTGTGGCAGCCCTTCAAATACTGGAAGATTGCTATCACTGTCACCCTTCTTTTCATTAAACTAGACATGCCCAGTTCCTGCAACCGTTCTTCATATGTTTTAGTCTCCAGTCCCCTAATCCTCTTTGTTGCTCTTCTCTGCACTCTTTCTAGAGTCTCCACATCTTTTCTACATCGTGGCGACCAAAACTGAATGCAGTATTCCAAATGTGGCCTTACCAAGGCCTTATAAAGTATTCTATAAATTCAATTTGTTCTATAAATTTGATTTGTTCTATAAATTCGATTTGTTTTTTTGGATATATATTTAATTTCTTTTTAACTTTTCGGGATGTGTGTTTTTTAATGTTGTATGCCGCCCTGAGTCCTTTGGGAGAAGGGCGGCATATAAATCCAATAAAAACAAAAACAAACAAAACAAACAATAAAGTGGTATTAAGACTTTGCATGATCTTGATTCTATCCCTCTATTTATGCAGCCTAGAACTGTGTTGGCTTTTTTGGCTGCTGCTGCACACGGCTGGCTCATATTTAAATGGTTGTCCACTAGGACTCCAAGATCCCTCTCACAGTTACTACTATTGAGCGAAGTACGGCTCATTCTACACCTGTGCATTTCTTTCTATTTCTATGTTTCCATTTCTATTATATTCCTATGCATTTGGTTTTTTCAGCCTGCCTTCCTTCCCTTCAGACTTCCTTCCCACAACTGCAACTGAAGAGTCAAAAGCCAAGGCTCAGCCAAGGAAGCTGAGACACCAATCCTCGGTTCAGACCGACATTGAAGACATCTGAAAAAGAAACTAGCCAAAAATAAAGAGAGAAATACTGGTAGATGGGAAGGAGAAATTTGGGGAGAGAGATACTCAAAAAATCTATCAAAAAGTGAGAGGAAAGATACAGAAGAAAAGATATAAGACACATTAAAAGAAAAAAGAGAGAAGAAAATTTAGAAACAGGAGAATAATAGAATGATATGATCCAGTAGAAAGAAATATTGTTAGCAAGGTAAAAAAAAAATTAATTAGAAAGTGTGGGAATTATGTTAAGAACCTTAAAGCTGTTAAATAATTATGTTATGTTGATTATATAAAACTTGAAATTTGAAACTTGAAGATACATATTGTTAATAGAAAATAGATGGAAAAGAAAAGATAAATTATTTATTTTTAAAGAGAAAGAAAAATTATATTGTTTGTACACATTAAAAAACTAGAAGTTGGAAAATAGGAGAAGAAGCACGGCTAAAATTGGAAATAATGGAAATGTAATGTAAAATGAATTATGTCTTTTGGGGGGAATGTTAAGGGGGGAATTCGGACAACACTCTGTTCACAAAAGAATTTTTATTATGTAACAAAATAAATAAAAAACTTAAAAATGGATCCTTTTTACAGGACTGGTACTTACATTCCTCCCTTCCCTCTCCAGGGCCTCCCTGGGCAGTGACAATTTTACAGGGTATCAGTGATAACATATTGAGCAATAAATAACCAGCTGTGCAACTTGTATAAATCAGAATTGTGCAGATTTTCAGGGATTGTGACGTTATAAAATCATCGATTCTTTCAATCTGCTGAAAAAACAAATTGCAGGTTTGTTATTTCCGGGTATTCTCTAACTTGCAGAGCTCTTTCCTAAACACATAAATAGCTTCTCTTCTATATTTCCTTGAGATGCTCATAAATTTCCCCAATGTTCCTTTAAAAAAATGCCTTCTAAAAAAAATAAAATAAACACACCAAAGGCAAACATTTTCCCATTCAATGTTTGGAAGCATGTTTAAGTTTCTGGAGTGCCTCCAGAATCTTCCAAATAAATAATGTGTGAGGTTCTGGGTGTATTTTGATCTGACGAATAAGAGGGGCTGAAGGATTGTGAGGGGTGTCCTGTCCAGTGGTGAAATTCATTTTTTTTACTCCTGGTCCTGTGGGCGTGGCTTTGTGGGTGTGGCAGAGGAAGGATACTGCAAAATCTCCATTCCCTCCACACTCTGGGGCCAGCCAGAGGTGGCATTTGCTGGTTCTCCAAACTACTCAAAATATACAATACAATGCAATACAATACAATAGCGGAGTTGGAAGGGACCTTGGAGGTCTTCTAGTCCATCCCCTGCCTAGGCAGGAAACCTTATACCGTTTCAGACAAATGGCTATCCAACATCTTCTTAAAGACTTCCAGTGTTGGAGCATTCACAACTTCTGGAGGCAAGTTGTTTCACTGATTAATTGTTCTAACTGTTAGGAAGTTTCTCTTCAGTGCTAAGTTGCTTCTCTCCTTGATTAGTTTCCACCCATTGCTTCTTGTTAGTATCCGTTATCGGTTCTCCAGAACCTGTTGAATTTCACCCCTGATCCTGTCCCATCAATTTGCTCCCATAGAAATTAGAATTAGAACAACAGAATTGGAACTTAAAGGTCTTCTAGTCCAACCTCCTGCTTAGGCAGGAAACCCTACACCACTTCAGACAAATGGTTATCCAACATCTTCTTAAAAACTTCCAGTGTTGGAGCATTCACAACTTCTGGAGGCAACTTCTGTTCCACTGATTAATTGTTCTGACTGCCGGGAAAATCCTCCTTAGTTCTAGGTTGCTTCTCTCCTTGATCAGTTTCCATCCATTGTTCCTTGTCTGGCCTTTAGGTGCCTTGGAAAATAGCTTGACCCCCTCCTCTCTGTGGCAGCCCCTCAAGTATTTGAAGACTGCTCTCCTGTCTCCCCTGGTCCTTCTCTTCACTAGACTAGCCAGGACCAGTTCCTGCAACTGTTCTTCGTATGTTTTAGCTCCAGTCTCCTAATCATCTTTGCTGCTCTTCTCTTTTGAAGAAAAACTATGGAAGAGTTCCAGCTTGGCCCTCAGAATCAACAACCTTGAGCCACCTTCTGTTTTGGCTGCTGTGAAAACCTCCTGAAGATAGGGGAGAAGGACGGAGCAACGACAAATTGGTTCAGAAAGAGAGAAAGTAAAAGAAAATGCTTTCTTTGACGTGGCTGTTTTGCAGCCGTTCCTCCTCCTTTTTCCCCTCCTCTCTGGCATCCGGACTTCTTTGCAGAAATCTGTGTCTTCCTAGACAGAGGAGGTTTCAAGAGCTCTCACTAAATCTCAGGGTGTCCCGGTGATATCATCCCCCACCTCTCTGGGTGCCTGTTGTGGCCCACGGGAAAAAGCTTCCAGGAAGACAGACTGAAGCAAACAAGAGTTGCTCTTGTGGAGCTCGGAGTTATCCTTCCATCCCTCCATAAAAAGATCTTCCTGAACATCCATCAAACCAAGTAACGGAGGTGCGTTTGTCCATTTTTAATGTTGTTTTAAAATCTGCCTTTAAGGGTGGCTCAGGCCTTTTTTCCCTGCTTCTGTTTTTCTACTTTATTCTCAGGCTGCTTGAGAATTTCTTTCAAATTTCTCTTGGCTGGGTTTTATTTTTTAGGCTTGTTTCATTGTGCAGGTGGTGAAGAGATCTACTGGTGGGAATGTCTCTGGTCATGGTAGTCCCCAAAGTGCTTTTTCAAAAGGCAACTGGACTTTCTTGGTTTTTCTTTGAAGACGTTTCGCTTCTTGTTGGAGAAGCTTCTTCAGAAATTTAAATCGCTTAAAAAGCAAAGATCATTAGTGGAAACCGAGGAAGCTTCTTGGATAAGAAGCGAAATGTCTTCAAGGAAAAACAAAGAAAGTCCTTTTGAAAAAGCGCCTCTGGGACTACAGGTAGCCCTTGACGTACAGCGGTTCATTTAGTGCAGGGGTGTCCAAACTTGGGAACTTTAAGACTTGTGGACTTCAACTCCCAGAATTCCCCAGCCAGCATGGCTGGCTGGGGAATTCTGGAAGTTGAAGTCCACAAGTCTTAAAGTTCCCAAGTTTGGACACCCCTGATTTAGTGACTGTTCAAAGTTACAAATGGTCCTGGAAAAAGTGACATGACCATTTTTCACAGTTATGACCTTTGCAGCTTCCCCATGGTCACAGGATCAAAATTCAGAGGCTTGGCAGCTGGTTCATATTTATGACTTCAGACGTTGTGGGAGCTTCATCACTGGAGGCTTTCAAGAAGAGACTGGGCCGCCATCTGTCAGAAATGCGGTAGGGTCTGCTTGGGGGCGGGGTTGGACTAGATGACCTACAAGGTCCCTTCCAACTCTGTTAATCTGTATCTGATGGTTCCAGAGTCCCGGGGTCATGCGATCCATTTTGCAGCCTTCGGACAAACAAGAGTCAATAGGGAAGCCAGATTCATTTAACAACCAGCTTACTAACTTAACAAATGTAATAATTTACTTAACAGCTGTGACAAGAAAAGTTGTAAAACGGGACAAAACTCACTGAACAAATAGAATAGAATAGAATTAGAGTAGAGTAGAGTAGAGTAGAGTAGAATAGAATAGAATAGAATAGAATAGAATAGAATAGAATAGAATAGAATAGAATAGAATAGAATTCTTTATTGGCCAAGTGTGATTTGACACACAAGGAATTTATCTTTGTGCTCTCAGTGAAATGTTTCACTTAGCTACATAAACTTTGGGTTCAATTGTGGTCATAAGTCAAGGACAATTTTATTGCTGTTAATATTTCCAGTCACACATTTTTCTATTATTCTGAGTAGCAGAAAAACTTCAGAGTTTGAATTATAACGAACTAACTAAACCAGGGGTGTCCAAACTTGGGAACTTTAAGCCAGCATGGCTGGCTGGGGAATTCTGAGAGTTGAAGTCCACAAGTCTTAAAGTTCCCAAGTTTGGACACCCCTGAACTAAACCAACCAACTTGCAAGCAAGCAAGCAAGCAAGCAAGCAAGCAAGCAAGCAAGCAAGCAAGCAAGCAAGCAAACAAACAAACAAACAAACAAACAAACAAACAAACAAACAACTTCTTCCTATGAAATTGTGGGAAGCTAGGAACTCCATATCATCGGAGAGATGTTTCTCTAATTAATAGCAGGACATCTGCAGGCTTGGCCAGTGAGCAATTCACTTAGAGCCAGTACATCATATTATCCCCAGAGTAATTTCCCTGAAATTCTCTTTTCCTTTGAAAAGAAAAGAAAATAAAGAAAACAAATTGATTGTCTGGCTTAGAAAGAACGCAGAGAAAGATATCTGTGCTTTGTGTTCAATGTTTCTGTTCCATATGTATATAATTTGAAAGGAGAGCACCGAAATAGGAAAGGCAGGAAGACATTGTTCCTTTTAAACATCTGCTTTCAAACAACTGGAATGAATCAAGCCGGAAAAGTCAAGCAGGAGGGAATGTCATGATTAGGAGATCAGGGCTGGCTTGACTTTTAGGCAAAATAAAACATACACTTTGACTTCTGAGGTGGATCAATGTTCAATGCTCCTATTTTTTTCAGTAATAACTTTGGATACCGACTGTATCCATTGTAAGTGACTTTTTTAAAAAGTCCATTGTAAGTTTGAACAGCCATTAAATGACTGGTGGCAAGTTGAAAACTATCTGATTTTTTTGTTTTTTCCCCAATGTATCCCTCAGTGTATTCAGAATTACAGAATAACAGAGCTGAAAGGGACCTTGGAAGTTTTGGAATAGAATAGAGCAGGAAGGGACCTTGGAGGTCTTCTAGTCCAGCCCTCTGCTCAAGCAGGAGAACCTATACTACTTCAGATAAGTGACTGTCTAGTCTCTTCTTAAAAACATCCAGTGATGGAGCACCCATGATTTCTGGAGGCAAGCTGTTCCACTGGTTAATTGTCCTCACTGTTAGGAAGTTTCTCCTTAATTCCAGGTTGCTTCTCTCTTTGGTTAGTTTCCATCCATTGTTTCTTCTCCTGCTCTCAGGTGCTTTGGAGAATAGCTTGGCTGCCTCTTCTTTGGGGCAGCCCCTGAGATATCAGAACACTGCTATGATGTCTCCCCTAGTCCTTCTTTGCATTAAACTAGACATACCCAGTTCCTGCAACCGTTTGTCATATGTTTTAGCCTCCAGTGACCTGGGACGCTGCCGGTTACCAAACTTTCCAATTCTGGTCACACCGTGGGGATGCTGATTGGTTGTAAGTGTGCGGACAGACCGGTTGAAAGTAATTTTTTAAAATACCATTGTGACTCTGAATAGTCACTACACAATCAGCATCCCCACGGTGTGACCAGAATTGGAAAGTTTGGCAACCGGCAGCGTCCCAGGTCCCTGGAGGCTAAAACATATGAAGAACGGTTGCAGGAACTGGGTATGTCTAGTTTAATGCAAAGAAGGACTAGGGGAGACATCATAGCAGTGTTCTGATATCTCAGGGGCTGACCCAAAGAAGAGGGAGTCAAACTATTCTCCAAAGCACCTGAGAGCAGGACAAGAAGCAATGGGTGGAAACTAATCAAGGAGAGAAGCAACTTAGAACTGAGGAGAAACTTCCTGACAATTAGAACAATTAATCCATGGAACAGAAATTGCCTCCGGAAGTTGTGAATGCCCCAACACTGGAAGTTTTTAAATAAGAGATTGGATAATCATGTGTCTGATCTCCTGCCTAAGCAGGGGGTTGGAGTAGAAGACCTCCAAGGTCCCTTCCAAATTATTCTATTCTATTCTATTCTATTCTATTCTATTCTATTCTATTCATTCCACTCCACTCTACTTGAATTCTATTCTATTCTATTCTATTCTATTCTATTCTATTCTATTCTATTCTATTCTATTCTATTCTATTCTTTCCATTCCATTCCATTCCATTCCATTCCATTCCACTCTACTTGAATTCTATTCTATTCTATTCTATTCTATTCTATTCTATTCTATTCTATTCTATTCTATTCTATTCTTTCCATTCCATTCCATTCCATTCCATTCTATTCTATTCTTTCCATTCCATTCCATTCCACTCCTATTCTATTCCATTCCATTCCATTCCATTCCATTCCATTCCATTCCATTCCATTCCATTCCATTCTATTCTATTCTATTCTATTCTATATTCTATTCTATATTCTATATTCTATATTCTATATTCTATTCCATTCTGTTCCATTCCATTCCACTCCACTTCACTTCTATTCCAATTCCAATTCCAATTCCAATTCCAATTCCAATTCCAATTCCAATTCTATTCTATTCTATTCTATTCTATTCTATTCTATTCTATTCTATTCTATTCTATTCTATTCTATTCTATTCTATTCTATATTCTATTCTATTTCATTCTATTCTTTCCATTCCATTCCATTCATTCCAATTCCAATTCCAATTCCAATTCCAATTCCATTCCATTCCATTCTATTCTACTCTACTCCACCACTCCACTCCACTCTATTCTATCCGTGTTCCTATATGTGATGTGGTATGTCAAAACTCTGGGCACGTATTTATACTTTACCTCGTCTAAGTAGCCAAGTTGGAGGTTTTATTTTGCTTTGCTGAATATTTAAAGGCAATGCCTGATATTGCACGATCACGTCGAAGTCTAAGCCTTGTTTTTGCTGAGCATGATTTGGCCCCTTGTTTTCCTTTCCGCAGTCCAAGGTTATGGCTGCACATTCTTATGCTACTGGAACAAATGTTATTTCATTTCCACACCACTTCAACCTACTTTCCTCTTGTGTGCTGCGATTATAATCAAAACACAGATTGTTCAGAGGTAAAGGGAGAAGCTCCTCTAATGTTCCTCTAATACAACCTGATTCAAATAAGTTCCATTTTTAAATAAACTATATGACATTGTATTATGGTATGATTTTATATTACATTGCTAAATGGAACTGAGGTGTTTGATTCTTTTTGCCATTCTCTTAAAAGGAATTCAGAACAAAACAGAAAAAGGATTTTTGTGGAGGAAAAGTCTCTTTTTCAACAGCTTCCTTTATTCTGCATCAATTTGTTACTTTCTACCAACCTGAAAGGAAAATGGGGAGGGAAAAGAATTAGAGGTTAGAAGGTTTGTTTTAATTCCCAAAGAGAGACATTTTCTAAATTGTCCTAGGAGGTTGTTAGTCCTCAACTAACAACCACAATTGAGCCCCAAACTTTTTGTTGCTAAATGAGACATATGGTAAGTGAGTTTCCCCCCATTTTAAGACCCATTTTGCTGCCGTTGTTAAGTGAATCACTGCAGTTGATAAATTAGTGACCTGGTTGTTGAGTGCAACTGGCTTCCCCATTGACTTTATTTGTCAGAAGGTCAAAAAAGGGGATCACATGACCCTGGGACATTGTAACGGTCATAAGTATAAGCCAGTTGTCAGCATCTGATCACATGACCACGGGGATGCTACAATAGTTGGAACTGTGAAAAACGGCCTTAAGCCAGCTGGGAAGTCCTAAATGGTGAGAATAGAATAGAATAGAATATAAGAGTAATGTAATGAAGAATCCTCCCTCCCTCCCTCCTTCCCTCCCAACCTCCCTCCCTTCCCACCCAGTGGTTAGAATGCAGTATTGCAAGCTAACTCTGCCCACTGCCAGCAGTTCGATCCTGACCAACAGGCTCAAGGTTGACTCAGCCATCCATCCTTTTGAGATGGGTAAAATGAGGACCCAGATTGTTGGGGGCAAGAGGCTGATTCTGTAAACCACTTAGAGAGAGCTGTAAAGTACCGTGAAGCGGTATATAAGTCTAAGTGCTATTGCTATTGCTAAAATCTCTTAACTAATGTCTCACTTAGCAACAGAAATTCTGGGATCAGTTGTGGTCGCTGGTCAAGGAGTACCTGTATCTTTCTCCTACTAGGCTATCAGGTTGGCAGGAAACAGTAGCACACCTATCTCCCCCCCCCCCCCCGACTCTGTGAAATTTTTTAATGGGGCAGATATTTCTAAAAGGGCAGCTGTCAGGGTTCCAAATAGCATCCAAAAGTAAATCAAGAGTCCGAGGCATTGCTCAAAGTTCCAATTTATTAAGAGAGACATGTTGGCACATCTGGGAAAACCTGAATCTGAAAACTTCCCGGTTTTCCCCACCCAGTTGAAAGTTCAAGATCTTGCCCCCACACCTACAAGTCCCATCACATGGCCCAATCTCCCTCTGCCATGCTGGCAGCTTCTACCCATCCAATTCCGGTCATGTGCAGAGACAAAGGTTGACCTTGGCTTTCTATAAATAATTTTGTTATGGCTACATAGTATGCCACTCCTTACAATCCCCCCTCCCATTTTCCCACAGTAGAAAATGCATAGCAGACTAATAGAAAGTGTGGCAGGCCAAAGATCCAAAAGAAAAGATGGCTGCAGGCCTGACAGCAGCTGAGTTTCCTTTTTAAAACCACTTACCCATCTCTCCTTTGGTCAGTTAAAGATGCATCCCACCTTTCTCCTGCTCTTGGTGTGTTTTCTGCATGCCAGCAGTCTTCCGGGTGAAAAGGCACCCCCAAAGAAGAGGGCTGGGAGGCCTCCACCGTGTGTACGATGCTGCGGGCAGGACGAGCAGCCGGCCTCCATCACTGCTTCCCGATTCGCACGGATGACCACCGACTCTCGTTATGCGACCCCTAAGATCCAGCCCACCATCGATATCCACATCTTAAAAGGCAAGCGATCTCTTGTGATCTATTCCCCCTGCACTCCCCGTTTCTGCAAAGCTCTGATCAGGATCTCTTCTTGTGTCACATACACCAGATAGGAAACAGGGTGTCATGCATGACAGTCAGGAAACTCTGATGGTCCACATGTATGTAAGGGTTCATTGCAAGCTCTCTATCAGAATCTGAAGTGTTGATGGTCCAAGCCAATTGACAATAGATAAGAGTCAAATGGAATCCAAGGATGGCTGGACTTAGATCTCTTGTGGGTGCCAAGGGACTCAAGAGTGATGACGTGTTTGACCCCTCCAGTGGTAGGTTCTTCTCCCCGTTGCTACCGGTAAGCTGTTCACGGGGCTGGGTGTCCTGTTCGTGCATACACGCCATGCACACATGTGCACTCCACCGCCCCTGCAACACACCCAGCTGCTTATCGGAGGTCGTGCAGGCGCTGCATGCTGTGCGCAATTGGCTGGTTGCTTTAAAAACTGGTATATAACATGAGTGGGTGGGTGGGTCAAATGGGCCACCGTACCGGTACGCTATCAGCTGCTCCTGGCTACTACTGGTATGGCCGTACTGGCTGGAACCCACCACTGGACCTCTCCTTCAGGCTCATCATCTACATATAGCCACGCAAGCTACTTCTGCTTTATTGTAAAGCTACATAACAGGATCATGCTAGTCTGAAAGTACAATTATTCCACTGTCACTTTTATGGCCCATTAACTCAGGGACAGCCCTACCCATCATCCAGCTGTTTCTTTCCTTTTTAAAAAAAGAATTTTTTATTTTTGAATAAACACAGACAAACAAAACACAAAAAACACCACAAAACTATCTTCCATTACAAATTGTAGAAAGTGTGTCAATTGGTTACAAAAAACTTTCGTGTATCCCTTCCACAGTCATCACCTACAATTCAGATCAAGTTATATTTAATTTAATTTAATTTTATTAAATTTATAGACCGCCCCCTCTCCTCAAAGGGACATGTTTTAAATCAAATATATTTATACATATTACTAGCATCATACCTCAACCTTCATTTGACTATAATTGTTTTTATGTCCTTTTATATAAAATATTCCAAAATTTTAAGAAAAACCACATAATGGCATTCCGTCAACTGTTTCCATTATCACCCGGTAACATTACATCTTTATGACATGTTCTAAATAAAAAATTGATTATATTTAATAACAAAGTTTCTAGACCTCCTTTCTTAATCACTGTTTACAATTTATATCCAATTTCCTTTTATCAAACCAGTACATATATATACATTATTTTTAACTAAATTTGACTTAATTTTTTATTATAAGCTTTCATACATAACAGAATTTCTAAACTTCCTTTCATAGTCACCATTTGCAATTTATATCAAATTTCCTTTTATCAAACCAATACATATGTATACATTGTTATCATTATTAATTATTTATCTAACTATATCCATTATCACTTCATTTTTACATAATGCTCTAAGTTTAATTAAATTTGACTAATTTTTTATTATAAGCTTTCATATATCAACCAGTAATAGTACAGTCTTATGTCTTTTGCCATTTGTGGGATTAATCTTCTGGCTGTTTCTTTAATAAGATTTGTATGGACTTCTCTTTGCAACTTGTTGCTTGTTGCATATCTTATATAATCTGGAAACCCACCATCTGCTTCTTTAATCAGCTTATCTTTGGTTATCAATAGTGCTTCTGACAAAATTTCTCTCCTTAGATCCATCAATTCTTCTCTTTTTTCTTCTTCTATACCTTGAAATCTGGGGTAGAGCTCCTGTCCATCTATCTCCCCTTTCCATATTCCACTCTTTCCATTTCCAACCACGCTCAATTCACTGTTGGTATCAACAATTATCTTGTCTCTTTGTTCATTTTTTCCTTCAGTTTTTAGGACTCTAACCTCCACTTTTTCCATTTGATGAACATTTTCAATTTTTCCATCAACTTTTACTGTTTTACAATCTATGTTTTCCAATCTCTTCTCAATTTTCTGTTACTTCTAATAATTTTTGAATTTCAAACATAATCTTTTGCAATGTTAAGGTTTCTTTTTGATGTTGTGCCATTCTTCCAACTGGTAAACACTGCCACTCTAGCATTCAAAACTTTTCATTAGGTTTGACGCAAGTTCATTTATAATCTTTCAAAACAAGGCTTTGCTTTCACTTCTCTCCAGCTGCCAATGAAGCTCCCAAAGAGCACCTGTATCAACAACCCATGCTCTTCTCCTTATCACTCTCTATAAACAAGCTGAAGAACCTTGAAGTGCAAAGTCAAAATGATCAACGCGGAAAAAAAAGAGCAATGTTTCCAGGACTCAAGCCTCCAGCCTCCAAGTGGCAGTGTTACTTCCTTTCCCTCTGATATTACAACCCTCTTTGTATCTCTTTTATATCTTCTTTATATTCCAGGCTTAAAAGAAACAAAGTTCTTAAGTGAAGCAAAAAAAAAAATCATCCAAACCAGTATTATAAAAATAAAGAAAAAGATTTTAATCCATAGGTAAAAAAAGAAGTAGAAGAAGAAAAACTAATCCGTTCACTTTAAAAAATAGGAAATATTTGCAAAAATTCCATCCATAAAAGAAAATTTTAAAAAAGATAACACATTGTCCAATGTAGCTTAATTTCGCAGCTAATTTTCTTCTGTTTTCAAATTTAATTTAGCTTTAATTTTTTGGGGTGCAGTCTCTTTTATAACAATAAAATTTCCTCACCAGATGGACACACTTTCTCTTTCTGCTTTATTCCCGTTCCGGAGCTGTCCCAACTTCAGCAGCTTTTGGCTGTGCTTCTGTCACCGGCAAGAAGAGATTCTCTTGGATCAATCAGGGACTTTGCAGTGGCCCTGAGATCAGCAAGACGTACTCTTCCCTGTCACCATCTCTTCGGGACGGTTTAGGTCCAAAAGGACCGTCCAGCGGCAAAAGTACCGACTGCGATCTTGGAGCTCCGAGATCGCACGTCGTGTCGTTGCGACATCAGCTCCTGTCTCCCATCCAGCTGTTTCTTATCAGAACATTCTCTGAGCAGTATCTCTTCACCTGGTCTCCCAAGGCCATTCTCATGCAGGATTACAGATTGCAATGAAGTGGGCAAAGATCAATCATTTTGAAAAATCCCTACTAATAGGATTAGGTGAACATCTTGTTTGCAAATGTGTTCTCTCCGGCTCTCCCTACTTTGTAAGTTGGGCCAGTCACATGACATGATGTCCTACCTTACAGCTGTCATGACTTTATAACTTGGAGTCAAGGACTACCTGTTTGAACATCTTCCTGGCTTCCCATCCTTCCACTCAGGAGAGATACTAGGAAAGGAATTCTCCAGTGGGGTCTTTCCTCAGCAGGGCATTTAGACCGCAAGACTATTGTGGCCTGTTGGCTGCCAGCAGAATTACCAGCGGAGTCAAATGAGGAGGAGGAGGAGCCTGGGCTGGCTTTGGAGTCTTTGGAAGGCTCTGATGAGGAAGCAGAAGCAGATGGAGAGCCCGGGCCTTCTGTCTGCCCCCAGGTGGAGAGGCACCTATCTTTGGGGCCTGAGCTGAATGAGGGGGAGGAACAGATGGGACCTATCCCAGATGCTTGTATGCACAGAGAGGAGAGCAACGGAAGGCAATAAGCCGGCTCTCAGGGAAAAGAAGTTGTAGATGCTAACCAGTCCCTCTCTGGCTGGGAAATAAATAGGAGGAGTTTGGGAGTGGCCAGTTGTCTGTTTCCCAGTGTACCTCAATCAAGTCTGATTCCTTTGCCAGAAAAAGGTTTTTCGGGACTAATTGTTCTGTATTTGAGGTGCCAACTGAGTCTCCCTACTGTTGTGGCCCGCCAGCAGCCAGCAGAGCTGGTGGCAGACTCAGACACTGAGGAGGTTGGGGAGGAACATGAGCCAGTCCTGGGGTCTGGGGAAGGCTCGGATGAGGGCTCTGCATTAGAGGCAGAGAGAGGGCCAGGGCTGTCCAACAGTTATCAGCTGCCTTCAGAGTCAGATATCAGTTGGGCAGAAGAACAGCTGGAGCCTGTTACCTGTGTGTGCATGCACAGACTTGCCACATGAAGGGAACAGCTAAGGAACAGGGGTTGACTTGGGAGTAAGGCCACTGGTGGATGGTGAATGGCTCCTCCCAGAGGAAATAAAAGAGGAGCAAAAGGGGAGTGGAGTTTGCAGGAGACAATTAGTTCCATTCATTAGGGTGAAGATCTGTTCATGACTTCTTGCCAAGTAAATGCTGCTACAGCTTGACGTTTGGAAGATATCAGCCTGGCAGCTCTCCAAGCCTGATAAAAGTCTGTAGTTGTGAAATCTCCTGAAAGACTGTTTGCCGGGACTTTGATGGAGAGGAATTCCCTTTAATCTAAATGAAAGGGGTTTTATCGGGACGAGGAGTTGGCTTCATGCTCTTGGGAAGCCTCGGTCAAAACACCGACTGGGAAACAACAGGGAGTGAATTTGCCTCAGCCAGTGTGAACAAGGACTTACTGTTTCTGCTTGGCTTAATCATTGAAGGACTTTTTTTAAATCTTGAGTTCTCATGTGAATAATGAACATGTGGACTTTCATTTGTGACTAATTGGTATTGTCTATCCAATGTGGATAAAGACTGTTCATGCCCTGTTTTAAGAAAAAAAGGGGTTTGTTTTACTTGTGAGTAAGTGGTTTCTCATTGCTTGCAAAGGTTAGGTCAGAACAAAGACCTCCAAGGTCCTTTCCAGCCCTCTAGCTCTATGACTGGGGACTATCTTCTCTATCATGTCCAGCTCTTAAATCAGCCTAAAATAACCCAACAAAGAAAGCAAAATCCCTTCTCCCACAGCACCCTCTTTGGTAGGAAAAGAGAACTGGGAAAAAGGGGCAGGCAGGGCAGCATTTCACACCACCTAAATTTGTGACACTTTATTCCTTCTTGTCTCCCTAGGAGAAAAAGGTGAGATGGGGGAAAGAGGACTTGCAGGGCTCGAAGGCAAATCAGGTGAGCCAGGCCTGCAGGGATCCCGTGGCCAGAAAGGAGAAAAGGGTCAGGTGGGCCCCACCGGCCATTCCTGCAAGCAGCATTACGCGGCTTTTTCGATCGGACGCAGCAAACCCCTCCACAGTTTGGATTACTACCAGCGGGTCACTTTTGACACAGAGCTTGTCAACCTCTACAAGCATTTCAACATGTTTACGGGAAGCTTCTTCTGCTACGTCCCCGGGATCTACTTCTTCAGCCTGAATGTCCACACCTGGAACTACAAGGAGACCTACCTGCACATCATGAAGAATGAAGATCAAGTGGCCATCCTCTACTCTCAGCCCAGCGAGAGGAGCATCATGCAGAGCCAAAGTCTCATGCTGGACCTCCTGGAAGGAGATGAGGTCTGGGTACGAATGTTCAAGCGGGAGCGGGAGAACGCGATCTACAGCGAGGAATCAGACATCTATATTATCTTCAATGGCCACCTAATTAAGCCAGCCATAGAAGGAACTCCAGGCCAAGACTAAGGTAGCAGAGGTGGCCCGTCTATTCTTCAAATGGTGCTTTTCCATGGTCTGCAGCAACAGAGCTTCTTTCCTTGCCCAGGGGGGTCTATGGCTACTCACCACGGCAAACTTGCCACAACCCACGCACCACAGCCAACTCACCATGGCCAACTCGACACTGCCAACTTGACCCAGCCAACTTGCCATGGCCAACTCATCACAGCCAACTCACCACGGCCAACTCACCATGGTCAACTCACTATGGCCAACTCATCACAGCCAACTCACCATAGCCAACTCACCATGGCCAACTCACCATGGCCAACGTGTCATGGCCAACGTGTCATGGCCAACTCACCATGGTCAACTCACCACGGCCAACTCACCATGGCCAACTCACCACGGCCAACCCACCACGGTCAACTTGCTGTGGGAAAACTCGCTGCAGGACAAGAGTTACATTAATATCAAAGAAATGGTGGAATAAAACAATTAATAATTAAATTATTAATATATTTTAAAATAATTAAATTGAAGTGTTGAGTTGTCCTGCAGTGATTTATGATGTGCTGACTTGTCCAGGGTGAGTTGTTCTATTCTGTGCCCAGGGCCCCAATGGTGTTAATTTATAAATAGGTGCTACTAGGCTTATGACTTTTTCCAGTGTTGTGATGAAGACACAATCCCAGATCTTTGGGATCCTCTGGGTAGTTCTCACAAAACTAAGACCGGTTAGAAAAGACCTCTTGACCAGAAGACAAATGAGTAAGGCTGATCACAATCCCCACTGCTTGAAGAACTCCATCCATCACTTCTCGGAATACTTGACCATCTTTTGAGGCAGAGGATACGCTTCAAAGAGAAGAGGGGGGAATCCAAAAAGCAAAGATGACATTGTCTGGAGTGTAACCATGTGCCATTTTATTCCCTAAGAATACTTCTTGGCTTCCTGTGGGTGCAGAGACATCCTTGGGAATCAGAATGATGGCAAAGATAGTATGTTTGATAAACTTAGTCCTCAATTTATGACCAATCATATATGGACTATTTGAATAGCAGACTTGTTAGAGTTGGAAAGGATCTTGTAGGACTTCTAGTCCAACCCCTGCCCAAGCAGGAGACTCTACACCATTTCTGACAGATCCAACCTCTTCTTGAAAGCCTGCAGTGACGAAACTCCTGCAACTTCTGGAGACAGGCCGTTCCACTGGTTAATTGTTCTCATTGTCAGGAAATTTCTCCTTAGTTCTAGGCTGCTTCTCTCCTTGATTAGTTCCCATCCATCGTTTCTTCTCCTGCCTTCAGGTGCTTTGGAGTATAGAATACAGAATAACTGAACTGGAAGAGACCTTGGAGGTCTTCTAATCCTAAAATGTGTTCTCTCTTTGTTCATGAATTGGGTCTGTAATCAATATTATTGAACAGGGATTATTGAGGTGCTTAAAAATAATAAAGAAGGATATCCTATGAGTAACGTGTTCTTTCTCATTTTTTTCTCCTCTATTTCCTTTTGCGTTTTTAACATTTTTCTTTTCTTTCTGTTAGGTATATTAAAAGAGTGGTGGACAGTCTCTTTTCATCTAAAAATCTCCTTTTGTGATGTCCAACTTTGGGAGAAAAATGTTTAATAAAGTGATAATTACATATACGCTACAAAGATTATTTGATGATGGATTGAATCAGTGCTGTGGCAAAATTAAATTAGAGGTTAGTTTAATTTTGGTCTCCCTTAGAATATAGAATCGCACAGCGGGAAGGAACCCCAGAGGTCTTCTAGTCCAACCCCTGCTCAAGGCAGGAGACTTCAAACCTCCAAACTCATCCCTACTCACAGAACACAGAATTGCAGATTGGAAAGGACCTTGGAGGTCTTCTAGTCCAACCCCCTGATCAAGCAGGAGACCCTATACCAGAGATGGCGAACGTTTTTGGCACTGAGTGCCCAAACCGGAACGCACGTGCATGCATGCACCGGCCAGCTAGTTTTTGGGTTTCGGGCATGCACATGTGCGCTGGCAGCTGGTTTTTGTGTGTGCTGAAGCACCAGAAACTCGAAGACCAGCTGGCTGGCACACACATGCCTGGTTTTTGGCTGTTTTTCTGACCATTTTCAGACTGTTTTTCAGGCCATTTTGGGGGTCAAAAACGGCCCAGAAAACAGCCTGTTTTTTGGCCATTTTCCAGGATGTTTTCAGGCCATTTTCCGGTGCTCCGGCACCTCCGAAAACTATGCACAACAGAAACCAGAAGAGCAGCTTCGGCATCACGGCCCTATACCATTCCAGAGAAGTGGCTGTCCAGGCTCTTCTTAAAAACCTCCAGTGTTGGAGCGTCTGGAGGCAAGCAGTTCCACTGATTAATTGTTCTCACTGTTAGGAAATTTCTCCTTAGTTCTAGGCTGCATCTCTGCTTGATTAGTTTCCACCCATTGCCCTCAGGTGCTTTGGACAATAGCTTGACCCCCTCTTTTTTGGGGCAGCCCCTCAAATATTGGAAGACTGCTATTGTATCACCCCTAGTCCTCCTTTTCATTACTCTTTTACTGATACCCAATTTATAGTAATGAAACCACAAAAGGAGGAGATGTCGTGGCTGGAAGTGGAAATGCAGTCCATAAATGGAGAAGAATCCAAAAGAAAACATTGAACCGATGAACTTCAGCCTTTGCCTAAATAAACCCCATGAATGGGACTCTTACACCATCCCCAGTAGCTGCTAAATGGCTCTTACATTTGTCTTCAAAGTGAGCCAGAATTTGTCTTTCTTTCTCTTAAGATCTCCTCTTTGTGAGACATCCCAGAACATACCATGGTCTTCTGTGCAATCCCACCATCTTGGACAAATGCTATAATTTCCCTCCTCAATTGTCTTTTCTTGAGGTTAAAACCTACTCATCTCTCTCTTCAGTCACCTCTCGTAAGAATCTTATCTTTTGATCCTCCTCCTCCTTTTTGGCAGCTGTTCCACTTTCTCTGAATCTTTCTCCAAAAGGCTACCCAGAATTGGACACCCAGAATTGGTCTGAGTGCATCTCTATGTATTGGAAACGACGTTTCTATCAATGCACCCTAAAACTGCATTTGTGTGTTTAAGAGCCTCATCACACTGAAGTCAAACATTCACTTTGGGAAAAGCTGTAATTTTAGAAATTTATTGATTTCCATCACAGCTTAATATTGCCCATCTGTCTCGCAGAGGGACTCTGGGCAGTGCACAAGTGAAATGTTAAAATTAAATAAAGTATGTTACATTGAAAAAGAGGCAAGTGATGCTAAACATTAATTAAAAGGCCGGGGGAAATGCTATCACAATGGCTCAATTGGTGCAACATTGCTTAAGCTCTCAGACCAGGGAAATACAGGTGTTATAATATAACATCCCCCTGCCCCCAAATATATGAGGATTTACATGACTTTCACCCTCCCATTTGTCCTTGCATGTGGGAAAAATCTGTATTTTTACACAGCATATATCCTATGTGCCATTTTCAGCGATGGAGACCTCCTTCGGTCACAGATAGTCCTCACTTACCGTGTACCTCCTCTAATGCCCAAATGACACAGTAAAAAAACAGCTTTGTGCCTTTGTTCACATTTACAACTAGCGCAATTTCCCACAGTCAAGCAATAAGCCTTCACTAAGCAACTAAGATGATTAAAGGCCTGGAGACTAAAACATATGAAAAAGCTTTGCAGGAACTGGGTATCTCTAGTCTAGAGAATTGAAGGATTAAGGGAGACATGATAGCATCTTCCAATATTTCAGGGGCTGCCTCAAAGAAGAGGGAGGCAAACTGTTCTGCAAGGCACCTGAGTGTAGAACAAGAAGCAATGGGTGGAAACTAATCAAGGAGAGAAGCAACTTAGAACTGAGGAGAAACTTCCTGATAGTTAGAACAATTAATCAGTGGAACAGCTTGCCTCCAGAAGTTGTGAATGCCCCAACACTGGAGACTTTTGAGAAGAGACGGGACAGCCACTTGTCTGGAATGGTATAAGGCAGGGGTGGCGAACAAGTTCGACAAAAAGAGCCAAAATTTTAAACTGTGAGAGTCAGAGAGCCACACCACGCAGTGACCTGCCAAAACAGACCCGGAAGCAATGTTCCCTCTAATTTTTTTTCGATGTGAGCAGAAAAGTATAGTGTTTGAGCGGCACATTTTCATGCCTGAGCACCCGAATTTTTTTCACAGATGTCACCTAAGACAACAACGAAATCAGTATTATTTGAAACTCAAAGTTATGTTTCTTCAAGGTACCCGCTTAATTCAAAGTGTTATATAATATCAGTATCACTTAACAACGCTCCTGCTTAGCAACCAAAATGTTGGCTCAGAAACTCTGGCATTTGAAGCACGCAACTCTTAAAGCTGTCAAGTTACAAGACCCTTGCACCCCTAACCCTTTAGGGAAAAAAACCCCCAGGGGTCTTCAAACCTGACAGCTTTAAGATTTGTGGACTTCAACTCCCAGAATTTCTCCTCCAGTCCTGTTGGCTCAGGAACTCTGGCATTTGAAGCATGGAAGTCTTAAAGCTGTCAAGTTACAAGACCCTTCCACCCCTAGAAAAAAAATGCAGAGCTCTTCAAACCTGACAGCTTTAACACTTGTGGACTTCAACTCCCAGAATTCCTCCTCCAGTCATGTTGCAGCGACGTCATCTGCGTGGATCTGCTCCATCTCTGCTTTCTTCATTGTGGGCAGGGCTGCTGCTGAAGTTGCCGACGAGTTGCCAACAGAATAACTGCTGCTACCTCCTCCTCCTCCAACAGCACCACCAGATTTGCTCCTGAGCTCAGCGCTGGGTAACCCGTGCCCGCTCCTCCTCCTCCGTGCTTTTGAAGAACCATGAGGCTTTTTTCCCCCCTGCTCCCTCCCCGCCTTCCTACTGTCTCCCGCAGCCCCATGGCTCTTCAAAAGCACGGCGGAGGAGGAGGAGAGGGCAGGCAGGGGTAACCCAGCGCTGAGCTCAGGTGCTCCGAGCAGAGGGGAGGTGCCGCTGCCACGCGCGGAGATGCCGGCTGGAGCTTTGGCGGCTTCATCTCAGCCGCAGTGCCGGGCGGCAAATCCAGCAGTGCTGCCTGTTAGAGGAGGAGGAGGAGGAGGTGGCAGCAGTTCTTCCGGTGGCGGTGGGGGCTTTGGGGCTTCACAACTAGCCTCAGTCGCCCCGTGCTCCTCAAAGCAAGTCTGGGGAAGTCCTTTGCAGGCGGCCCGTTCTACGTAGCTGCCTGCAAAGGACCTCCCCAGCTTCCGAAAGGGAGCGCGCAATCCAAGCCACAGTATAGTAAATAATGACAAGAGGCAAAGAGCCTCATTTATTTTGGCCGGGAGCCGCATGCGGCTCGCGAGCCGCGTGTTCGCCACCCCTGGTATAAGGTCTCCTGCTTGAGCAGAGGGTTGGACTAGAAGACCTCCAAGATCCCTTCCAGCTCTATTCTGATTGATTCACATGATTCATCACAGTTAATTGAGAAGGTAGAATAAAACTGTAGTCACATTATGTTTTGTTTCGTGGCCACGGTGTTTCACTTAACACACAAAGGGGAACTCAAAGGTGCTTTTTCAAAAGGCAACTGGGCATTTCCCCCCTCCGCCCCCTGATGAAGAAGAAGACGTTTTGCTTGTCATCCAAGTAACTTCATCAGTTGTGATGGAGGTAGGGGTGGGACGATGGAAGGATCGCTTCTGACTGGATGGCTGTGTGTGTGTGTGTGTGTGTGTGTGTGTAGAAGGATCATATAGCTTGGCAGTCTTCTGGTCGTTAGCATTCTCTCTGAGAGACATTGTGGCCCCTTGATTGGCTTCCCCCCCCTGGCCTCCAATCTGGATGAAGGGGAAGTGAGATTGCAAACCCATCACAGTCACATGATGCCCTGCTTAGTGACAGTGGCACTTAGCGACTGACTCACTTGCCCAATTGTGGCTGCTAAGCACAAGGAAGGCTGAGCGCCAAAGAATGGAGGCCTTTGAACTCTGGTGCTGGAGAAGACTCCTGCGAGTCCCTTGGACTGCAAGGCGATCCAACTGGTCAGTCC
This sequence comes from Natrix natrix natrix, assembly GCA_029891615.1. Taxonomy (NCBI): domain Eukaryota; kingdom Metazoa; phylum Chordata; class Lepidosauria; order Squamata; family Natricidae; genus Natrix; species Natrix natrix. Next base: position 2,490,192 of record JAKRSK010007868.1, read on the forward strand.
TACAGAAGATCAACCCTGACTGCTCTTTAGAAGGCCAGATCCTGAAGAGGAAACTCAATTACTTTGGCCACCTAATGAGAAGGAAGGACTCCCTGGAGAAGAGCCTCATGCTGGGAACAATGGAGGGCAAAAGAAGAAGGGGACGACAGAGAAGGAGGTGGCTGGATGGAGTCACAGAAGCAGTCAATGTGAGCTTAAATGGGCTCTGGGGGATGGTAGAGGACAGGAAGGCCTGGAGGAATGTTGTCCATGGAGTCGCGATGGGTCAGACACGACTTTGCAACTAACAACCACAAAGCAACAATAACTACAAAGATGATTAGGGGACTGGAGACTAAAACATATGAAGAACGGTTGCAGGAACTGGGTATGTCTAGCTTAAGAGAAAGAAGGACTAGGGGAGACATGATAGCAGTGTTCCAATATCTCAGGGGTTGCCACAAAGAAGAGGGAGTCAAACTATTCTCCAAGGCACCTGTGGACAGAACAAGAAGCAATGGGTGGAAACTAATCAAGGAGAGAAGCAACTTAGAACTGAGGAGAAACTTCCTGACAGTTAGAACAATTAATCAGTGGAACAGAAGTTGCCTCCAGAAGTTGTGAATGCCCCAACACTGGAAGTCTTTAAGAAGATGTTGGATAGCTATTTGTCTGAAACGGTATAGGGTTTCCTGCCTAGGCAGGGGGTTGGACTAGAAGACCTCCAAGGTCCCTTCCAACTCTACTATTGTATTGTATAACTACAGCTTGTCTAGCACTGTCTAGACTAGAACTGATGATGTAACTAGTTTGGATAACGAAGCGTCTTCAAGAAAACAGGCAAGCTTGGAGAGCACCAGGGACCCCTCATGTTAACCCTGAGCTACAAATATTCTCCTTTATTAGAATGTCTACCGTGTTCCCCTGAAAATAAGACAAGGTCTTATTTTCTTTTGACCCCCAAAATAAGCACTTGGCCTTATTTTTGGGGAGATCTTATTATTTTCAAGGTGCGGGAGGCGGCGAGTTACCTTATGGCTGCTGCTGTGTTGCAATATTTTTGGGGAGGGCTTATTTTTGGAGGAGGGCATATTTTAGCCTATGTGCTGAAAAGCCCAATTGGGCTTATTATCTGGGGATGTCTTATTTTGGGGAAATCAGGGTACCTGTGCAGCAGTGACGTACAGTCAGGTGAGGCAAGTGAGGCAAGTGAGGCACAGCTTCACTGCTCTCATCATGAAAAGAAAAAAAAATGTAAAAGGAAAAAGCTGAGCTAGTTGCTGCCTCACCGTGGATGACTCTGCTTAACTGTTAAAAAAAGCCTCTAAAAAGCGCCCTCTACTATGAGGCAGGAGAACTGCATGCCTCATCTAGTCTGACTTCAGGCGTTTTATGATCACTTGAGCAGAGTTAAGCAAGGATTAAAAGCCTAAAAATTCCTGATATAGGTGAGGGGAATGGGGGGGATGGCAGAGGAGCTGCTTTCAAGCCACTGGAAAAGATATCCAATCCAACTTTTGTGTGTGTGTGTGTTTGTTTGAGAGTGAGTGAGAGAGGGAAGTGGGTAGGAGAGATAGTCCAATCCAACTTTTGTGTGTGTGTGTTTGAGAGAAGGGAATGAAGGGAGAGAGAAACAAATGCGGTCATTTTAAATCGGAACTGAGCATGCCTGGCTGTGGAATTCTGGGAGTTGAAGTCCACAAGTCTTAAAATATTTGAAACCCACCACTGTGTCAGTGCCTCACCAGCCATAAACCTCACCGCACATCACTGCTGTGCAGGTACTTCCAGTGGGTTGTTGTAATTGCAATGCATATTTCTTTCCTTAGGTCCAGAGCTGCTACTTAGCCTGGTATCCCCCAGGCCAGCCCCTTTCTTTCCTTGAAGTGGAGCCCTTGGTAGGTGTTGCTCTTAAACGTCATTCTGTGCTTTTGCAGAATGAAAAACGTATTTCCCTTCTCAGAAACAAGGAATACAGTTTAGACAATGAGAGCAGCAGCCCCCTCGCCGGCTCTGAATCCCCAATCGTGCCCACATCTGTTTGCCCCAGCTACGGGGATGTTTGCAATACGACTCAGGGGAACCTTCGCACTGACATTTTGTAAGTGCCTGATAAGGAAGCTTGTAAACTTGTAAACAGGCCCATAAACCCTGCAGATCCACCGTGTCCACAGAGATAACTGAAGAGACCCGGGCTGCTTGTTTCCACTGAGTTAGAAATAAATGCTGCTCTCTTGGTGGGGCTGCAGGCTGGCACCTTTTCAAAGTCCCTGCCCAGCACGCCACAATGATCTGGAATGGGGTAATGTCAAGCCAGCCTCCCTTAGCAACCAAGAAAGAAACCACTTAACTCCATTTTGCAGAATTTTATTGGTTATGAAAAGATAGCAGCTAAGCAAAGCAAGATCTGAGGCAAAAGCGCGTGAAATCATACATATCAATATGTGACCAAACCCCCTCCCCCTGGTAACCCTCATCCCTGTGTCCAATCTGCAAATCCCTTAGGTGTCACGTGAGTTCCTTCTTCAAGGAGCATCATCAGGTTGGTATGCAGGACGGTTGGCCTTGACCGACACCAAGCACTAGTCTCCAGCATGTGCAATAGACGGTGAGACCAAAACTCCCTTTTTACAATCTCTCCTGTACTTGAACTTCCCCTCCCAAATATCAGCCTCCCCTTCCCCATTGACAGGTAGCTTTTTAAGGTGAAGATTGGATGCCTTTTTAAAGAGAATAATAAGGACAAGGCAGAAAGCATGTGTAGCCAGAAGAAAATAAGTTTTTCTTAAAAAATATTCGTTTTAAAATCAGTTCACAAATCTTTTATTTCCTTTGTATGTTCATTCCCCGCTCCTGTCTAAATCCTCATCTACATATATAAAAATGTGTATGTGTGTGTGTGTGTTCCAGCATAACTCTGGAATGCCTGGGCCGCTGAAATGAAAAGGACTGAATTATATCTATAGTGTCAAGTCACAGCACTTTTGACAGTGATGGTGGGCATTTTGGATTCAAGTTCTGTTAAGATACAGCCTGTTGTGCCTTAAAATGGCTTCTACTGTACAGCACAGTGGAGTTGCTTTGCAGTACTCCACAAGGGGGCTCCCTCAATACAGCATTGGGATAAATACATATCCGGGCTAGGTTGGGTTATCAGCTAGCATTACCTAAATCATCATTTAATTTTAGTATCTGACCAAATTGACAGGGACTGGGAAGGAGGATGGGGTACCACACAGAGACCTTTGGAGAGATATCTGGGCTGAAGAGAGAACACGGATGCTCTTTAATCCCAGACCGATGTTGACATGAGAGGGCAAGCAGAGTTTTACTCCAGGAGGACCAAACTATTTTTTTTAAAAAAAATTCACAAATGTAGATTGTCATCAAAACAGATGTGTTATTATTTCTAGTGAAGGGTATGCACCTAATGTAGAGGTGCCCAGAGCTGAAATGATTCTAAAAGCTTTGATTGGACACCTTCAAAAGTTGTTAACAAATTCAAGTCAAGTCAGAATAGACCTGGAGGGGACTTTGGAGGTCTTCTAGTCCAACCCCCTGTTCATGTAGGGGACCCTATAAAATTTTAGGTAAGTGGCTATCCAGTATCTTCTTGAAAACCTCCAGTGACGAAGCACCCAGAACTTCTGAAGACAAGCTCTTTCACTGGTTAATTGATCTCACTGTCAGGAAGTTCTCCTGAGTTCTAGATTGCTTCTCTCCTTGGTTAATTTCAATCCATTGCTTCTTGTCTTGCCTTCTGATGCTTTGGAAGATAAGTTGACCCCCCTCTTCTTTGTGGCAGCTCCTCATTTACTGGCCTACTGCTATCCTCTCATCCTTAATCCTTCTTTTCTTTAGACTAGCCGTACCTAAATCCTGCAACTGTTCTTCCTATGCTTTTGTCTCCAGGCCTTTAATCATCTTAGTTGCTCTTCTTTGCACTTTTTCCAAAGCATTATTTTTCCAAAATAGTAATTGTTAGTGTGAGAGAAGGGGAAAAAAATAAAACAAATCCTGTTGTGTTATTCTAATTTTGATAAAGGTAGGCTCCCTTTTAAAATGAATGCAGCCCCTGGTGACTTCATAGGTCCATCCTGGTCCTTTCCTGAATGTGGGATCATTTTTGACCCCAGCCCTGGGATCTCCTGGTGGTCTGAAAACCATATGCAAATTGGGCCTAGTAACTGGTTCAGGGGTTAAGACGCTGAGCTTTTTGATCAGAAAGATTTGCAGTTCGGAGGTTCGAATCCCTAGCGCCGCGTAACGGAGTGAGCTCCCGTTACTTGTCCCAGCTTCTGCCAACCTAGCAGTTCGAAAGCATGTAAAAAATGCAAGTAGAAAAATAGGAACCACCTTTGGTGGGAAGGTAACAGTGTTCCGTGCGCCTTTGGCATTTAGTCATGGCAGCCACATGACCACGGAGACGTCTTCGGACAGCGCTGGCTCTTTGGCTTTGAAACAGAGATGAACACTGCCCCCTAGAGTCGGGAATGACTAGCACATACGTGCAAGGGGAACATTTACCTTTTAATGATTAGGTGCTGTGACTTAGCCTGGGAGAGGCAATTTAGGTGCCTTCTGTATCTTTTCTCTTCCAGCAAATCCTTCCTTTTTCCTCTGAAAAAGCCGTGCGAAAGCTCCCCAGGTGGCAAGCAGAGACAGAGGACATTTACGGTCGATAAGGAAGTCCAGGCCCCAGTCGCATTAATGGAGGGGGTTCGGGAAAACCAAGTGGAGGCTTAGTAGAGATAGGAGGATTGCACTTATCTGCAGAAATGGAAAGTGCATTTGATGTAATCGAGTGGGAAAGGCAAATAGAAGGCACTTTGGAGTCAGATGGATTTGGAGGTTATACAACCCAACAGCGTCACACTGGACTTTGTACAAAAACAGAGAAATCGATCTCGGTTTCTCTCCCCATTCGGGGAGGAGAGGCGAGCAACGTGACCTAAACAATGTTGTAAGAATGCTCCCCAGGGCAAGTACCCCATGTGATAAATATATGCCCCCCCCCCCTGTTTTTTTAAAGTCAGACTTTCAATGTTAGTGTTTCATCTCTTCTTCTCTGGACCTTCTTAACCTGCTCCCTTCTCGGGTAGATGGGGTGGAACAGAAGGGAGGTCAGAAACATTCAAAGATGAGATATCTGCTGCTTTCCTCGCTGACAATGTGAAACAGGGACATTGGTGGGTAACAGAGGGATACAGTCAAGATCAAGGGAGGTACCTATACTACTCTATAAAGTCTTAGTAAGGCCGCACCTAGAGTACTGCATCCAGTTTTGGTCACCACACTATAAAAAAGGTGTTGAGACTGTAGAAAGAGTGCAGAGAAGAGCAACCAAGATGATGAGGGGACTGGAGGCACAAACATACGAAGAACGATTGAAGGAATTGGGCATGGCTAGTCCAGTGAAGAGAAGGACCAGGGGAGACATGATAGCAGTGTTGCAATATTTGAGGGGCTGCCACAGAGAGGAGGGGGTGAAGCTATTCTCCAAGGCACCTGAAGGCCGAGACAAGGAATAATGGATGGAACTGATCAACGAGAGATTCAACCTGGAAATAAGGAGGAATTTTCTGACAGTGAGAATAATCAACCAGTGGAACAGAAATTGCCTTCAGAAGTTGTGGGAGCTTCATCACTGGAAACTTTCAAGAAGAGACTGGACTGCCATTTGTCAGAAATAGTCTAGGGTCTCCTGCTTGGGCAGGGGGTTGGACTAGATGACCTATAAGCTCCCTTCCGACTCTGTTAATCTGTATCTGAAAATGTTTCAAATGCTTCACAAAGGGATGGTGAAAGTGGGAGAATAACCTTTAAAGGATGACTGAAGCAGGAGTGTGTGACAATTCTACATCTTGACTCCTAAGTAAAGAGATTTCAATTAAAAAATATGTCTGGGATAATACATTTAACATTTAATGATTAGATCCACAATTATATGTGAAACAATCAAAGCTATATCTCATCACCATTTCCTTTCCTTTCCTCTTTCTGCTTTATTTTACTGACATTGGGTTTTATTTTAATCAAAAAAAAATCTGAGTTAATCTTTTTGGATATTAAATAATTAAAAGAGCAAGATGCCTAGACAAAAAGATATTGATGTGAGGAGGAAAGGAAAGAAAGAAAGAAAGAAAGAAAGAAAGAAAGAAAGAGATGGTGAGAAAAATAGTTACAGACTGACCCCTAATTTTTATTCTGCTTCATAGGTTCCTAATATGGTAAGGTTGTGATAAACAACAAAGATAAACCCTGTTAATTTTAGATATTTATTAACTTCCCTATTTTGACTTCCAGCATTCCCAGGCTGAAGGCTTCGATTAGAGCTAGGTTATATGAAGAAAAATAACAGTCACAAACATATCCCATCTGAAGCATGGGAGGCTGTCAGATAAGGAATCCTAGAACAGGGAGAGACATAATATTAGAATAGCAATAGCAATAGCCCTTAGACTTATGTACAGCTTCACAGTATTTTTACAGCCCTCTCTAAGCAGTTTACAGAGTCAGCCTCATTGCCCCCAACAATCTGGGTCCTCATTTTACCAACCTCGGAAGGATGGAAAGCTTGAGCTGGTCAGGATCAAACTCCTGGCAAAGAGCAGAGTTAGCCTGCAATACTGCATTTTAACAGGAAGGAAGGAAGGAAGGAAGGAAGGAAGGAAGGAAGGAAGGAAGGAAGGAAGGAAGGAAGGAAGGAAGGAAGGAAAAGAGCAATAGCAATAGAACTTAGATTTATATACTGCTTCACAGTGCTTTACAGCCCTCTCTGAGTGGTTTACAGAGTCAGCATTGTTGCCCCCAACAATCTGGGTCCTCATTTTACCGACCTCAGAAGGATGGAAGGCTGAGTCAACTTTGAGCCGGTGAGAATCGAACTGCCAAACTGCTGGCAATTGGCAGTCAGCAGAAGTAGCCTGCAGTACTGCATTCTAACCTCTGTGCCACCATGGCAGAATAATATCTATTCTGCCCAACTTGGCTTTAAATGTCAGTTTGTGCTTTTTTATTTGTTCATTGGACCGTGAGGCTATCCATAAGTTTGGGTGTCCTCATCTGACCGCTCACTTGCGTTCTTGCAATCTGGTGGGGAGTTGCCTCCCGACATAGTCACAGGGGCAATCCATGCAGAGGATCTGGTAGATTACATGATTAGAAGCAGGGGTGGGCTGCTACAGGTTCGCCCACTTTTGGGAGAACCTGTAGCTAATGTTACGGCTAATTTGGAGAACCTTCAAATCCCACCCCTTGCTGGCCCTTTCCACCCCTCCCGCCCTTCCCTGCCCCTCCCAGGAGTCTCCATGTGGCCCGTTTTGGATGCGAGGTAAGTGCAGGGCCCATGTGATGGCTCGGGTAGAGGGTAAACGGGCCTCCTGAAAATTCCAGGAGCGCCTCCGGAGCCCAGGGGAGGTACTTTTAGCCCTCTCAGAGGCTCAAGGAAAGCTTATGGAGCCTGGGAAAGACAAAAACACCCCCCCTGCCATGGTGTAGGAGGCTGACTAGGTCATGCCCACCATGGCCATGCCCACCCAACAATCAGGCAAAGAAATTTTTGAAGCCCACCCCTGATTAGAAGCATCTCCCATCTTCAAACAATCTTTGCGATGGATAATGTTTCCTTGTATGGTAGCTTTTGTGCAATGTACGATGTCCGCTTGCCGATCTCGGAAGCTGGGCTCTACTGCTTCTGAAATGTTTGGGATGTATGACAGGATCAGAGGTGGGTTCCTCCCGTTTCGGCCCGGATCGGGGGAAGCGGTAGTAGCAGTGGTGGGAGGTTCCGCCCACCTGCCTGGATGCTTCTGCACATGTGCAGAAGCATTGCAGGCGAGCGTGCGCAGGTGTCAGGCCTGCAGCCACATTTCTCTTGGATCTTTGGCCTGCCCCGCTTTCTATTATTCTACTACGCCTTTTCCTATTGCGGGAAAATGGGAGGGGGGATTGTACGGAGTTAGATGATATGTAGCCATAACAAAATTCCTTCTAAAAAGCCAAATCCGGGAAGATGAGGACTGTGAGGGGGACCCCACCCCCCGTGGATGAGCTCCGGAGTCATTGCTGGCCGTGCAGAGCCTCGCTGTGGCTCCACGCCATGGAAAACATAGGCGCTTGCGCACAGCCCGCAAAATTACAACCTCGGAGACTTGGAGTAACTGTGCGGGGTGTGCTCATGCTTATGTTTTCCACGTCATGGAGCTGGAAGACGAGGAATGCGAGGGGGACCAGCGAGGCCTCGTCCTTCTGAAGAGGACCTGTCCCCGAAGAGGGCAGATGTGGTGGCATCGGTCTTGGGATTTTCTGCGGAGCCCCCCAGGGAAAAATGCCATGGGGGATGGCTTTTTAACCAGGCGGCTGTCAGAGAGAAGAGGGTAGCGCATGCCCATGGGCTTGTGCAACAGCTGAATCCTCACCTCTTGTTTCTTCTTCGGCTGCTGCACAAGCCCACGTGGAGTGCGCTGCCCTCTTCTCTCTGACAGCCACCTCTTTTCCAATGGAGGGGGTGGGGAATGCATGGGTTTCCCACCCTCTATTGGTAACGAGGTGGCTGTTGGCGGAGCAAGCCTGATGCGGAGAGGCGGGGCAAGCGAGCTGTGACTGGGAGGGTGGGGGGAGTGAGCAAGGGGGCAGGCAATGGGAGGGAGCATTGCGATATGTGGCCTCCGGAAGAACAGGTACCGGAAGACACATTAAATATGAGGAACAGGTACGAGCATACTGGGGTGTACCCCCTGAAACCCACCCCTGATTTGTGTTCAGTAAAATGAAGGGACTTTTAAAAAACAGACTGAATGATAAGCCATACATTGATGGCTATCATTCTACAGGGGCAGCTTTGTCAATTGCATTTAAACAATTTATTTGTCAATTTGTCAAGTCTCTATTCTCAGTACATCCTTCAAGGAGCCAAAGGGTTATAAAATTCTTTTCTCTTGTTATCCTCTGTTGGCTAAAATGGAGAATTGCCATAGACTTAAGTCCTCCTCATTCTTTTAACAGATTAACAGAGTTGGAAAGGACTTTATAGGTCATCTAGTCCAACCCGCCCCCCGCCCCCGCTCAAGCAGGAGACCCCACACCATTTCTGACAAATGGCAGTCCAATCTCTTCTTGAAAGCCTCCATTGATGAAGCCTCCACAACTTCTTTGTTTTAAATTAATTTTATTGAATAGCTTCCACAACTTCTGAAGGCAACTTCTGTCCCATGGGTTGATTGTTCTCACTGTCAGAAAACTTCTCCTTATTTCCAGGTTGAATCCTTGATCAGTTTCCATCCATTGTTCCTTGTTTGGCTTTCAGGTGCTTTGGAAAATAGCTTGACCTCCTCCTGTCTGTGGTAGCCCCTCAAGTATTGGAAAATTGCTATTCTGTCTCCCCTGGTCCTTCTCTTCACTTGACTAGCCGTGCCCAGTTCCTGCAACCGTCCATCGTATGTTTTAGCCTCCAGTCCCCTAATCACCTTGGTTGCTCTTCTCTGCGCTCTTTCTAGAGTCTCAACACCTTTTTTATAGTGTGGTGACTAAAACCGGATGCAGTATTCTTGGTGTGGTCTTACTAGGGCTTTATAGAGTGGTATTAGTACCTCACTTGGTCAGTTTCCATCCATTATACTTTCAGGGGCTTTGGAGAATAGCTTGACGCCCTCCTCTCTGGAAGGCTTGTTATCCTTATTGGAAGCCTGCTATCCTGTCTCATTTTGAACAAAGTGCTATCTTAGTTCCCTTTCAGGGTTAGCTTCTTCACTGCAGGTGCTCTCAAAAAGCAACCTCTCCAGTTTAAAAGATACACACTGCACACTTTCCTTTTGCTCCATTAGTGTAAGTGTAACTTGGGAACAGACTTTAATAAAATCTCTATTTACTGATGGATCTTGAACATGGGGACCTGTGTAACAAGATGAAATGCAGTGGTGAAAAAAAATAGGTTCCACATTTAGGCAAGAAAAACCAAATGCACAGGTGTGGCATAAGTGGTACCTGGCTCAATAATAGTAACTCTGAGACGGATCTCAGCCAGCTGTGTGTTGCAGCTGCCCAAAAAGCCAACACAGTTCTAGGCTGCATAAACAGAGGGATAAAATCAAGATCGAGTGAAGTGTTAATGCTTTACAATGCCTTGGTAAGCCCACACTTGGAATACTGCGTTCAGTTTTGGTTGCCACGATGTAAAAAAGATGTTGAGACTCTCGAAAGAGTGAAGAGAAAAGCAACCAAGATGATGAGGGGACTGAAGACTAAAACATACGATGAACAGTTGCTGGAATTGGGTCTGTCTAGTTTAATGAAAAGAAGGACTAGGGGAGGCATGAGAGCAGTCTTCCAATATCTAAAAGGCTGCCATAAAGAAGAGGAAGTCAATCTATTCTCCAAAGCACCTGAAGGCAGGGCAACAAGCAATGGATGGAAACTAGTCAAGGAGAGGAGCATCTTAGAACTAAGGAGAAATTTCCTGATAGAACAATTAACCAATGGAACAACTTGCCACCAGAAGTTCTGCGGAACCCAACACTGGAAGTGTTGGAAAGAGATTGGACAACCAATTGTCTGAAATGGTATATGGTTTCCTGCCTGAGGGGGAGGGGGTTGGACTACAAGACCTTGAAGGTCCCTTCCAACTCTACCTTTCTGCTACTCTGTTATCCTTATTGAATTAATTTGGTGTGTGTGTGTGTGTGTGTGTGTGTGTGTGTGTGTGTGTGTGTTGCACATTATATTAAGCCATAGTATTGAATAGTTTGGATTTGCACCACATGCTAAAGAACAAGCACACACACATACGGAGAATAATATGACTAAGCATAGATTGTTGTTGTGTGGCATTTTGCAGGAACATAAACAAGACTACATTATTGTTCCTCTTACTTTAAATAGTGCACAGCAATTTACTGATATTCAAGGCTCAGTTGCTTAAAGGACACGCAGGGTATGATATTAATCACATCAAGGCAGGAACATTCCTATTTGGGGGGAGGTGGGAGGTGATGCCGAGCGAAGAATGGTTGCAGGCATTGGGTATGTTTGTCTAGAGAAAAGAAGGACTAGGGGGTGACATGATAGCAGTGTTCCAATATTTGAAGGGTGCCCCAACAAAGAGGAGATCAAATTATTCTCCAAAGCACCAGAAGGCAGGACAAGAAGCAATGGATGGAAACTAATCCAGGAGAGAAGCAACCTGGAATTAAAGAGAAACTTCCTAACAACGAGGAAAATTAACCAGTGGAACAGCTTGCCTCCAGAAGTTATGGGTGCTTCATCAGTGGAGGTTTTTAAGAAGAGTCTAGACAGTCACTTATCTGAAATTGTATGGGTTCTCCTGCTTGAGCAGTGGGCTGGACTAGAAGACCTCCAAGGTCCCTTCCAACTATTCTGATTGATTGAGAAATCCGGGGGCTATTCTCAAAAGATGAGAAAAGATGAGACAAAAAAAAAAAAAGAAAAATAGAGAAATTATAAACAAGCCGCTTAGACAGTGAATAATCTTAATTGGACTATTCACCTTAATTGATTGTTTTTCAAATGTTTGGGTTCTGCTTTGATTCTGTCTTTTATTTTTTCATAATGACTCTAAAATCATTTCAGGGTTTTTCAGTATGAGCTGTTTTTATTGAAGTACTTCACACGTAAGTAAGCAAGCAGATGAATAAATGTGCGGAGGGAAGGTGCTTTAATCTTTGCACCTCTTTGCGGTTGAAAAAAAATCAATAAGACAAATATTGGATCCCTTTCTGTGCCAGCAGCTGTTCTTTGCAAAGGAGAGAAGGTATCAGTTGCTCTCCTTGAAATACATTTCTCCTAACTTGTGGGATTGCAGATTCAGATTTCAAAATTTGGAATGGGAAAAAGTTCTCTGGCATATTTAATTAAACAAAAAACCAAGGTAGTACTTAAAAGCCTGTAGCAATTCTCAACCATCCAGGTCATGATTTTCCCCAAGGTGCTTTTTCAGGAGGCAACTGGACTTTGAAAGAGAGAAACTTTTTCAAAAGAATAAAAAACCAAGAAAGTCCAGTTGTCTTTTGAAAAAGCACCTTGGGGAAAACCCTGACCTGAATGACTGAGAATCTCTACAGACATTTAGCTATACAATTTGATATGAACACCCTTGGAATGATGTGGGAATAGGAATGGATTTCCAGAGGAAAAGAAATTGCAAGACTACAGAAACCAGGAGCACCAACTCAGTTGACCCCGAGGACACCTATAAACCTCCAAGTGCTTCAACCACCTTCTAAAAGGATGCAAATAACCAGTTCTCTGCAAGAGGTATAAATCCTTTCATTCCCCCCTATCCTGTCAGAGCTGAAGAAGCTTCTTGGATGAGAAGCGAAACATCTTCAAAGAAAAAACAAGAAAGTCCAGTTGCCTCCTGAAAAAGCCCCCTTGGAACAATGTAGTACTTGTAAACAGGGCCACCTTGGTGGTGATGATAGGCTGCCCTGTTAGTGGGAAGAAGGAATGACTCTGAGGGACCAGAGGAAGAGCCACTACCAAGACCATAGATCAGATAAGAGTAAATATCTCTTAGAAAAACTCTGGTCCTGCCTTAGGCATGAAAGTCGGCTGGGACGCTTTTGGTCAATCATGTTTCTCAGCCCAATCCATAAAAGAGGTTATATCAATTGTGGAGTTAAAACATAGAATAATACATAGTTAAAACATAGAGAAATAGGGGTTAGATCAGGGGTGTCCAAACTTGGGAACTTTAAGACTTGTGGACTTCAACTCCCAGAATTCAGGGGAACTCATCAAATTTGCAGATGACACCAAACTGGCAGGAATAGTTAACACTCCAGAAGATAGGCTTAAGATACAGAAGGATCTTGACAAACCTGAACATTGGGCACTATTTAATAAAATGAAATTCAATGGTGAAAAGAGTAAGGTTCTACATTTAGGCAAAAAACCCGGAATGCACAGGTACAGTATAGGTGGTACCTTGCTCAGAAGTAGTAATTGTGAAAGGGATCTTGGAGTCCTAGTGAACAACCAGTTAAATATGAGCCAGCAGTGTGCAGCACTAGAATCAAGATCACGTGAAGTGTTAATACCACTTTATAATGCCTTGGTGAGGCCACACTTGGAATACTGCATTCAGTTCTGGTCGCCACAATGTAGAAAAGATGTGGAGACTCTAGAAAGAGTGCAGAGAAGAGCAACAAAAATGATTAGGGGACTGGAGACTAAAACATATGAAGAACGGTTGCAGGAACTGAGTATGTTTAGCTTAAGAGAAAGAAGGACCAGGGGAGACATGATAGCAGTCTTCCAATATCTCAGGGGTTGCCACAAAGAAGAGGGAGTCAAACTATTCTCCAAGGCACCTGAGGGTAGAACAAGAAGCAATGGGTGGAAACTAATCAAGGAGAGAAGCAACTTAGAACTGAGGAGAAACTTCCTGACAATTAGAACAATTAATCAGTGGAACAGCTTGCCTCCAGAAGTTGTGAATGCCCCGACACTGGAAGTCTTTAAGAAGATGTTGGATAGCTATTTGTCTGAAACAGTATAGGGTTTCCTGCCTAGGCAGGGGGTTGGACTAGAAGACCTCCAAGGTCCCTTCCAACTCTACTATTGTATTGTATTGTATTGAATGGGCCCGGCACCTGGGTCTGACAAAAGCTGAGAAGTATGGAAATTGTTGAATGGGCGCATATGGATATAACAAGCTCCAGAGATGAGGTTATCTGGTGCTTCTGTTCTTTGCAATTGTGTTGACATGCAGACAACAACACATATGTATACCTGCCCTTTGTATCCCAATCAGTGTACACTTGAGGACATTGCAGCAGAATACAATTAGGGTTGTTAGTTTCTGGGCAAGATCTGTTTCGTTTGTACATGTTTTAATCTTGTACTTTACATTTTAATTTGCATGTCATATAGTGTGCCTTATTTTAATTGTGATGCTTCTGATGCTTGTGCCATCAAGTCAGCCTCACTCTTAGTGACCATAGCTTCTCTTAATGGCGATCTGTCCTCAATTTGCTCTTTCACATTTCCCAACACTGCTGTCCATCTCCACTGTAATTGAATCCATCTGCTTTCCTGCTCGTCCGCCTCTTCTCTTTCCTTGCCAAGTTTATATTCCCCCAACAGGGGTCACCTAAGGTGCGAGGGTCAGCCCAGGTAAAGCCAGCAGCCTCCTTTATTGGGTAGCAGTGAGGTCAGAAGATGCTGGAGGCAGCTGTTCACCTCAGAGACAATGGCTAAGGCACCAATTCCGCATTAAACAGCTCCTGTGGTAGGCCTTCAAGAAACCTCTTGGGTAGACAAGATAAGGTTAGGGCAGGGGTGTCAAACTCGATTTCATTGAGGGCTACATTAGGGTTGTGTTTGCGTCACCAGGGTGGGTGTGGCCAGCTCGATGTCATTCGTGTCGGGGGTGCCTGTGGCGGCCCGAGGCCTCTGCCAGCGAAAATGGGCTCCCGAGCTCTGTTTTTGGCTACAATGGCCTCTTGCAATCCTCTGCCAGCGAAAATGGGCTCCCGATCTCCGTTTTTGGCTACAATGGCCTCCTGCAATCCTCTGCCAGTGAAAACGGAGCTTGGGAGGGCTGCGCTTGGCTCTGCGTTTTCACTGGCAGAGGCAACATGGGCCAGTCCTTTGCTGTTTACAGGGTGGCCCCATGGGCCAGATCTAAATACCCTGTGGTCCAGATTCAGCCCCCGGGCCTTAAGTTTGACACCCTTGGGTTAGGGAGATACCCGCACAAATAAATGACAAGAACTCATATTCAGAAGTGGGTTGATTGACATGTTGCCTGAGGAAAGAGGCAGACTTTTCAAGGCTCTTGTAGAGGGTGTCAGCCAGGTTGAAGGTGCATGGATCTCAGGGAGGGATGGGATTGTTATTCCAGAAGGCGGGTGCTGTGGCCGACTCCAACCAATCAGAAAAGAGATGGAAGGGACCTTGGAGGTCTTCTAGTCCAACCCTCCTCTCCAAGCAGGAGACCCTATTTGAGACAAGGGGCTGTCCAATCACTTCTTGAAAGCCTTCGTTGATGGAGCACCCACCACTTCTGAAGGCAATCCCTTCCCCTGGTTAATTGTTCTCATTGTTAGGAAGCTTCTCCTTAATTCTAGGTTGCTTCTCTCCTTGATTAGTTTAGTCTGATTGTCACCAGTCACTTAGCAATTGTTTAAAGTTATCATGGATCTACTAATGGGAGGTACTTACAACCTGGATTTGAAGTTCTGATGGTGAAGGAGAAGGAGAAAGAGGAGGAGGAAAGAATGAAAGAACAAAATGCGCAATATCCAAAATAAGTTTCTTTTAGAGATTATTATTACTATTATTATTATTATTATTTCTTCTTCTTCTTCTTCTTCTTCTTCTTCTTCTTCTTCTTCTTCTTCTTCTTCTTCTTCTTCTTCTTCTTCTTCCTCCTCCTCCTCCTCCTCCTCGTCCTCCTCCTCCTCGTCCTCCTCCTCCTCCTCCTCTTCTCTTCTTCTTCTTCTTCTTCTTCTTCTTCTTCTTCTTCTTCTTCTTCTTCTTCTTCTTCTTCTTCTTCTTCTTCTTCTCATCCTTATCCTCCTTATTCTCATTCTCCTTATTCTCATTCTCCTTATTATTCTCCTTCTCCTTCTTTTTTTCCTTCATATTCTTCTTATTCTGCATTGCTGTATTCAGACAACCTGCCTCTAAAAATGCGTCCAGTTGCAGAGCAGAGAGGGAGAGAGAATGGAAAAGGGAACGAGGAGAAATGTATCTTGAATCAACCGTCAATCTCATAGCAACAGAGTTAGTTTTGGATGTAAATATTGGTAGGATAGAGCACACAGATGTCAGGAAAAAGGAACCGAAGGGAAAACAAATTAAAATGCAAATCTCTGCTTGAGTCGCTTTGAGGTAACTGTAAACCTCTATTTCTCTTCTTCTTTTGTCCTCCTCTGTGGCTGTCAGAACGAGCTTCTGGGACTTGGAGGGGAATTAAAATCAGTGCAGGTAGGTGTGGTGGTAGAGTCCTGACTGGGTTGCTAGATAGGACTGTATCACTTCAGGATGCAAGTGGGTCAACTTGGGAGTAATGCCACAGATGAACGATGAGTGGCCCCTCCCAGAGGAAATAAAAGAGGAGCAAAAGGGGAGTGGAGTTTGCAGGAGACAATTAGTTCGCTTAATTGGTTCGTGATTCTCCGAGAATCCTTGCCAAGTTTTGCAGATATCGGCCTGGCAGCTCTCCAAATCAGAGAAGGTCTGTGACTATGAATCCTCCCTTGAAAGACTTTGCTGGATGTGAATGAGCAGAATTCACAGTAAGTTAATAAAAGGGTTTTTTGTTGGGACAAGAAGTTTGCTTCAGGCTCTTGGGAAGCCGAGGTCAGAAGAGATCCGTCTTAGCCCTTTCTCGGTCTTTCTTAGTCACATTCAAAGCCTGTAGCTGCAGGATGTGAAGCCGGAGAGCTTTCCCTAAGAAAGGCCGACCAGCCAGGCCAAGTGGATGCTACCTGCCTTGATTCACCTAGGAGGAAAAATAGAGGGGGGTCTTTTACGTCAAGAGGCTACAATTCAAATATTCCACTTCGACGTCTGCGGCATATTCTGCGCTTCGTCTCTGTTGGCAACAGACATTTATATGCACGGTTCAGACAGCAGCGGTCTCGAAAGGTTACGGCTGGTCTTTGGTGGTAATTGATGCATTAAAAGCTTTCCTAAAATTGCTAATTAAGTTTGATGCATTGCAATAATTGCGATGGCGTGCAGCCCTCGGAAATGGGCCATGTGCAAAAACTCGGTGGAAGCTTTCAGAAAAGCAGGAAGAGCCAAAGGGGGAAAGGTGTGTGTGTGTGTGTTATGTGAGATCTCGTATGCGAGGTCAGGAGAATCACTTCTAACAGGGAATAACAGAACTGAAGGTTAAACGCTTCTTTGCATCACTGTTTATGCATGGCCACCTGTCCTCTCTTCATGCACCGGTTTGACATGGTTAGGTTAGTGTAACTCCAGAATCTATTTTGCTGATGGCTTTCTCTCCTGGCATCGGCACCACAGAACATCAGTCCAAAACATTTCAAACCGGGCATAGCTAGTCTAGTGAAGAGAAGGATCAGGGCAGACATGATAGCATTGTTCCAATATTTGAGGGGCTGCCACAGAAAGGAGGGGGTGAAGCTGTTTTCCAAGGCACCCAAAGCCCAGACAAGGTATAATGGATGAAAACTGACCAGGTGAGGTACTAATACCACTTTATAAAGCCTTAGTAAGACCACACCTAGAATACTGCATCCAGTTTTGGTCACCACACTATAAAAAAGATGTTGAGACTCTAGAAAGAGTGCAGAGAAGAGCAACCAAGATGATGAGGGGACTGGAGGCTAAAACATATAATGGACGGTTGCAGGAACTGGGCATGGCTAGTCTAGTGAAAAGAAGGACCAGGGGAGACATGAGAGCATCTTCCAATATTTGAGGGGCTGCCACACAGAGGAGGGGGTGAAGTTATTCTCCAAAGCACCTGAAGGCCAGACAGGAACAATGGATGGAAACTGATCAAGGAGAGATTCAACCTGGAAATAAGGAGGAATTTTCTGACAGTGAGACCAATCAACCCATGGAATAGAAATTGCCTTCGGAAGTTGTGGGAGCTTCATCACTGGAGGCCTTCAAGAAGAGACTGGACTGCCATCTGTCAGCGATGGTGTAGGGTCTTGTGCTTGGACAGGGGGTTGGATTAGATGACTTACAAGGTCATCTTGTCCAACTCTGTTAATCTGTTAAATCTGATTACAAAAGCTGCTTAAACCTTTTTACATCCGAAGTATCTAATCTTACATTGGTCAAGAATTACTTTGGGCCATTTTTTTCTTAGTGGCCAGAACCATGAGGCATCATTGGAAAAGTATGGAGAAAAATTATATAGGTAGATACAGCAGTACATTCTCTCAAGTCCATTATAGCATGCGGGTGTGTCAAATTGTTCAACTTTCAATTTCCAAACATTAGGTGTGCTCAAAAGTTACGAGATATCTTGGGGATTATAAAGATATTTCGGTTACCATAATATAGTTTAGACGTGCTTAGTAAATAACTACATAACATCGTAACTTTTTAACATTTTGTTTGTTTCACACATATGGAATGCAGGGAGGAGAGGAGAGAAGGAAGATTTCCCAAAAAGTGGAAATGGCCATAATAGAAGTCACCACAATTATGACTTCTCTTTTCCCTTTTTGGAGCCAACCAGGCCTTGTGGGACGTTTCTGACTTGCAATGCTATATTGAGGTTTAATCTGTGCAAACATTTCAGTCCTTAAGTATACAGAACTGGGGCAGAAATCAAAAAGAGGCACTCCTTGGCCAGATGAGTAGAGAGTGAACACTAGGAGTGTGGGATTTGGATCATAATAAGGATGGGAGTGGAGAGAATAGCTAGTGAGTTTTGTTTTCTGAGCTCAGTTTATTTTGCATTTTCATAATTTAGCTAAGGAAGAGACTCCTTTCCTTCCTCCCTTCCTCCCTCTCTCCCTCTCCCCCTTCCTTCCTCCACTCCCTCCTTTCCTCTTTACTTTCTTCCTTCCCTTCCTTCCCTCCCTCCCTTCCTTCTCTCCCTCCCTCCCTTCCTTCCCTCCCTTCCTCTTCCCTCCCTCCCTCTCCTTCCTTCTCTCCCCCCTTCCTCTTCCCTCCCTCCCTCCCTTCCCTCCCTCCCTTCCCTCCTTTCCTCTTTTCCTCCATCCCTCTTTTCCTCCCCCCTTCCCTTCCTTCCTTCCTTCCTTCCTTCCTTCCTTCTTTTCTTCCTTCCTTCCTTCTACCAATCCCAGCTTAGTATTTCTCTCATTGCTCTGGGTACTTTTTCACTTCAGTGTGTGTTTCTTTATATTAGCCGGTGATCTTATAACCAACTCTGGGCAGTTCCCAATCATGATCCATTTCTTATTTTGAGAACGAGCTCTTGTTGAGGCTAGAAATATTCCCTCTTGTCTTTTTTCTCCTTTTTTTCTCTACAACTACTTCAGAAGTTGTAACCGTTTGCCCAATGGCCAATACTGGGAGGGTTTCTCTCTCTCCATATATTGTTTTCTGTATGTCCATTTTTATCTTCACACAAATAAGTGGAGCATAGATAAGATATGAACCAATACATAATAAAGTTGGTAATGAAGTTACGATAACTTGTGGCTTAGCAGAAGTAGATCATCTTAATTATGGTTGCTGGACACATATGAAAGAGTTGACTTCATGAAAAGAATAAAAGAACAAAGCCAAGGAAGATGTGACATTGAGAAGGAAGCAAACATTAACAGAGAGCTCTTTTTTTCAGAACATAGAAATATCTAGTGTTGCACTTTTCTGCTTTTATCAGATCCTCTCGGGTTGTGTGTCCAGTTCAGGATCTCACACAAAGAATTCTGAGAATCTGAAAGAAATTCTAGTGAAACTGGCTTGTAGTGAGAAGGACCAGGAGGGACACAAGAGCAGCGTTCCAATATTTGAAAAGCTATCACAAAGAAGAGAGGGGGGTCAGCCTATTTTCCAAAGCACTAAAAAGCAAGACAAGAAGCAATGGGTGGAAACTAATCAAGGAGAGAAGCAACCTAGAACTACGGAGAAATTTCTTGACAGTGAGAACAATTAATCGGTGGAACAGAAGTTGCCTCCAGAAGTTTTGGTTGCTCCATCACTGGAGGATTTAAAGAAGAGACTGGAAAACCATTTGTCCAGAATGGTATACGGCCGTGGTGAAATTCATTTTTTTTACTACTGTGGGCATGACCTGGTGGGTGTGGCATGGGTTGGTGGGTGTGGCTTGGTCAGTGTGGCAGGGGAAGGATACTGCAAAATCCCCATTTCCTCCTGATCAGCTGGGACTTGGGAGGCAGAGAATAGATGGGGAGGAGGGGGTAGGCACACATGGCATTTGCCGGTTCTCCGAACTGCTCAAAATTTCTGCTACCGGTTCTCCAGAACCTGTCAGAACCTGCTGGATTTCACCCCTGGTATAGGGTCTCCTGTATAAGGTTGGACTAGAAGACCTCCAAAGTCCCTTCCAGCTCTGATATTCTATATTCTAAGTTCAGTGATAAGCAGTGATGATGATTGGATGAGCTATGAAGGAAGATGGAAAGAACTGGGAGGTTTAGCTCTGGAAGAAAAGGCTGTTTTGCCAAGAGCCAGGGCAGTGATCAGGTGCCAATGGCAATTTTGGACCAGAGACAATGAATACACTTGTAAATGAAGGAATTGTAAACTTTGTTATTAATTTTAGCAAGCAGATTGAAAAAAAACATAACATAAAAAGCATACATACTAAGCGAGATGCTGCCTAAATCTTTTAAAAGGTGGCAGGAGCTTCTTAAGGGTGGCCAATTTCCACAGTGCCAGATTCCCTGCAGAAGCCCTAAGAGCAAAATCCCTACTTTAAAAAATAATAATAATGAAAACATGGCACCAGGATTTTGTGGCCCTGCAACTGCCAGGGCACCTCAAGACCTGAGCTTGACTGGCTGACACCTGACTGCCCGATGGGAGTCCAAGATCTGAGCAAGAGAAGCTTTGAAGCTCCGTGAAGATTCAAATTCAGAATAGATCTGGAAGGGACCTTGGAGGTCTTCTAGTCCAACCCCCCATCTCTTATCCTCAGCAAACGAGAATGAAAAACAAGCAAGGTGGGTCAGAATGAGCTCTAGACCTGTGATGGCAAACCTATGGCACACCGACCACAGGTGGCGCATGGAGCCATATGTGCCGGCACGCGAGCGGTCAGCTTCAGAGCACATGTGTGGGCCAGCTGATTTTCGGCCTTCTGGAGGGCTGGGGGAGGCCGTTTTCACACTCCCAAGGGTTCAGGAAAACAGGGAAGGGGGATTGTGCGTGCATGTGTGTGTGTGGGATCCTCACATGGGGGTGGTCGTGTGTGCATGCACAGGTGGGTGGGGCGCATTGCGTTGTGGGTGTAGGGTGCACACAGGCACAATTTGGGCATGCGTTTACAAAAAGGTTTGCCATCCCTGTTCTAGACTTTCCGAGATGTGAAGGAGCGTTCAAAATATGTCACTAACTCTTTGCCATCCGTAATGGTCTTCCTTCATTGCCAGTACAAAGGCTTCACAGGAGATATGATGGCACCAGAGGAGGCGTTCACTTACTTTCGCTACCGGTTCGCAAATGTGAGCCCGCCCATCCACGCATGCGCTCGGCCTTCTCCGCATGCGCTTTGGCTTGAAAATCTGCCTAAATAGGACGGCTTAGAGCCATGATGGCAAACCTATGGCACGCGTGAGAACTCCCCCTTCCATGTGGGGAGGTGTCGTGCGTGCATGTGTGGTGGTGGTGGTGGGGTATGTGCACATGCACAGGTGGGCGGGGGGGCAATGAATTGTGGGTGTGGGCATGCATGCGCGCGTGAGAGCGTGCACACAGAAATTTTGGCACGCCTTTGCAAAAAAGTTCGCCATCACTGGCCTAGAGCCAGGGTAGGTAGGCAGATGATTCCTACTACTGGTTCGAATGAACCAATCTAAACCGGCTGAATGCCACCTCTGGACAGCTCTAAGGAACCTCAGTGGAAGTCACTCACAGCCGTTGCTCTTCATTGCAGAGTCTGGGATACAGAAAAATGGATTCTGGTTGCAGGAAGGACAATTCATCTTTAGCTGAGATTGCTGTGCTGAGCAAAGGAAGGATTGGACTTTCTGGCCTCATGGGACTCTTTCAGTCCAAGGCTTCCCTGAGTTCCCTTGGGAGTAACAACTACACAACGTTCTCGCTTGGGGCTTCCCTCTCAGTCTCTGCACAGGTAGCCCTCGACATACGACCAGAACTGAGCCCAAAATTTCCATTGTTAATTTTTTAAAGTGAGTTTTTCTTGCTTCAGTTGTTAAGTGAAGCACCACAGTTGACAAGTTAGTAACCTGTTTGTGAAGTGAATCTGGATCCCCCGTCGACTTTGGCTTCTCAGAAGGTCACAAAAGGGGACCACAGGACCCTGGGACACAGCAACGGTCATAAGTATGAACCAGTTGCCAAGGGTCTGAATTTTGATCACGTGACTATGGGGATGCTGCAAAGGTTGTGAAAAACGGTCATCGGTCCCTTTTTTCAGTGCCATGGTAACTTCAAACAGTCACTAAATGAACTGTTGTAAGTTGAGGACTTGCCTGTATTTCTAGGGAGCTGCCACTGCTCTGGACAGACTAGTTATCATTCAGAATAAACCGCATCCATAGCCTGCATCATTTGGGGATCCAAAAGGATCTAACCTCTGTGGGTTTTTTTAGCCACTTTATTTCTTTTGGTAATAAATAAATAAAGTGGCTTGTGTTCTCCATGATGTAGAAAAGATGTGGAGACTCTAGAAAGAGTGCAGAGAAGAGCAACAAAGATGATTAGAGAACTGGAGGCTACCACTTATGAAGAACGGTTGCAGGAACTGGGTATGTCTAGTTTAATGAAAAGAAGGACTAGGGGAGGCATGATAGCAGTCTTCCAATATCTCAGGGACTGCCCCAAAGAAGAGGGAGTCAAGCTATTCTCCAAAGCACCTGAGGGCAGAACAAGAAGCAATGGGTGGAAACTAATCAAGGAGAGAAGCAACTTAGAACTGAGGAGAAATTTCCTGACAGTTAGAACAATTAATCAGTGGAATCCCTTGCCTCCAGAAGTTATAAATGCTCTAACACTGGAAGTTTTAAAGAAGATGTTGGGCAACCATTTGTGTGAAGTGGTTTCCTGCCTAAGCAGGGGGTTGGTCTAGAAGACCTCCAAGGTCCCTTCCAACTCTGTTATTCTATTCTAAGAGGGAAAATGGCTTTTCACTCGTTAGCAGTTTGCAAAGAAATCTTTCCCCTGGTTTGTCTCTCCGCCCACCCCATTTTTGGGGGGTAAAAGGTAAAAATAAAAATGTCGTTTCAATGGTTGCATTAAAAAAAAAATCCTCTCACTATGACATTTATTTGCCCATTAGCAGGCGGCAGCCAATAAAATCAGATGGTGCTATTTAGATAAGAACCAATAATCTAAAAAGCATTGATGGCCGGTTGGTATACTTGCCATTGGCTCACTATCAAGATAACCAGAGCAGATGCTGTTTTTACAGCTTGCTGCTCCTGTGGTGGTTTTCCTCCACATTGTAGGATTGGTCCCAGGGAATTATCTCTAGTCACCCGATTGACGGACTGGGAGTAAAACAAACAATGAAAGAAGCCGACAGACCACCATCTTCAGAGAAGGCCAGTTATGTAAAATGATCACCAATGCTGGAAAATGTCTGGTTTTGGGGTTTTTTTGTTTTGTTTCAGGACAAAGTGAATTTAATTTTCTGGTCTTTTCCCCACTTGTAGTTTATTCGGCCCCAAAATACCCAGACACTTCTATACTACTGTAGAAAATTAGCACCCACCTCTCTCCGAGAAAGATGAAATATTTAAAAAGGCAGAATATTATACTTCCACTACAAGAGAAATCCTAGGGTGGCTCAGGGCTTGCTGATCAGAAAGGTTGGCAGTTTGGCGGTTCAAATCCCTAGCGCCGCGTAACGGAGTGAGCTCCCGTTATTTGCTCCAGCTTCTGCCAATCCTAATTCTTCTTTTCTCTAGACTAGTCAAACCGAAAACCTGCAGCCGTTCTTCGTATGATTTAAACTCCAGGCCTTTGATCATCTTAGTTGCTCTTCTTGGAACTTTTTCCAAAGTCTCAACAACTTTTTTGTAGGGTGGTGACCAAAATTGGTTGAAGTATTCCAGGTGTGGTCTTCTTAGTACTAAGGCTCAGTGGCTAAGCTTGTTGATCAGAAAGGTCAACAGTTCGATGATTCGAATCGCTGCATAACGGAATGAGCTCCTGTGACTTGTCCCGGCTTCTGCCAACCTTGCAGTTCGAAAGCACGTAAAAATGCAAGTAGAAAAATAGGGACCACTTTGGTGGGAAAGTAACAGTGTTTCATGTGCCTTCGGCATTTGCTCATGCCGGCCACATGTCCATGGAGACGTCTTGGGACAGCGCTGGCTCTTTGGCTTTGAAATGGAGATGAGCACCGTACCCTAGAGTCGTGAACAACTAGCACATATGTGCGAGAGGAACCTTTATCTTTACCTTACAAGATAAATGGAAATCTTAAAGGAAACAGAAACGCAGAGCCACAGGTCCCTTCCCCCAAGCAGGTATTAAGCTGAGGCCAGCTTTTAGAAATGCGGATTTGGTAATCCATTCAAGGCAGGATATTTTGAACAAAGGAAAAATTAGGTAGAATGGTAGGATCAGCCCTCACTCAAGATCCAAACCAGGGAAGTCACAATAGGAATGGCCCAACACCCTTTCAGGACCCAAGCCTCCTCATTACATCATCTCGGAGAGTCCAGGCTTCAATCAAACTTAATTCAGACAACCTAAAAAGTTAGCTATGACCCCTGCATAGACCTCTGGGAGTCTGACAACCAATAGAATACATTTCTTGCACAGGAACAGAAAGCTCAAGGGCAAGGGCCAAGAGAGGGTATAAATATCCCCCCCTCTCTCAACTCCAGATGGTCAGCTGCCCAGGACCTCAAACCCATGTAGTCCTGTCCACCATTTAAACCAGGGGTGTCCAAACCTGGGAACTTTAAGACTTGTGGACTTCAACTCCCCATGCTGGCTGGGGAATTCTGGGAGTTGAAGTCCACAAGTCTTAAAGTTCCCAAGTTTGGACACCCCTGATTTAAACCATCTTTTCAATCAGCCTCCATGTTTCTCCCCACTTGGAACTGATCCAGATGGATATTTCTTCCAACACTACATCGTAAACAAGACGCTGGTCTGATCTCATTTTCAGTATATATTTTTAATAGCCACATAGTAATGCTCCCTTCCAGAAAATAGCGGAGATTAACAGAGAGTCGGAAGAGACCTTATAGGTCGTCCAACCCCCCCCCCCAAGTAGGAGACCCTACACCATTTCTGACAAATGGCAGTCCAGTCTCTTCTTGAAAGCTTCCAGTGATGAAGCTCCCACAACTTCTTTTTTCCCCCCTAAAGTTTTATTTTTTTCCTTTCATATACATTCACAAATATACATTCTTGTAAATACGCTTAACATTTATCTATTAGCTATTAACATTTATCACAATCTTCTTATGAGTATAGAAAACACAGTTGGGGTCACTTTCTTGCCACCCCATAACGCCATCCTGTTTTGCAACAACCCTACTCCTTCCATCTTCTCAACTTCCCTTCTCTGCTTTCTCCTTTCCTCCTCTCCTTCCTCTTTCCTTCTTCCCTTCCCCTTCCCCCACTCTTCTCCTTCTCCTTCTTAACCTCTTTCCTACTCTTATTCCCCTTCCCTTCTCTGCTTTACCTTTTCTTCTTTTCCCTCCTCTTTCTCCCTCCTTTCCATTGTTGCCCTTACTTATTTTCTTTCTGTAATGGATTCTCGGGATGGAATTCCAGGGGCCCCAACTTTATATTTACATTAGAAAAGTTCCCATAACTTCTGAAGGCAACTTCTGTTCCACTGGTTGATTGTTCTGACTGTCAGAAAATTTCTCCTTGTTTCTAGGCTGAATATCTCCTTGGTCAGTTTCCATCCATTATTCCTTGTCTGACCTTCAGGTGCTTTGGAAAATAGCTTGACCCATTGCTGGTCTCTCCGCTGTCTGACCTTGATGTTGTGGCTCCAGAAGGTACGGTGAGTAGCAAACTTTCCCCCCTCCCATTCGTGGCAGACTGTCATTGAGCAAATGAGATGGCAGTTCTGACAGGTGCCTGTGTCATCGTGTGAATTAAGGGGGTGTCTGTCTTAGATGTTTTCATACATCTCTGTCTTTGCAAGGGGGCTTAAAGTACCTTCGGACAGTTTGTTGCTCTGGCAACGCATCTTTCCTCTCTTCATCAAGGCCACCCGCTCTACTCTGTATGCTGCCACGACTGTTGAGTTGACGCAAGCAGCCCGGTCCTGTTCAGTCATTGTGAGATTCTATTTGCATTTGCGGAAAAGAACAAACTGACCATTGGCTATTCTTTAGGCAACTAAGCATCCTTGGAGTATTCTCCCCCTCCCCAACTGTATTGGAGTAATACATTTTCTTAGCCAGAAAGAACCACAGACATCATCTTGGCATAATGTCCATCCGACGATGACTGAACTTCATTTAAAGTCTCTAAAAGAGAAAACCTATGCAACATATGGAATGTTAAACCCCGATAAACAAAGCACAAATGATTGTGTAATGCACCTTCTCTGGACCATACTCTTCCCTAATAGAAAGGCCTGATTCACTCAAGATGCGACAGCTGGTTTCATACTCCCACGGTGAAACGCAGCTTACTTTAGGTTGGTCTTGCATGTTCTGTGACCTCTTCCTCCCTGTCTTTAAAGAGGAGAAGAAGATAGAATGAATGATCTGGAAGGGACCTTGGAGGCCTTCTAGACCAGCCCCCCTGCTCAAGCAGGAGAAACTATACCATTTCAGATAAGTGACTGTCTAGTCTCTTCTTAAAAGCATCCAGTGATGGAGTGTCCACAATTTCTGAAGGCAAGCTGTTCCACTGGTTAATTGTCCTCACTGTTAGGAAGTTTCTCCTTAATTCAAGGTTGCTTTTCTCTCTGATCAGTTTCCATCCATTGTTCCTTGTCCTGCCCTCTGGCGCTTTGGAGAATAATTTGACCCTCCTCTTCTTTGTGGCAGCCCCTCAAATACTGGAACGCTGCTAAGATGCTGAGCTTGTCGGCAGTTTGGTGGTTCGAATCGCCATGTAACAGAGTGAGCTCCCGTTACTTGTCCCAGCTTCTGCCAACCTAGCAGTTTGAAAGCACATAAAAACGCAAGTAGAAAAATAGGAACCACTTTTGGTGGGAAGGGAACAGCGTTTAGTCATGCAGGCCACATGACCACGGAGATGTCTTCAGACAGTGCTGGCTCTTCGGCTTTGAAACGGAGATGAGCACCGCCCCCTAGAGTCATGGACTACTAGCACATATCTGCAAGGGGAACCTTGACCTTACTTACTAATACTTCAGAACTAATTAGAGAGAACTAATTCATGCAAGTACCACCTTATGCTCTACAGGATCTGGTCATGCAGTGGCCAAGGGCATGATTATATCGATGGACACACATGCACACACCCAAACCACACTTCAGGGCTCGCCAGATTCCTTGCTCCCTCTAGCATTATTATAGAGTTGAGAATGAGTTTCTCTAAAACTTTTTTTGCAGGGGAGAAAATCCCAGTGCCACTGGCTATTGCAACAGGCTCCAGATGTAGAAGGAAAGGAAATGGTTCAAAGGGAGGCCAGGGTATCTTTGCCATAAGGCATAACCTCTGGCTCTATCCATGCTTTTTACAAAGCCACCTTCCCTGGAGCTGTTCCAGGTGCTGAAAGCATAGGCAATACCTCCTCATTAGATCACAGAATTACAACCCCACCCTATGTGGCATTGGTGCTCCTTCCCTTCTCAACATTTGAATCTCCAGCTCATTTATGGCACTGCAATAATGAAAGAATTCTGAAAGGTAGGGGTTGTCCATCAGAATTATCCTGTTTGAAGGGGCTACGTTGGCCCCTAAGTCTCTAGCTTAACTTTGAACTTTTTTCTCAATCTAGAAAAAGTGCAGAGGTGAGAACCAGGATGATGAGGAGACTGGAGGCTAAAACATATGATGGACGGTTGCAGGAACCAGGCATGGCTAGTCAAGTGAAGAGATGAAGAGATGGGAGACATGATAGCAGTCTTCCAGTATTTGAGGGGCTGCCACAGAGAGGAGGGGGTCAAGCTGTTTTTCCAAAGCACCTGAAGGCCACATAAGGAATAATGGATGGAAACTGATCAAGGAGAGATTCAGCCTGGAAATGAGGAGAAATTTCCTGACTGAGAACAATCAACCCATGGAACAGAAGATGCCTTCGGAAGTTGCGGGAGCTTCGTCCCTGGAGACTTTCAAGAAGAGACTGGACTGCCATCTGTCAGAAATGGTGTAGGGTCTTCTGCTTGAGCTGGGTGGTGGTGGTGGGTTGGATTAGATGACGTATAAGGTCCCTTCCAACTCTGTTAATCTGTTAAATCTCATTCCCGCTCAGGGCAAGCATCCCAATGAAAGCATCTCAGATAGAAAGCTGCCCAGCCTCTTCCTAAGCATTTCAGATGACATGTTGACCTTTGGTGAGGAAGGAGTTTTAATTCTGCCCCCAAAGATCCAAGATAAATCCAAGATACTGTATCGTGTATTCCGGAATTAGAGGAAAGAATCTTGACCTCCATTTCAGGTTTTCCAAGAGTGCCACACTCTTTCTACACAAGAAAACGTGCTCCCAGATCCTTTTCTCTCTCTTCATAGACTTCATTTCCAGTCCTCTGTTCACTGCCCTTTTCTGATTGTGATAATGGTAAGTGTGATGAAAAAAGCTTTTCACAGCACCATAGTAACTTCACATGGCTGCTAAATAAACTGTCATAAGCCAAGGGAGTCCTGTAGATACAGATCTTCTCCCTCACTTGATTCTTTGTTCTTTCATTGAGAGCCTGTTGACTTAAGGCCATCGGCTTTTCTTGCTGTTCTTAGGCACATCCACATAATACATATTCCCTTGCCTTCCTCCTGCTATGGTGATGTTCTGACTGAGGCTTCTCAAGAGCCTGAAGCAAACTCCTTCTCCGGACAAACCCCCCTTTTATTCATTGACTGTGAATTCTGCTCAATCAGATCCAGCAAAGTCTTTCGAGGGAGGATTTACAGTCACAGACCTTCTCTGGCTTGGAGAGCGGCCAGGTTGATATCTGCAAAACTTGGCAAGAAGCCTCGGAGAGTCATGAACCAATGAAGCGAACTAATGGTCTCCTGCAAACTCCACTCCCCTTTCGTTCCTCTTTTGTTTCCTCTGGGAGGAGCCATTCATCGTCCCCCTGTGGCCTTACTCCCAAGTCGACCCCTGTTCTTTAGCTGTTCCCTTTGTCTGGCAACTCTGCGCATGCTCACACTGGGAACAGGCTCCAACTGTTCTTCTGCCTCACTGATGTCTGACTCTGAAGGCAGCTGCTAACTGTCAGATGGCCCTGGGCCCATCTCTGCTTCCGACACAGAGCCCTCATCAGAGCCTTCCCCAGATTCCAGGACTGGCCCATGTTGCTCCCCAACTTCTTCACTGTCTGAATCTGCTGCCAGCTCCACTGGTGGGCCACAACAGGTGAATTTGGTTAGGCACTACATTTGACCTATCCTTGTAAAGCATTTTGTGAAGGGCCTTATTTTCATTGCAAACTTTCTTGGCAGATAATTGCTCCATGGTATTCCTGCTTTCAACTTATAATTCCCACTTATGGAACTCTTCAACCTCCCCAAAATCGAAGATCTTGCTGTTTGCTTCCCTCATGGATTGCCAACAAATCAGAAGCAAACCTTCCATTGGAAAGGGTCATCATCTTCATCAGTCATCCTCATCACCTTCATTTTACTGTTCTTCCCCTCAAAGGGAATTAAGGTAAGGATGTGCAAAGGTTTTTTTTTTTGGGGGGGGGGGAGATAATTACTCTTCTTTTGAGCTAAAAGCAATTGGTGAAATATTTTGTCCACTCAAAATTGTGTTTCCCAGTTGCATTTATGAGAAGACATGACAAGGGGAAGTGGGTGGAATTATCAGACCAGAAATTTATGGTAGACAGTTCCTCTTCCCCGCCCCCAGTGCACTCATGTTTCTTCAATGTACCACCTAGCTTTGCTCTTCCTCTCTGCAACAGTAAAATGTTTTCTGCTCTTTTAAAGCCACATTTGATTCATTGGCAACATCTTGCCATTCCATCCTCAATTCTCACGCCTTCCATTCGGCAGTGCAGTTTGCAAACATTGGCTCAGCCTGCGATGCCTATTTAGTGGGCAATTAATTATTTTTTGTCACTTCTTGCATGTTTATTGGTCAAGGTAAATTGCATCTTTAATTAAATGGTTGATGGGGGAATGCCTGCTTATCCAGTGGTAAGGGGACAACCGATTGAAAATGTGGAGTCTAATTAGCTCCTCACTGGTATCAGAGTGGATGAGTGTGACCTTGAGTTTGGTATACACAAAAAAAAATGGTTGAGGAACCTGCTCCGTGAATAAAGTAGTTGCAGAAAGCAGTATGCAGCAGCTGCCATAAAAGCCAACACAGTTCTAGGCTGCATAAACAGAGGGATGGAATCAAGATCACGTGAAGTGCTAATACCACTTTATAATGCCTTGGTAAGGCCACACTTGGAATCCTGCATCCAGTTTTGGTTGCCACGATGTAAAAAAGATGTTGAGATTCTAGAAAGAGTGAAGAGAAGAGCAACGAAGATGATTAGGGGACTGGAGCTAAAACATGTGAAGAACAATTGCAGGAACTGGGCATGGCTAGTCTAGGGAAGAGAAGGACCAGGGGAGACAGGATAGCAGTCTTCAATATTTGAGGGACTGCCACAGAGAGGAGGGGGTTAAGCTATTCTGCAAAGCACCTGAAAGCAGGACAAGAAGCAAAGGGTGGAAACTAATCAAGGAGAGAAGCAACCTAGAACTAAGGAGAAATTTCCTGACCGTTAGAACAATTAATCAGTGGAACAGCTTGCCTCCAGATGGTGTAAATGCTACAACACTGGAAATTATTAAGAATATGTTGGATAACCATTTGTCTGTAGTGGTGTAGGGTTTCCTACTTAAGCAGGGGGTTAGACTGGAAGACCTCCAAGGTCCCTTCCAACTCTTCTCTTCTCTTCTCTTCTCTTCTCTTCTCTTCTCTTCTCTTCTCTTCTCTTCTCTTCTCTTCTCTTCTCATCTCCTCTATTCTATTCTAT
This sequence comes from Natrix natrix natrix, assembly GCA_029891615.1. Taxonomy (NCBI): domain Eukaryota; kingdom Metazoa; phylum Chordata; class Lepidosauria; order Squamata; family Natricidae; genus Natrix; species Natrix natrix. The sequence goes on from JAKRSK010007868.1 coordinate 2,520,893, forward strand.
TCTATTCTATTCTATTCTATTCTATTCTATTCTAAACTGAAGGGCTGCTGTATGTGCTTTTGATCTAAGACTGGCTGGAGAATTTTGAAAGGCCATTGGTGGTCAGCTGTGCTCATCCCTTTTCCTTAAAACAGGGCCAGCCCTTTGGGATGAGCCCTGTGAGGATACAGAATTCATAAGAGCAACTGAAATGCTCCTTCGTTGGTCTAGGTCAAAGTTTCTTAACCTTGGCAACTTTAAGATGCGTGGAATTCAAATCCCAGAAGAACCCCGCCAGCCATGTTGGCTAGGGAATTCTGGGAGTTGTGGTCTACATGTCTGAAAGTAACCGAGAAACGCTGATCCAAGCTATACTAACAGAGTTTTAAACGACCGACAGTGTTTTTTCTCTCTTGTCCTTATGCCCAAAAGAGATAAGGCCAGGAATTTTTTCCCCCCTAATGTTCTCTTCTGTTCTCATGAAGGAGTATATGAATCAACATAAATCAATATTGGTTTCTGCTTAGATATTATTGTATACTGTCAGAAATTAATTGTTTTCTAGCATAGCAAATTGTAACCTTAATACTGGACTGCAAATGTTATCTCACTTCTATTCTTGGCTTCAAAGCTAGAGACATTCTTGAAAGCTAGTAGAAGAAATTATTACATGGGAATATCAAGCTGCATAGACAAAGGAACCAAACTAGGGAGTTTTCCTGGCTCATAAATCCTTAAAGCGTTTTGCCGAAAAACAACTTGGCAAAGGGGGGAGGCTGCCACCCCCTACACAAGGCTATAGGGATACTCCACAGATAAGGTAGACAGAGACAGGAGCTTGAACAAAAGAACCCTTTAAAGATCATGTTGGTAACGAATCTTTGTCTCTGATTGCATAAACTTTGTTTCTATCAGCCTAAGTGGTATATAATGGATCTTGTGTTTGTCTCCGACCAGTGGACGAGTGATCTGGGAAGAGGGAATTTAGTCATCACGCCCTTGTCATGGTCAGATCACTCACTTCTCCAGCTGGACTTCCCTGGCGCTACTCCCCGCCGCGGGGAGGCGGAACCAGATTGTCCCAGATGGTTCCGCCCCAGGCATCTGATGGAACCAGATAGGTTCTAGGTGGAGCTTGGGCCACCCCCTGCAGACCTGTCCCGCTCCCGGGCAGAGGACCTGGTAGCCGCGTGGAACAATGCGGCCGCCGGTGCCTTGGACCGGGTTGCGCCTTTGCGGCCTCTCCGATGGCAACGATCGACCCAGGCCCCCTGGTTCAACGGGGAGCTAAGGGCGATGAAACGCCACAGGAGACGCCTAGAGAGCAAGTGGAGATCCTCCTGCTCCGAATCCGACCGAACACAGGTAAGAGCCTACTTAAGGACCTACCTTGTGGCAATAAGAGTGGCCAAACATCGGTATTGTGCCACCCTTATAGCGTCCGCAGAGAACCGCCCTGCCGCCCTGTTTCGGGTGACCCGCTCCCTTCTGTCACAGGGGCAGCGGGATCCCCCACTGCAGGGCAGGGCAGAGGAATTTGGGGAATACCTGCAGCATAAAATTGATCAGATCCGGAGGGGATGGACCCACTCCAGTGCTCCAGGGGGGGCGTCCGAGGCTAGTCTTGAGAGACCACGCTGGGAGGAGTTTGACCCTGTTGTCACCGAAGATTTGGACAGGTTGCACGGGCGACTGCGAGCCACCACATGTTTATTGGACCCGTGTCCCTCCTGGTTGGTACTGGCTTCCTGGGAGGGCTCACGAGGCTGGCTACTGGGACTGGTGAACGCTTCGCTGAGTGAGGGCCTTTTACCAGCCGCCTTGAAAGAGGCGGTGGTGAGACCCCTGCTCAAGAAGCCTTCTCTGGACCCAAAGGAGCTAGCAAATTATCGTCCTGTCTCCAACCTTCCTTTTTTAGCGAAGGTTGTTGAGAGTGTGGTGGCTCAGCAGTTCCCGCGTCACCTGGAGGAAGATGATTATCTAGACCCGCGCCAGTCCGGCTTCCGACCCAGTTACAGCACGGAGACGGCCTTGGTCGCGTTGGTGGATGATCTCTGGAGGGCAAAGGATGGGGGTTGCTCCTCCATCCTTGTCCTATTAGAACTCTCGGCGGCCTTCGATACCATCGACCATGGTATCCTATTGCGCCGTCTGGAGGGGTTGGGGGTCTGAGGCACCGTGTTACGGTGGTTCCGCTCCTACCTCTCTGGCTGGACGCAATGTGTGTTGGCAGGGGAGCAGAGGTTGACCCCGAGGCCCCTTACTTGTGGGGTCCCACAGGGGTCGATCCTCTCGCCTCTCCTGTTCAACACATATATGAAGCCGCTGGGCGAGATCATCCGTGGTTTAGGGGTGGGATACCATCTGTACGCTGATGACACTCAGCTGTATATTTCCACCCCAAACCACCCCAACGAGGCCGTCAAAGTGATGTCCCGGTGTCTGGAAGCCGTACGGGTCTGGATGGGTGACAACAGGCTCAAGCTCAACCCCTCCAAGACAGAGTGGCTGTGGCTCCCGGCTTCCCGGTTCAACCAGCACATTCCATCGCTGGCCATCGGGGATGAGCAATTAGCCCCGGTGGAACGGGCGTGCAATTTGGGCGTCCTCCTAGATGCCCGGCTGGCTATGGAAGATCATGTGGCAGCCGTGGCGAGGGGGGCATTCCACCAGGTTCGCCTGGTGCACCAATTGCGACCCCTTTTGGACCGGGAGGCCTTGCGCACAGTCACTCACGCGCTGGTGACGTCTCGCCTGGACTACTGTAATGCTCTCTACATGGGGCTCCCCTTGAGGTGCACCCGGAGACTGCAGTTGGTCCAGAATGCAGCCGCGCGGGTAATTATGGGGAGATCGAGGTTCTCCCATATAACACCTCTCCTGCGCGAGCTGCAATGGCTTCCTGTGGTCTACCGGGTGCGCTTCAAGGTGTTAGTCACCATCTTCAAAGTGCTCCATGGCACAGGGCCTAGTTATCTGCGGGATTGTGTCCTGCCCCATACATCCCTGCGACCCATTCGCTCACACAGAGAGGGACTCCTCTGGGTGCCGTCCTCCAGAGAGTGTCAGAGGGCGGTGCCCAGGAGTAGGGCCTTCTCTGTGGTGGGCCCTACCCTTTGGAATGACCTCCCCCCAGACATTAGGACAACAACTGACCTCCGCTCCTTCCGTATGAAACTGAAGACCCACCTGTTTCGACTAGCCGGCCTGGCATAAATCTACAGCTTCTCCACCTCTTGGGCATTTTTTAACTGTTAATTTTAGTTTTTAAATTTTTACTGTTATTGGGGTTTTAACTTTTTCTAAGCATTGTAATTTATTTATTTATTTTTACCTCCTCTATATGATACTGTTTTGATTGTTGCTTTTGTACGTTGCCCCGAGTCCCTGTGGGGAGAGGGGGCGACTAACAAGTTCAAATAAATAAATAAATAAATAAATAAATAAATAAATAAATAATACTCTGAGCCCCTCTTGCAGGGGGAGGCTATTCCTTCCATGCATTTGTTTGTATGTTTTGGATAAAGTTTTGTCACCCAGCTTTTGCTACGGCCATAAATAAAAGCTGATACTTTTTGCAAGCCTCGTCTGGAGTCTCCACTCTCTTGGGCATCTCAGTGGCTCGGGGAAACTGCTGGAACTTTACACTCAGATTTAAACCATGTTTTGCTAATGGTCATATTCCTTCCCCAAGGCCATCTCTAGGGTTCTCTACAAGAGAACTCAAGTACCATTTTGAAAAGGGTGAATTAGAGCAGTTTGTCTTAACATGGGAATGGCCAAATCCCCTAATCTCTACAAGTGACCTTCATTGGTTCTTCAGCTCCCCCACCATTTGGTGGAGATAATCTAACAACTATTTGTTCCTGAAGATTTATGTGTCTAGGATTTCTGTCTCCCACTCCCTCCCCCCTGGGCTTGTCTGTGTTTTCTTTGGGGAAATGCAGTGCAGCCCTTATTCAATTAATAAATGCCAGGGTGATATTTGCACAAGCGGCCTGTTTAAATACAGGTGAAGGTGACGATTCATTCTGAAACGGAGTGAAAAGCTGAGAAGCAGAAGTCTCCGCTGGAGCTTTGGGGCAGATGATTTTCCTTACCCACCCATTTAATCAGGGTTTAGTTCTGTGGGCGGGCGCCTCCCTCCTGCACAAGGTTATCTCATGTTGCACTCCCAAATTGCATACTGAAATCTGATTTTTAGCGGTGTGATTTCCCCGCCCAATTATTGAGATGCTAAGTAAGAGGGAAAATATAGAACAAGCCCTGATGAATGGTGTCACGTTATCACAAGGACTCCCTGCGGTCTATGGAGACCAACACAGTTTCAGCACAGCCTCATCTAATCCCCAAGGCCACCTATATTAACTGGATCCAAGGATTAGATACATGTGATGGAAGCAAAGTTTGTAAGGAAGGAGCAGGAAAGCTGCAGAATATGACCCACCTCCCATTCTAATTCGGGAAATCGGTTTTTTAAACTCTGAACCATGTAAAGTCTGCAACTGGCTGTGTGAATGGACAACTTCTTGCTAAGGCAACACTGTCATTGCTTTAATGTAAATGTAGATTTACATCCCTTTGAATGTACAAACATACAAAAGGTAATGAAAGAAAAGATTACTTCAATGTTACTTTATATAAAACTTCTGTGTTTCAACTCTATTAAGTTTCCCCAAAGAAACTTTGCTAGCTTCTTCAAAACTCTTTTAAGTGCCCAACATATATTTTTTTTTTGAAGGAAATTGGTTTTCAATTAGCACACTTGCCCGATTTCTTTTCCCTGTCCCTATTTATTCATTTAATCGAAGAGTTTGCTTTTGTGTCAAACAAAAGTTGACACAAACCCTTCTGCATCAAACTTTTCAGGCCTTTTGGTTTGAGGTGGCCAAAGGATGCACCTGGATGTCTTCTTGGATAAACCAACATCATTTAAAAAAAAATGTGCTAGTTTGGAAAAGTGTTACTTCATAATCAGTGGTGGGATTCAGTCAGTTGGCACCACTTCGGGAGAAGCAGTGGTCAACTTTCTGAGCAGTTTGGGGAACTGGTTGTTGGAAGAAATCATTAGGGCAGAGAATCAGTTGTTAAATTATTTGAATCCCACTGCTGCTTCAGTTCCTATATTTAAAGATCTGGATCTGTACCACTCCTACAATCCTTACTTTTAGATTGGTGTGGAGTAGTCAAAGATAACTTGAATTCTTGATTTGCTTGAGGATATAACAAGGGCCAAGAGCATCCTCGAGTTCCTGGTGTAATGATAGATCGAATATGGACTTCTTTTAAAAAACAGATAGCTTTAAGCAAAAGACAACTAAGCAATATTAAACAGTGACAGGCAGAGAAAATTATCTGCAATTTTAATTAATTCTACCTTTGAGATTTTTTTAACAGATAATTTCAAGGCGATGTTCTTGCTCTAGGGACAACAAGAAGGTGTGCATGAGTGTCATTATTGCACAATCACTTCTTGAGTTTGGTATGCAGTCAACACTCAATACCATGGGAAATCACCATCAATAGTGAACTCTCTTTATGGGGGCACTTTCAATTGCTCCTGATATCCCTAAGCAGTTGCCCTATTGTGCCCTTGAAAAATAAATAATTTCTGTTACCCTTAATGGATTTCAGAGAAACTCTCTACCTTGTTTCTCTACCCTAACATTGAGTGGAACAGTTTGAAAGGCCAACTCATCTTCAGAATAAACGCGAGGTGAAATCGTTGGGCCACCAGCAGTTTTAATCAAAACGTTTTCTCACCTCCTTGTAATGTGTGAGCCCGCGAGACATGGCTGACTTTTGGATGGCGTTGCTGTGGCCCACCAGTAGCCAGGGGAGCTGGCAGCAGATTCGAACAGTGAGGAGGTTGGGGAGGAAGATGGGCCAGTCCTGGAGTCTGGGGAAGGCTCTGAGGAGGGCTCTGTGTCGGAGGCAGAGAGGGGGCCAGGGCCATATGACAGTTATCAGCTGCCTTCGGAGTCAGACACCAGTGAGGCAGACAAACAGCTGGAGCCTGTTCCCGGTGTGTGCATGCGCAGAGTTGCCAGATGAAGGGAACAGCTAAAGAACAGAGGCCGACTTGGGAGTGAGGCCATAGATGGATGGTGAATAACCCTTCCCATAGGGAATAAAAGAGGAGCGAAAAGGGAGGGGAGTTTGCAGGAGACAATTAGTTCATTCCTGCATTCTTGCCAAGTATTGCCATCGGCCTGGCCACTCTCCAAGACTGATAAAGATAGGTGATTGTGAACTATCTTGAAAGACTGTGGGAGAGGAAAGACTTTGATGGAGACAAATTCACTGTAAATTAAATAAAAGGGGTTTATCGGGACAAGGACTCGGCTTTGTGCTGCTGGGGAAGCCTAGGTCAGAACAGACATTAAGGTTGAAAGAGGTCCTATTTTGACAGGGAAAGAGTTCCACAAAGAAGACACGCTGCATGTTCAACCTTCCCGTGGCTTTCTCCCTCACAACCCCTGTCCACAGATGAAAGAACATTACTGGTGACATGAAGGCAAGCTGAAAGGTAGAGAAAGAGGTTTATGGACTATCAGCTTCTAAAATGTGGACCACAAGGTTATTTAGGCTTTTTTTATTTGGGGGGAGGGAGCGAGCATTTTCTCATGTTAAAATTAACATTGCCAATTATTGCAGGGATCATGTCTTCAGATTTGTACTATTTTTCAGGCTGGCCTTAAAGATAGGTGGATGTGATGAGGAAAACAGGTTAATGAAGTCCCACCACAATTCCCTTGGAAGAGTTCAGATAGTCCTTCTCCACATATTTAATCCTCTTCCTCCTTTGTCACACTGGTAGAAACTTTTGGGGGAGTACTTTATTACAGCTTTTGGAGCCCTCACTTCGAGTTTTGAAACAAGCATCTCAATTGGCTTAATTATTCATTGAGACTAAGAGCCAATTTGGTGTAGTGGTTAAGGCACCAGGATAGAAACCAGGAAATTGAGAGTTCTAGTCCTGGGGAAGGTAATGATGCTAGGAATGGTTAGTGCGTGGATTGCAACCTTAAACACTCAAAGAGCCACAAAGGTCCTAACCGGAAGCCCCCCGTTCAATTCTGGAGCCAACTGGAAGTCTGGTACCCCCACCATAGAGTCTCCTCCTAGCGTGGTGTCCTGTTTCCTCTGCCAACCGGAAGTTCATTTCCCCCTGCCCCACCATAGAGTCTCCTCCTACCATGATGTCCTTTTTCCTCTGCCGAGCAGGACCGGTTCCCCCACCATAGAGTCTCCTCCTAGCATGGCATCCTTTTTCCTCTGCCAGCCAGAAGTCCGGCTCCCGTACCATAGAGTCTCCTCCTAATGCAATGTCCTTTTTCCTCTACCTGTCCTAACCGAAAGCCTTATCAATTGTGGAGCCGACCAGTGACAGGGAGCCACAGTAGAGGGATGAAAGAGCCACATGCGGCTCCAGAGCTGCAGGTTGCCAATCTTGGGTTAGTGGAACAAGGAGAAGGAGCCAGCAAAGAGCACACGGGCTTGATAACATCAAAACTGATGCAAAGTTGGACATCTAACAACTGAAAGAATCTGTGCTTGATAGGATAGCATGGAGAGCAAGTGCTTACAAAGTCGCCAAGAGTCGGACACGACTAAATGGTTGGAATAACAGTCCTAGAAAGCTAGCTTCCTGACAAACCTTGCCAGGAAAACTGCAGGGATTTATCTAAGATGTGTCTGAGAACTGGACACAATTGTATGGAAGCGGGAGGGATGTCCTACCTGGCACTAAAGGACACGAACCCTTGAGGTTACCTCTTCTCTAAGATCTAAGGATGCTTCGTGATATCTCTCCATCATGCTCAGAATGTCTCATCTCACCACCGGCAGAGACCGAGCAAGAAGGCATGGGGAACACTTTGCGTCTTCACTTGGGCCACTGTTGCCAGGGAGATGCAGCTGAAAATGGGATAAGTGATTGATAGTAGCGTGCAGCCGTTCCATCTCCTTTGAACCTACCTGGCTTAAGTATTTTAATGGGCATTAGATTGTTCCCTCTGGACCATTTCTTATAGCAAAATTGGGCCTTGGCATTTCAAAATCAGAACATGACCATTTAGAAAATAAGAAAAACAACAGCTAGGAGAGGACGTACCGTAATTAAAAAAAAAAAACCTATTCAAAGAAATGTGTTTTATTAACGTGCATTCAAATGGCAAAAGGTCTCTCTTTTAGCCACCAGTCCAATCCTATTTGACTTCAGCTTGCTCTAGATTCAAACTTTATCTAGAACAGGGGGCGGCAATCTTAAACACTCAAAGAGCAACAAAGGTCCTAAACGGAAGCCCCCCCATTCAATTCTGGAGCCAACCGGAAGTCCAGTTCCCCCATCATAGAGTCTCCTCATAGTGCGGCATCCTTTTTCCTCTCCTGACCGGAAGTCCGCTTTCTCCACCATAGAGTCTCCTCCTAGCTTGGCATCCTTTTTCCTCTACCTGTCCTAACTGAAAAAGTTATCAATTGTGGCGCCTACCAGCGACATGGAGCTGCAGCAGAAGGATGAAAGAGCCACAGGCGGCTCTAGAGTCGTGGGTTGCTGACTCCTGACCTAGATCAATGTTCCTCAACCGTGGCAGCTCGAACCGCCAAACTGCTGACCTTTCTGATCGACAAGCTCAGCATCTTAGCCACTGAGTCACTGCGCTCCTATAAAAGAATATTAGATCCTTCCAAAGATATAGCGGTAGTCAACTTGCCACAATTGAAACCAACATTTCTGTTGTTATGTAAGATGGTTGTTTAGTGACTTAGTCACTGCAAGTGTTAAGAAAACAACACAGTTGTTAAGTGAATCTGGCTTCCCCATTGAATTTGCTTGAAAGAGGGTCACAGAAGGAGATCACATGACTTTGGGACATCGCAACCATCATAAATAGGATTCAGTTGCTGAGTGTCTGAACTTTGATCCCATGATCCTGGGGGTGCAGCGATGGTTGTAAGTGTGAAAAATAGTCATAAGTCCATAAGTTTTCAGGGCTGTAATTTTGAGCAGTCACTAAATGAACTATTGTAAGTTGAAGACTGCCTGTAGATAGGTAGGCGGCCCTATCTTCTGTCTCAATTATATTAAATCACAACGATGCATCATTTGGAAAAGTTGAAATGAAGTCTTGTACCTCCCAATATTTTAAGAACATTTTGAATGAACAAAATTTAAATGTGGGCCCCCTAACTCAGGTACGTAGGGCTAAAAATAGGTTGCTGTTCGATTTTAAGAAAAAGGTATAATAAGATCAAGCCCGCCACAGCAAGTAGAAAGCAGGACTCCCAAGGACAGCTAATAAAACACAGATGTCTCTATTTTCACCCTCAACCATGTTCACCTCTGGGTTCCTTGGAGGGAATGGGACAACTTGTCACAGCCAACTCACCATGGCCAACTTGCCACAGGATAACTTGCTGGGGGACAATTTAACAATTCTATTTAATTGTTTAAAATAAAAATTATTTTAATTTTTGCCATTTGCATTTCATTCTGTTGCTCCTTTTGCTTTCCGTCTTTCATGATTCCATTCCATCATTTCTTTGGTATTAGTGTAATTCTTGTCCTGCAGCAAGTTGACCATGACGAGTTGGCTGTGATGAGTTTGCTGTGATGAGTTTGCCGTGGTGAGTTGGCCATAGTGAGTTGGCTGTGGTAATTTGGCTGTGGTGAGTTGGCTATGGTGAGTTGGCCCTAATGAGTTGGCAATGGTGAATTGGCCATAGTGAGTTGGCTGTGGTGAGTTGGTCGTAGTGAGTTGGCCATAGTGAGTTGGCTGTGGTGAGTTGGCCGTGGTGAGTTGAGTTTGCTGTGGTGAGTTAGCCATGGTGAGTTGGCCATGGTGAGTTTGTCGTAGTGAGTTGGCCATAGTGAGTTGCTGTGGTGAGTTGGCCATGGTGAGTTGGCCATGGTGAGTTGGTCGCAGTGAGTTGGTCATAGTGAGCTGGCTGTGGTGAGTTGGCCATGGTGAGTTGGCCATGGTGAGTTGGCCATGGTGAGTTGGCCATGGTGAGTTGGCCATGGTGAGTTGGTCATAGTGAGTTGGCTGTGGTGAGTTGGCCATGTTGAGTTGGCTGTGGTGAGTTGGTCATGGTCAGTTGGCCTTGGTCAGTTGACTGTGGTCAGTTGGCCATGGTGAGTGGGCCATGGTGAGTTGGCTGTGGTGAGTTTGTCATGGTGAGTTGACTGTGGTGAGTTGGCTGTGGTGAGTTGGCCGTGGTGAGTTGGTTGTGGCAAATTGTCATAGATCCTCCTTGGAATGTCTCAGCCATTGCTGGAGGCCTTGTATGCCAGAGATGTGTGGGGCAGCAGACCTTGCTTGGATGTGACTGAGCTGTGGGAATTCTTCAGTTCACACAGCTGAGGGAGAAAACCAGAGGAAGGGAAAATTTGGGCAAACTTTGAAGGACTCCAATTTATTTCAAGTGGATCCTGTTGGTTTTAACCAACTCTCAAATAGCAATTATACCTGCTGAAGCTCAACCTATCCTTTTGCTGACGTTGTGTTGCATAGGTTTGTGTACTAATGTAGCATGTTTGTTGGATTGGGGGAGATAGATCTTCCGCACAGTCTCCACTCTTCATCTGCAATTTAATACATTGGAAAAGAGAAGGCCTTCTGCTATGGAAGTCATAATAATTGTTCCTTCCTTTATATAATATAAAGGTAAAGGTTCCCTACGCACATATGTGCTAGTCGTTCCCAACTCTAGGGGTGTGTGTGCTCATCTCCGTTTCAAAGCTGAAGAGCCTGCGCTGTCCGAAGACGTCTCCGTGGTCATGTGGCCAGCATGACTCAACACCGAAGGCACTAAGAACGCTGTTACCTTCCCACCAAAGGTGGCTCCTATTTTTCTACTTGCATTTTTTACGTGCTTTCGAACTGCTAGGTTGGCAGAAGCTGGGACAAGTAAGGGGAGCTCACTCCGTTACATGGTACTAGGGACTCGAACTGCTGACCATTCAGATTGACATGCTCAGCGTTTTAGCCGTTGAGCCCCTGCGCCCCTTATGCAATATAGCCTAACTTTTTTTGTATCATATATGCCTATGTCCCTGTGGAAAACCTTCATGCAGGAGAGAGCAAGAATGAATGGAGTACAATAGGTGCTTTTCAGTTACCAGTTGTGAAACTTTTCATGGCACCCAGAATTCTAGGGTGAACACAGCAACAAAGGGCTGGGAAAGAAAATGCCTGTACATTAAGCTAGAAGGTGAGGCCACCACCTTCTCCTGGCCCCGTCCCCTTGCGGTAGATGCCACCATGTATTTCAATCCAGCTGCATCTCCCTTGAAGCCACAGAGACTTGCTACACCTTGCTAGTCAGCATGTGCCCATTGAAGTTGTCATTCCTCTGGGGCAGCATCGTGTCCTTCAGATGGGTGCTCTTCTCTTGACGGAGTTCAGTGGGGTCCCCGTCTTCAATGCTGTTGCCTTTGTGGAGGCACAGGACCTTCTGAAAGCTCTGCTTGAAATTTTCCGAAAGAAATCCGTAAAGGATGGGATTGGCGCAGCTGTTGGCGTAAGAGAGGACCACCACGAAGGAGAAAATGCCCACCAAGGTGGGCTCCTCTGGCAAGATGAATATCAAATTGACAATGTTGACAATGTAGAAAGGAAGCCAGCAGAAAACAAAGACCACAACTATGATGACCACCATTCGGGTCACTTTCCTCTCTGACCGCCGGCGTCTTGTAGAGCCAACTCTGATCCCAGAGGATTTCACTTTGATGACAATCAACAAGTAGCAGAGGCATATCACCAGCAAAGGACCGAAGAAACCCAGCACTGATGTGTAAATGATGAACACAGCTGACCATATCTCAATGGGATCAGGCCAGCTCATGTTACAGGTATGGAAATCTTCCTGGACATCAGCAAATATAATCATGGGAAGGACTACCAAAAAGGATAAAGTCCAGACTGCCACACTGATCAATTTGGCTATCCTTGGCTGGCGCCACTTGGTAGATTTAATAGGATGGACCACCGCAAGATAGCGGTCCAGGCTCATGACAGTCAGGCAGAAGATGCTGGTGAATTGGTTAATGCCATCAAAGGCCGTCACTAGCCTGCAGGTGAAGGTTCCAAAGGGCCAGTAGGAGATGGCATTTTGGGTGGCAAGGAACGGCAAGCCCAACATGAAGAGGACATCGGCGATGGCCAAGTTCAGGATGTAGATGTTGGTCACGGTCTTCATTTTGGCGTAACGCAAAACCACATAGATGACCAAAGTGTTCCCACTCAGTCCGATAACACAAACCAGAAGGTAAATTATGGGTATGAAGACAGGACGGATACCGGAGGAGGCGGAAAAATCCGTAACTGTTGCATTGTCTGTTGCGTTTGTCAAAAAGGAGACATTAGCCTCTGGAAACGTGGTAGATAGGTACAAAGCATCCATGGTGTTGTTCAATTTTACAAAAGGTGTAGGCTGTTACAGGTTGTTTTAATTAGAGAAAAGAATTTATCCAGTTCTGTTTCTATTGTTCAACATTTTCATGCTGGAAGGAAAAAGAAGAAGCATTGATTCAAAGGTTATTTCCTCATCCCAGAATTCTACAGTTGGGAAGGACCATTGAAAGCATGGGTCCCCAAACTTGGCAACTTGAAGACTTGTGGACTTCAACTCCCAGAATTCTCCAGCCAGAGAATTCTCCAGCCAGAGTTGAAGTCCACAAGTCTTCAAGTTGCCAAGTTTGGGGGCCTCTGATTTAAGGATCCCTTAGAAGCCCTCTCACCATGACTGCTAAAACTGGTAACACAGTTGCCCCCAACTTGAGTTGGGAGGACAAATGAAAACTATTAGAAATGGAGTCCACATTCACTCCCAGAGGTGAGCTGAACTCCTGGTGATTTTATGGATGCATCCATGTCACTTTCTTAACCAGAGACATGGTTTCCTGCTGCCTTCTTCCAGAATGATCTTTTAATCTACATGCCTGGGAAGAGGTGGACCCACCAAGATCTCTGAGACCTTCCATAATGGCTCTAGTCCTGTGGATGTTCAACAGATCAACAGAGAACATGGCAGAAGAAGCAAAGAATGTGCTCAATGCCAATTTGTTTGAAAGAATAGAATGGAATGGAACAGAACAGAACAAAATATTGGAATGGAATGGAATAGAATAGAATAGAATATTGGCATGGCATGGAATGGAATAGAATAGAATAGCAGAGTTGGAAGGGACCTTGGAGATCCTCTAGTCCAACCCCATGCTTAGGCAGGAAACCCTACACCACTTCAGGCAAATGGTTATCCAACATCTTCTTAAAAACTTCCAGTGTTGGAGCATTCATAACTTCTGGAGGCAAGTTGTTCCATTGATTAATTGTTCTAACTGTCAGGAAGTTTCTCCTCAGTTCTAAGTTGCTTCTCTCCTTGATTAGTTTCCACCCATTGCTTTTGTCCTGCTCTCAGGACCTTTGGAGAATAGCTTGGCCCCCTCTTCTTTGGGGCAGCCCCTGAGATATTGGAATATTGCTATCATGTCTCCCCTAGTCCTTCTTTTCATTAAATTAGACATACCTAGTTCCTGCAACCATTCTTCATATGTTTTAGCCTCCAGTCCCCTAATCCTCTTGGTTGCTCTTCTCTGCACTCTTTCTAGAGTCTCAACATCTTTTTTACATCGTGGCGACCAAAACTGGATGCAGTATTCCACGTTTGGCCTTACGAAGGCCTTATAAAGTGATATTAACACTTCACGTGATCTTGATTCTATCCCTCTATTTATGCAACCTAGAACTGTGTTGGCTTTTTTCAAGCTCCTGCTGCACACTGCTGGCTCATATTTAAATGGTTGTCCACTAGGACGCCAAGATCCCCTTTTAAGGAGAAATTAACAAGCCCAATTTGGTCAACGGGATCTTGATTCTATCCCTCTATTGATACAGCCTAGAACTGTGTTGGCTTTTTTGGCAGCTGCTGCACACTGCTGGCTCATATTTAAATGGTTGTCCACTAGGACGCCAAGATCCCCTTTTAAGGAGAAATTAACAAGCCCAATTTGGTCAACGGGATCTTGATTCTATCCCTCTATTGATACAGCCTAGAACTGTGTTGGCTTTTTTGGAGCTCCTGCTGCACACTGCTGGCTCATATTTAAATGCTTGTCCACTAGGATGCCAAGATCCCCCTTTAAAGAGAAATTAACCAGCCCAATTTGGTCAACAGCATGGAATGTGAACAAGATTGGGGCCTCGCCTTATTTTTCTACCATGTCGCCAACCATGAGTCAAATTGTGGCAATGACCCTCAACCTCCCAGAAAGCTATGACACTTGAACTGAATGGAACTATCCAGGGATTGCTAGCCAGATCCACCCTTCCTTATCTTCTTGAGATCATGCAAGCTTGTTTGATGCTACTCTTGGCTGTGATTTCCCCGCGACAAGAATGCTTCTTGTTTGGCTGGGAAATTGTGGGAATTGAAGTCCACACATTTTAAAGTAGCCGATGCTGAGAAGCTCTGTTTCAGAAGGAAGCAAAATAATGTGGATGGAGGAAAATGAAGGTCAGTGTTATTTGTTATGAGAAGTACTCATGCAATGAATTAATCAAAAAATTGCATTAAAATTGGCTGGATCATTTATTCTGGTATGGAGAATACTCACTATATCAGAGCCGCTGTGAGGAGCCGACCCTTGCTGATACTGGGAAAATACATTATAAATCATCAGTGCCTAATGTGCATTTCTCCTTCCTACGTGCGTTGTTATGTGGAAATCTTATTTTAAGACAATGACAGGGCAACAACAGCAGTTTAGTCAGCCCAAACACAAATGTTAATCAAATATAATGTTGCAGAAGCAAAAAATCCCTCATGCTAAGCTTTGGTCTGGTGCAGAGGTTGTATTCAGCCAGTTCTGACCAGTCCTGGAGAACCGGTAGCGGAAGTTTTGAGTAGTTTGGAGAACCGGCATACAGGCTGGCCCCGCCCCTGCTGCCTCCCAGCTGATCTTCTTTTGTTGCCCAAAACAGGAGAACGGGGCTGGAAAGCAGATTAGTGGGGTGGGGAGGGAATGTGGATTTTGCAGCATCCTTTCCCCAGGAATGGGGAGGAAATGGGGAGGGAATGGGAATTTTGCAGTATCCTTCCCCTGCCATGCCCACAAAGCCATGCCCACAGAACCAGTAGTACAAAGTTTTGAATCCCATCACTGGTCTGGTGGCTTCTTGGCAGTGGTGGGTTTCAAAATTTTTTAGAACCTCTTCTGTAGGTGTGGCCTGCTTTGTGGGAGTGGCTTGCCGGCCATGTGACTGGGTGGGAGTGGCTTGCCGGCCATGTGACTGGGTGGGAGTGGCTTGCTGGCCATGTGACTGGGTGGGAGTGGCTTACTGGCCATGTGACTGGGTGGGTGTGACCAACTTCTAAAATGTGGTGAAACTCACTTAACAACGCTCTTGCTTAGCAACCAAAATTTTGGCTCAGAAACTCTGGCATTTGAAGATGCAAGTCTTAAAGCTGTCAAGTTACAAGACCCTTGCACCCCAACCCTTTAGAAAAAAAAACCCCAGGGGTGTTCAAACTTGACAGCTTTAAGACTTGTGGACTTCAACTCCCATAATTCCTCCTCCAGTCATGTTTGCTCAGGGACTCTGGCATTGAAGTGTGCAAGTCTTAAAGCTGTCAAGTTACAAGACCCTTGCACCCCTAACCCTTTAGAAAAAAACCACAAGGGTGTTCAAACTTGACAGCTTTAAGACTTGTGGACTTCAACTCCCAGAATTCCTCCTCTCGCTCTTCATCTTGATGATGTGCGGACAGGCGGGGGGAGGGAACTGGAACCGGTTCTAAACGGCACTGTAGATTTGTGGAACCTCTTCTATAGAAGAACTTAGAACTGGCAGGAACCCACCCCTGCTTCTTGGTGACTTCAGACCTCTGAACTTTTTTTTTGGCGCCCACAGAGAAATGACTTGCTATTTCTTTTCTGGGGAAGCTCCCCCCCCTCAATCTGGCCCAACCTTAGAATTCCTTGGAAATTTCTCTTCCAAAAGTTCTAGGAGACGAGTGTAGAAAAAATGAATGGGGTCCAAGTTCACACCCATTTTTTACATGTGTCATGTGCTCAAAGCTGCTACACTTGACTCCCCACCCCATGGATTCCCCCTGGGGCTGACTCTGCTTCGATCCATGGCACACAGCCTCTGTCTGCACAACCCCCACCCTGTTCCCAAGTGTGATGGGACCACAACTACCCGGAGTCTCACCGTGACAAGTAAGGGGTGGCTCTTCCTTATTTGTTGACCCATATTTTGGCCATCGCATACAGCCCTCTGGGGGTGCAGGAATGTGAAGTAAATAGGTTTAATCAAAAGCATTAAAGAGAGAGCAACCCTGGAACACTTTTGGAAGGCTTTCTGTAGATGCTCGAAGCACTCGGCCATAATAGCTGCAACTAATTGGCCAGAACTGTATTATATTAAGCAATCCTTTGGTTTTCAGCTAGCAATCTACACATGAAAAAGAAATAGGACATCAGAAGCAAAAGGTTTAGAAACTATGGAGCGATTTGTCAAATAGAGAAAGAAAGGAAGGAAGGAAGGAAGGAAGGAAGGAAGGAAGGAAGGAAGGATTCTGAAAGATAGATGGATATAGATAGATATAGATAAATAGATGACACATAGGTAATAGATAGATAATGATATAAATGATAGATGTCAAATAGATTCAGGACAGATAGAAAATGATAAATGAGATGATAAATAGATGTCATAGAGATAGATGATAGATAGATGATAGATAGATAGATGATAGATAGATGATGGATGGTAAATGATAGATGGTAGATAGATAGATAGATAGATAGATAGATAGATAGATAGATAGATAGATAGATAGATAGATAGATAGATGACAGACAGATGGGTTATAGATAGATAGATAATGATATAAATGATAGATGTCAAATAGATTCAGGACAGATAGAAAATGATAAATTGATAAATAGATGTCATAGAGATAGATGATAGGTAGATGATAGATAGATGATAGATAGATGATAGATAGATGATAGATAGATAGATGATAGATAGATGATGGATGGTAAATGATAGATGGTAGATAGATAGATAGATAGATAGATAGATAGATAGATAGATAGATAGATAGATAGATGACAGACAGACAGATGGGTTATAGATATATGGGTTATAGATATAGATAGATGGGTTATAGATATAGATGGGTTATAGAGATAGATAGATAGATAGATAGATAGATAGATAGATAGATAGATAGATAGATAGATAGATAGATAGATTAGATAGATAGATAGATAGATAGATAGATAGATAGATAGATAGATAGATAGATAGATAGATAGATAGATAGATAGATAGATACAGTAGATAGATAGATGGTAGATGGATGCATAGATTAACTAATCACTTATCAGTTAGATAGGCATACTATTTAAATAAAACATTGTTCCATTTCCATATCAAAGATTATTATTATTATTATAGGGAATCCTGGTTTATGTTTTTTAATGGACATCAGCTCTTTAAAAAAACCCTCAAACGTATTTTTTTTACGAGTAGCTGATGAAAGACTCGCATTGTGTTATGCCTTCTAAATCTAACATAACCATTTAAATGAATGTTGTTCTGAGCCAAGCGCTCAAACTCAACATTTGCAGAAAGGTGAAAAGAGAAGGATAATTGGCCAAGGTCTGTGAGTGAAAACACGGACTGAATAGCCTCCCATTTTTCTGCTCCCTGCAAAAAGCTCAGTTCAAGGAAAAGTGCGCGGTGACAATCACCATCATTTGAGCTCAAGAGGTTCAGGCTGTTCCTGACTGCAGCTGTTCAACCGAAGCCCTCCCCCCTTTTTCTAATACGTGGGGCAGGTCTGTCAGATGTCAAAAGGGGAGGAGCTTTGATTGCATGGCCATGACTAGATTTTGATATTTGAAACCCTCACTCACCTTCCAAGGATGCCCTTGGTCTTTACCTTTCTTTTTTAAACCTTTAGCGGATCAACAGAATAATGAACATATAGGTAATCCTTGAGTTACAATCAGCCACTTACTGACTGTTTGAAGTTGCAATGGACTTGCCTGGGGCGGGGGGTAGCAATAGTACTGAAGATGTATATACCACTTCATAGTGCTTTTACAAAAGCACTGCCAACAAAAGTGCGTATAGTCAAGGCTACAGTTTTCCCAGTTGCAATGGATGGCTGTGAAAATTAGACCATAAGAAAGGCTAAGCACCAAAGAATGGAGGCCTTTGAACTCTGGTGATGGAGAAGACTCCTGCGAGTCCCTTGGACTGCAAGGTGATGCAACCGGTCAGTCCTAGAGGAGATCAACCCTGACTGCTCTTTAGAAGGCCAGATCCTGAAGAGGAAACTCAAAGACTTTGGCCACCTAGTGAGAAGGAAGGACTCCCTGGAGAAGAGTCGAATGCTGGGAATGATGGAGGGCATAAGAAGAAGGGGATAATAGAGAATGAGGTGGCTGGATGGAGTCACCGAAGCAGTCGGTATGAGCTTCAATGGACTCCAGAGGATGGTAGATGACAGGAAGATCTGGAGGAATGTTATCTATGGGGTCGCGATGGGTCAGACACAACTTTGCAACTAACAACTAGAAATGCTTTTATAGCCCTCTCTAAGGGGTTTACAGAGTCATCACATTTCCCCCAACAATCTGGGTCCTCATTTTATCTGCCTCGGAAGGATGGAAGGCTGAGTCAAGTTTGAGTCAGTCAGGATCGAACTCCTGACAGTTTGCAGAGTTAGCTTGCGATGCTGCATTCTAACCACTGCGCAACATGAGTACTTACAACCTGGATTTGAAGTTCCATTTACTCTAAATTCTCTTTAAAGTATGTTAAACTGGACAGGTATTTGCTATGAGCTATGATCAATGCAAAATAAACTAGGACAAGTGTTTTCTATGATTCCGAACGGATGTATCTACTGATGTAATCCAAAACTGTCTTAATCTGTTTTGCAGCTACATCTTAATAGCTGGCTCCAATTTAATTTGCAGTCAAACACTCCTCCAATATATCTTTTTTCCCACAAACCCCCTCAACCAACCCAGGTAAGCCCATCTTTGCATTTCTGCATTTTGTTTTTGTCTGAAAGTCTTTCCTGAAAATCTGTGAAAAAGCCTGGACATAGAACATAGAATAATAGGATGGGATGGGACCTTGGAGGTCTTCTAGTCCAACCTCCTACTCAAGCAGAAGAACCTATACCATTTCCAGACAAGGGGCTGTCCAGTCTCTTCTTAAAAACCTCCAGTGATGGAGTCCCCAGAATTTCTGGAGGCAGGCCCTTCCACTGGATAATTGTTCTCACTGTGAGGACATTTATCCTTAGTTCTAAATTGCTTATCTCCTTGATTAGTTTCCATCCATTGCTTCTTGTTCTGCCTTCAGATGCTTTGGAGAATAGGGTGATGATTGACCTCTTCTTTGTGACAGCCTCTTAGATATTGGAAGACTGCTATCATGTCCCCCCAAGTCCTTTTCTTCGTTAGACTAAACGTTCCTGCAACCATTTCATCATATATTTCAGCCTCCAGCCCCCTAATTATCTTTGTTGTTATCCTCTGCACTCTTTCCAGAGTCTCCACATTTTTTTTAATATTGTGGTGACCAAAACTGGATGCAGAAGTGTGCCCTTACTAAGGGTTTGTAAAGTGGTACAAAAAAGTAAATAAAAAAAAATCAGAAAAAGGTTATTTATTGACCTGATCTAACAAAACATCCCTTCTCATGGAACAGCTGAAAATAGTTGGGAAGACTCTGGCATTTGCATGAAAATTGCTGATACACTGGATCTGAAAATCAAACCCTTGGCTGATTTTTACGCATAAATAGAACATGAACATTTTTGCTTAACGGTTTAAAAAAAAATCAGCCAAACTGCAGCGCCTACGTTCATGAGAGACGGTCTTAATATAAAATGAGCTATAGCTAAACTCTGCCTGCGCATGAGAAGGGCATCAAATTATTACTACCAAAGGAATTGGGTCTTCGCTAAAGTAGTTACTTTAAATTTTACAGCTACAGAATAGCAGGAAGGCTTCGGTTTGCCTTTCCTGCAATGAGTAATTCAAAGGTTTCTACAATTCTCGCTCTGCTGCAGATTGGATTTTCCTACTTTTTAAATTTTTATTTATTTTGTCAAGCATGTATAAGATAACAGATATAAGTATAAACATGATTGTGAATGCAGGAAATGGATACAAATAAGTGGGGACATTAGGAGAGGGATAGTAGGCAGGTTGATGCGCTTATGCACACCCCTTTAGACCTCTTAGGAATGGGGTGAGGTCCACGGTAAATAGTTTAAGGTTAAAGTTGTGGGGGTTTGAGGAAGTAATTAAAGAGTCAGGTAGAGCATTCCAGGCATTGACCACTCTGTTACTGAAGTCGTATTTTCTGCAATTCAGTTTGGAGTGGTTTACCTTAAGTCTGCATCTACTGTGCGCTCGTGTGTTATTGCATTTGAAGCTGAAGTAGTCATTGACAGGTAGGATGTTGTAGTGGACAATTTTGTTTACTACGCTTAGGTCAGACCGAAGGCGGTGTAGTTCTAAGTTGTCTAAGCCCAAAATGTCAAACCTGGTGGAATAAGGTATTCTGTTGCGAGCAGAGGGGTGGAGGACTCATCTCGTGAAGTATCTCTGGAAGAATTCCTGAATGCAGACAGCCCCAGATCCCGGCCTACCTATGTCCAGTTTTGGTTCAGTTACTTTGAAGCAGAACCTTCTCAAGGTTGGTGGGGAAAAAATACCAGCGTGAAAGAAGGCAGTGGCAAGTCACGTCTCTTCTAAGAAGTCCTCACCACAACAAGTGACAGGACTGGCCAATCTTGACAGATTTCTTTTTTTAAAAAAAATATACAAAATAGAGTTTGCTACAGTGGGAAGGTAATGGTATTCTGTAACATCATGCTGGCCACGTGACCATGAAAATATCTTCAAACAGAACTGGATCAATGGACTTGAAACGGAAATGATCACCACCCCCTCGAATCAGTAACAACTAGCGGAGTAAAATCCGCAGGGACTCCTTTGCCTTTACGTATTCCTGAGATGAGCAAGGAGTGCATGTGTATGTGAATATCCTCTCTGCTAACTTCTTTCTGGTACTCTACACACTCCTTGGCTACTCATAATTCAGTTTTATCCTAAGGGAAATCATTCCTATGGGCCCTCTTCATCCTGGGACATGGGGTGTGTCCGGGAGGGTTCCAAGGAATGGAAAATTCCACAGACTGTTCTGTGATTTCCTGGTGTCTCCCACCCAAATAATAACCAGCTTGAACTTGCTTAGCTTCTAAACCTAATCAAAGTCAACCAAGAGGGAGGAGAAGGAAAAAGTCCCAAAGGTGCTTCTTCAAGAGGCAACTGGACTTCCTTTGTTTTTCCTTAAAAACCTTTCGCTTCTCATCCAGGAAGCATCTTCAGTTCTTCGGTTCAGAACTGGAGAAGCTTCTTGGATGAGAAGGGAAACATCTTCAAAGAAAAACAAAGGAAGTCCAGTTGCCTCTTGAAAAAGCACCTTTGGGCTAACCAGGACCTGGATGATTGAAAATCTCCATAGACACACTTCTGTACTGATGCCAAGAAAACTGCATAGATAGCTTCATATAATCCACAGAAGTTGAACTTGAGACAGAGAACAGAACCTGTCACTCTGGTCTCCACCTTGAGGATGAGAAATTTTCTATAGTTGAGTTCTTCCCAAACAGTTAAGAGATAACGTTCACATTTCTATTTTCTTTATAGTGATTCAAGAGAGGAATGGCTGTTGAGACTCTGGAAAGAGTGCAGAGAAGAGCAACAGAGATGATTACAGGACTGGGGGCTAAAACATACGATGGACGGTTGCAGGAACTGGGCATGGCTAGTCTAGTGAAGAGAAGGACCAGGGGAAACATGAGAGCAGTCTTCCAACATTTGAGGGGCTGCCACAGAGAGGAGAGGGTCAAGGTATTCTCCAAGGCACCAGAAGGCAAGACAATACAACACAACAAGAATAGAATAGGATTTGGAATTGGAATGGAATAGAATCTGAAGAGACCTTGGAGGTCTTCTAGTCCAGCCCCCTACTCAAGCAGGAGAACCTATATTATTTCAGACAAGTGTCTGTCCAGTCTCTTCTTAAAAACCTACAGTGAAGGAGTGTCCATGATTTCCGGAGGCAAGTTCTGTTTCACTGATTAATTGTCCTCACTGTTAGGAAGTCTCTCCTTAATTCCATGTTGCTTCCCTCTTTGGTTAGTTTCCAACCATTCTTTCTTGTCCTGCCCTCTGGTGCTTTGGAGAATGATTTGGCCCCCTCTTCTTTGTGGCAGCCCCTCAAATACTGGAATATTGGGGGGCTGTCACAAAGCAGAGGCAGCCAAATTATTCTGCAAAGCACCAGAAGGCAGGACAAGAAACAATGAATGGGAACTAATCAAGGAGAGAAGCATCCTTGAACAAAGGAGAAACTTTCTAATGGTGAGAACAATCAACCAGTGGAACTGCTCGCCTTCAGAAGTTGTAGGTGCTCCATCATTGAAGGCATTTAAGAAGAGACCGGACAGCCACTTGTCTGGAGTGGTATGGGGTCTCCTGCTTGAGCAGGGGGTTGTACTAGAAGACCTCCAAGGCCCCTTCCAACTCTGTTATTCTATGTCCTAAATTGAGAATACAAGTATGCTATTCGTTTTTGTCCCATCTTATCCTCCCTTTTGATCTTCCAGCCATCCATCTCCGTGGGATACAGACTCCCATGTCAAGATGGTGACTGAGATGGTGCAATGGAAGCTCCACCTGGACTTTTATACTGCACCATCACAGCCAATTCTTGGCCCCGCCTGCAAACATTTCGAAAATCCCAATAACAAATATCAATGACTGCTTATAATTATATGCAAGGAAAATGCACGACTCCAGCATCACTGGACTACATTTCCATAATCTTCCTCCCAAACTGCCAAGGAAGATGGAAGGAATAGTCTACCCACATTTAGAGGGTTAACAGTTCCCTGACATGTATATTAATAGGGCTTTGATTGGTACCAGCGTTCAAGTATTTAGTGTAGTTTTTGTTCTCCCTGTGTGTGTCAGGGAAGAGAGATGGATTTCGGAGTGGGAAATCCATAGCTCTTTCCACAATTAAAACTGGGTGCCAAAACGTGAAGCTTCTTCTGAGTCCACTAGGGGAATGCAATAACTGTCCAGATGGATGAATAAATATCCATCCATCCATCCATCCTTCCACCCACCCCTGATTCTCTTTTACACACAAATGCAACAGGTTACAATTCTCACCCAACCTTGTCTGACCTTGAAAAAGTGTGAAAAGCTAATCCAAGCCCCTTCTTTGATGGGACACCCTCCCCCCACCCCCGAGGAGAGTCCAGGCTCAACCAGGAACCACCTGGGAAGAAAGCAGGAGCCAACTTCTTCTCCCACTTCTGCAAGAATCCCTTTGTTATAGGTTACTTGAAGGCACAGTTGCCTTCATTATATGATTCAAAGAGTAAAAGAGAGCTCACTGCCCTGTCACAGTCACTCTGTTACTGCTTCTTCCTGGAATAATTCTCCAGGATCTCCCACCCACCCACCCATTTTTTTCCGTGCAGCCTGATCCTGTCAATTACTCAGAGGTAAAGCCACTGCTCACCTCTCCTAGCTGAAAAATGCATCTGAAAACAGAGGCTGTTCAAGAATTGTTAAGCTCGTGACTGGTTTTTTAAGACACCAGCAGACTTCCTTCTAGGACATTAACTACGGGATATGTTTTCCTGAGCAGGCAGGCAAGCATATAATTCCCCATTTAACAGAATAACAGCGTTGGAAGGGATCTTGTTTCCTTTCTTCCCAATTAACAATTAAAAAAATGTTTATGATCCAGGATGGGCTGATGACAGTGAGGATAAAAGGCATTGAAACCCAAGAAGACACAGATTTTTTAAAGACTCCCTTGGATAATAATACAGTAGTTCTTTGAGTCCCCTTTGCTTGTGTGAGACAAATCACAGCCACTGCAACTCACTCCAAACTTACACGGAAGTTAAATATTCATTCTGCAAGCATCTCTTTATCAGAGTGTCTTCCCGGACCCTTAATTAGTTGCCTTTAGAGTTA
Source organism: Natrix natrix natrix (assembly GCA_029891615.1). Lineage (NCBI taxonomy): Eukaryota > Metazoa > Chordata > Lepidosauria > Squamata > Natricidae > Natrix > Natrix natrix. The sequence goes on from JAKRSK010007868.1 coordinate 2,544,987, forward strand.
GTTGCTTTTTAGAGGCAAACTCTCAGTCCATAAACTGAGAAGCAGATTGCAAAGACAGCAATACACACACACACACAGATAGAGAGATAGAGAGACAGACACAGAGAGAGACACACACAGAGAGAGACAGATAGAGAGAGAGATAGAGAGAGAGAGAGACAGAGAGAGGGAATTAGTGCCAACAAAAAAAGATGAATGAGAAACTAATATTAAAAGCTAGTCAAAATTTAAAAAAAGAAACATTCTGACTCACCAGTAGAGCAAAAAAACGCCTTGGGGTTTTAAAAGATCTCTTAGTAGTTTTACATTTTCTTCTCAGCCCAGGGATAAAAGTGGGATGATGAGAGCGAGTCCTTCTTCTTAGCTTCCTCCTTTCCCCATTGTAAATGCAGATTGCTGAGCATCTGAAAGCCTTCTGCAATTTTTAAATGTCTGGTTGATTTTTTTAAGCTCCACCCACTCAATCTCTTGAATAAATGTAAGCATTTTCCTTGGAAACGCCAGGTTTTTCCTGCTGCAGGTTTTCCCTTCTGGAATGGATCAGAATCTTTTGACACTCAGTCCAAGCATCTCCTTCAGGTACGGTTGATTTATCCAAGAGAAGGACCACAGCACGCACACACGCGCACACACACACACACACACACACACAATCCTCCTCCCCTCTGGGGCACGGGGTGTGGAACTTCCTCAACCATTCCTTGTTCAGCGGGGACTGAGATTGCAATTTTGCACACAAAACAAGTCGCACCCTTCCTAACCCTGGATTTATGAACGCCAAGGACGGACGTGTGAGGCTGAACTGAAGGGCCTGGGAAAAAAACCAGCTTCTTGCCTTTCAAACAGAAATGAAGAATGAATCATCTGCAATCAGCACTGGGTGACAGGAGAATCTAGGTAATTGGTAGCTAATCAAGGGATGGATCAGACATTGATGGCCATAAGCAGAAGTTTCTCCAAGGAAGTCTTCCCTTGGAATCGTTCACACATTCAGCTCTTCCCCGTTAAGAAGGCAGGATCAGAGACAGGGGGTCTGGGCAGTGGTCCTACTGACCCATGCTACCCAAAAAGCTCCTGTACACAGAGGACTGGCTGACATCTGTGTGTTCAATGCTTGAACATAGCAGGGCCAAATGGTGACATCAGATAACGGACTAGCAGAGATTAACAGAGTTGGAAGGGACCTTGTAGGTCATCTAGTCCGACCTCCTGCCCAAGTAGGAGACCCTACACCACTTCTGACAAATGGCAGTCCAGTCTCTTCTTGAAAGCCTCCAGTGATGAAGCTCCCACAACCTCTGAAGGCAACTTCTGTTCCATGGGTTGATTGTTCTCACTGTCAGGAAATTCCTCCTTATTTCCAGGTTGAATCTCTCCTTGATCAGTTTCCATCCATTATTCCTTATCTGGTCATCAGGTCAGTGGTGAAATTCAATTTTTTTTTACTACCGGTTCTTTTGAGCGTGGCTTGGTGAGCGTGGCAGGGGAAGGATATTGCAAAATCCCCATTCCCACTCCAAAGTGGGGCCAGCCAGAAGTGGCATTTGCCGGTTCTCCAAACTACTCAAAATTTCCGCTACTGGTTCTCCAGAACTTGCTGAATTTCACCCCTGCTTCAGGTGCTTTGGAAAATAGCTTGCCCCCTCCTCCTCGCAGCCTAATGCCCATGAATGGAATGGTGGGGCCCCTTCTGACACCTTAATGTGGCTGCTTTCCCATGGGCAACTTTTCTGAATGCCGGGTCAACCAACAATAGGGATGCACCTGCAAAGTTATTATTTCCTGGGGAGAAAGATGGAACTGCAATAAAATTACCTGTCGTGATCATAAGTCCAGATGTTGTTGAGGGTTTCTTCCCCTTCTTCCACGATTGTTTTCGGATAATGATGTGCATGACAAGCGCTTGCTTGTCCTAGTGCAAAGGTGGAGGAAAGGCACCGGTTGTGGTTTGTTGACACAACCATAAATATCCCTTGGCATCTAAGAAGTGACTTACATTCGAAGCAGAAGCGTCCCTGAACAATGAAAATAAGTCATAATTGCTTTGGATTTTTTTGGCATGCCACCAAAATATCGATTCTTAGTGACCACGTTCCTACTGCTTGCTTAACCTGGTTGTTGAAGTCACCTGTCTTCTGGGTTTATGCCACAGTCTCGACAAACAGCCCGACTTCACACCAGATGTGTAGACACATAGACAGACACAAAATAATCCAAGGTGATGATTAACCGAACAAGTTTTCACCTGTCCTGGTGAAGAGAGATGTGTGAATTTATACAATCCAAGTCTTCCTCCCCTCCTTCCTTCCTTCTTTCTTTCCTTTCCTCCTTCCCTCTCCTCTCCTTCCCCTTCCTTCTTCCCTCCTTCTTTCTTTCCTTCACTCCACCCTCACTCCCTCCCCTCTCTTTCCTTCTTTCTTTCTTTCTCTCTCCCTTTCTCCCAGTGGTGGGTTCCGGATCCCGTTCCAACCGGTACTGTTGGAACGGGCCCGGTGTCGTCCACATGGACACACATGAGTCGTACCTGCCTGCAATGCCTCCACAAGCCTCCACGACATTCCAGCTGCTCGGCAGAGTGTCGAGCAGGCGCCGTACGCTCCATGCGTGTGTGCGGAAGCGCCAAAGGCTTAAAGGACAGGTGGGGAGCTCGGTAGGGTGGGTGGGCCCTCCGGAGCACCAGAACGGAATGGTACCCATACGCCCATACCGGGATGTACCTCCTGCAACCCACCACTGCTTCCTCTGCTCCCACCCTTCTTCTTTCTTTCCTTCCCTCCATCCCCCTCCCCTCCTTCCCCCCTTTCCCTCCTTCTTTCTTTCCTTCACTCCCCTCCCTCCCTTCCCTTCTCCCTCCCTTCCTCCCCTCCCACCCTTCTTCATTCTTTCCTTCCCCTCCCTCCTTCTTTCTTTCCTTCACTCCCCTTCCCTCCCTTTCCTTCTTTCTTTCCATCCCCCTTCCCTCCTTCTCCCCCTTCCCTCCCTTGGAAGATGAGTTGGAGACTTCCCTTCTTGGGGTTCCTGGGGACTATCCCCCCTTCCCCAGTAGAGAAGAAGACTATTTCTTCTCATCATTCCCAAGGCTGCACCTGTGAAGGCAACCGGGTAGAGGTGAGGCAGGGGAACTTGGAGGTCCTCTAGTCCAACCCCCTGCTCAAGCAGGAGATCCTAGACACGTGATGGTGAACCTATGGCATGCGTGCCACAGGTGGTACACGCAGTCATTTCATTGCCCTGCCAGCTCCAACAGGCATACACACGATGGCCAGCTGATTTTCGGCCTTGGTTTTTGGCTGTTTGTCGCCCTCTGGAGGCTTCCCTGAAGCCTCCGGAGGGAGAAAAATGGGCCAACGGGCAACTCGGAAGTCCATTCCTGAACTTCCGGTTTGCAAGTTGGGCCGTTTTTTGCCCTCCCCAGGCTCCTAGAAACCCTCTGGAGTCTGGGGAGGGCAAAACACGGACTTACAGGGCTTACTCTAAGTAGGAAAATGGGCTGTTTCTGGCCTCGAGAGGGCCTCTGGGGGTAGGGAGACCATTTTCACCCTCCCCAGGTTCCAAGAAAGCCATGCTTAGATGCGCAGGACAGCAGGGGGGTGGGAGACACACACGCTTGTGCAGGGGACATGGGGGATGTCATTAAATTATGAGGGTTGGCATTCAAGCACGCAAGCATGCACAAAAGTGTGTGCATACTTTTGGCACCCGAGGCGAAAAAGATTAGCCATCACTGTCCTAGATCAATCAATCAATCAATCAGAATAGAGTTGGAAGGGACCTTGGAGGTCTTCTAGTCCAACCCCCTGCTCAAGCAGGAGCCCTAGACTATTTCAGACAAGTGACTGTCCAGTCTCTTCTTAAAAACCTCCAGTGATGAAGCACCCACAATTTCTGGTGGCAAGCAGTTCCACTGGTTAATTGTCCTCACTGTTACGGAAGTTTCTCCTTAATTCCAGGTTGCTTCTCTCCTTGATTAGTTTCCACCCCTGGTTTCTTTCTTTTTTAAAAAACATTTTTTTTAATTTTTAAACAAACAAGTACAGACAAACATAAAACCTAAAATCATCTTCCAATTCCGTACAGTGTGTTGATTGGTTACAAAACTTTCTTGTACATTCTCACCATAGTCTTCATTTACACTTTATACAGAATCTCGTATTATCAATCTGATATATATGTACACAATTATCATCATTATTATATATTTATTTGACTATAATTGTCATTACTTCATTTTATGTGAGATATTCTAAATTTTGAGTAAATTTATATTATGTATTTCATTACATCATCCTAAATCCATCCAGTAATAATACATCTTTATAAAATTCTTTGTCCAACCATTGATAAGTCCCATGTTGTATAAAATTGTTTATCTTTGGTTACCAAACTTTTACGCATCCTCTCCATAGTCCTCACTTATAAATTATATAAAATCGCATATTATCAATCTAATATATATGTATAGAGTAGTATCATTATTAATCATTCATTTGACTATAACTATTATTACTTCATTTTATACAAAATATTCTAACTTTAAATTCAAATTAATTTTTATTATAAATGTCAGGCATGCCTCCTTCAATAACCAAGAAAGAAAACTCCTAACTCCATTGTTCGTGGAATTAAAATACTTTTACTGGTTATGAAAAGATAGCAGTGAAAGGAAAGCAAGATCTGAGCCAGGAAGGCGCGAACAAATACATATCAAATGATAACCCAACCCCCTCCCTCCAACGACCCCCACCCCAGTGTCCAATCTGCAACTCCCTTAGGTATCATGTGGGGTGCATCTCCAAAAGTCATCATCAGGTTGGTATGCAGGACGGTTGGCCTTGACCAAGTCCAAACACCGGCCACCAGCATGCGCAGAATATGGTGAGAAGAAAACTCCCTTTTCCATTCACTCCTGTATCATTTATTTCCATCCCAAATACCATGCCCCCACCCTCCCCGTTTCTTATGGCAGCCGATAGTAAGTAAGCAAAGCAGAGGCTGACAATAACATTTCATTACATCATCCTGTATCCATCCAATAGTAGTGCAATCTTTTATTTCTTGCCATTTGTGGTATTTGTATTCTAATTGCTTTTTTAGTAAATCTTGTATGGACATCTCTTGGCAACTTATATTTCACTGCATATCTTGTGAAGGCTCGAAACCCCTCATCCGTTCCTTCCATCATCTTCCCTTTAGTTATCACCAATGCTTCTGCCAGAATTTCTTTAATTACTTCTGCCAAATTTTCTCCCTTTTCTTCTTCTATCTTCTGGAATCTGAGGTAAAATTCTAGTCTATCGATCTCCCATTCCAATATTCCACTCTTATCTTTTTCAACAGCACTCATTCTGCTGTCAATATCTCTAATTTTTTTATCTCTTTGTTCATCTTTTTCTTCAGTTTTTTGAGATCTGTCCTCATATTTCATCATCGTTTGGTGAGTATTCTCAATTTTTTCATCTATTTTTTCTGTTCTTTGTCCAATAATCTCCAATCTCTTTTCAATGCTCTCTGTTCTTACTTGTATTTTTTGAATTTCTTGCGTAATCATCTGCAAGGTCACTTCCTTTTCTTTTCCCTGTTGCAACATCATCTGTATTGATCTTTTCCTTCCAATAGTGCACACCACCACTGTAAAATCCAAGGCTCTTTTCCAAACAAAGTTAACTGTTCTCTTTCCCAGTTCAGTGCAAACTTTTCCCCCCACTCCAAGCTTTTCACTCTGATAGTACCCAGAGAAGCACCTGTATAAACATCCATGCTTTTCCCACTATCATTTTCAATAAACAAACTCAGAGTCCTTGAAGTGTAACATCATCTCTTACTTTGCACAAGATTATCAAATACTCAAACGTAGAGAAGAAAAACAATATTTCCAAGCCTCCAAGCCTCTAAGTGGCAGTGTTACTTCTTTTCATCTATTTTCACTTCCCTCTTTATATTCTTTATATTCCAGGAGAGAGAGAAAATTTAACAAGAAAATATTATAGGGCATTGAAAAGAGAAAAAGAATGAAAATCTTTTAAAAAAAGAGAAAAATAAAATCAGCCCAGTTTAAAAAATAAGTGTTTGTAGAAATTCCAGCAGTAAGAGGATTAAAGAAAAATAACACACTAAGTTTGACTCAGGCTTAATCTTGCTGCTTGACCTCTTCTGTCTTCAATTTTCACTTTACTTTTAATTTTTGGGGTGTTCTCTCATCTAATAGTAAAAAATTATCTCACCAATTCGGCAGACTTTCTCTCCTGCTTGTCTTCCATTTCTGGAGCTGTCCCAACTTTCAGCAGCTTCAATGGCTGCTTCTTTGTCGCTGGAAAAAAGGGCTTCTCCTACATCTACCAGGGATTTTGCAATGTCCCCGGGATCAGCAGGATGTGCCCTTCTCTATTACCGTCTCTACGGGATGTCTTAGGTCCAAAAGGGCCATCCAGCGGCAAAGATATCAATGGAGATCCTGAAGGGAGTTTTTTCTCACCATCTTCTGCGCATGCTGATGGCTGGTGTTTGGGCTTGGTCAAGGTCAACCGTCTCTGCATACCAGCTGAATGAGGCCACTTGAAGATGCACCCCACATGACACCTTTGGGAGTTGCAGATTAGACATTGGGTTGGGGTAACTGGGGGGAGGGTCCTGAGTAAACATTTGATATATACATGTTCACACAATCCTACCCCCCCTCTCCTTTTCAGCCTGAGAAACTAGGGAAGGTCTCTAGTGAGCTTCTTGCCCTGCCCACTATCCAGTGGAGGCCATGCTGTCACTGATCTGACTGTTCCCCTGGCAGCATCTCTTTGCCCAGCCTCTCAAGGTCTCCCCCACAGCCCCTTCCACTGAGTTTACTTTGTGCCTAAGGCAGGGTTGAAACTCACAATCTCTGTTTCCAGCTGCTTGGCTACTACACCAAACTCTGGCTCTGGCTCTCTATAAGAATAGAATGGAATGGAATAGAAGAATTACGTAATGAAGAATTAGAGAAAAGAAGAGAGAGCAGAGCAGAGCGGAGCAGAATGGAATGAAATGGAATGGAATTGGGAATGGGAATAAATAGAGAAAGTGGAATGGAAGAATAGAATAGAATAGAATAGAATAGAATAGAATAGAATAGAACTGGAATTCTTTATTGGCCAAGTCTGATTGTGCACACAAGGAATTTGTCTCTGGTGCATAAGCTCACAGTGCACATCTAAACAGCAAGAAATAGGTCATAGGTCATAAATCATAGTTACAACCATTAATCATAAATTGCAAACAACATCTGATAAGCCATAAGAAACAAATAGGAGAAGATAATAGGAAAGATGAGACGATGAGAAAAAAATGAGAAATGAGAGGTGGATGACAATCCTGAGAAGACCTTTCTGTCCAAAATGTGGACTTTGCAGGGCTAACATCAGCATGGAATGTGAAAGGGATCAGATCTTAGCACATCTTTCTACCTTAGTCCATCAGGAGGCAATGCTCTCAATACTGCACCACAGTCAACATGGTGGAGGCCTGTGGCCATCAACCTCTTGCAAGAAGATACTTGAATCAATGAACTAGATGGGTTGCACCAATGGGTTGCCATTATTTTTTACTACCAGTTCGAGTGTGCTCCCCCATGTGTTCACACCCGGGTGCAACACTTATGCGCATCCACAGAAGCTTCTGCGCATGTGCAAGAAGCCTACGGGTGGGTCGAAGGAGCCTCCTGCTGCCTCTACTACAGGTTCGCCCGATCCGGGCTGCCAGCAACCCACCTCTGCAATGAACATATCATAGATTTGCACAATGCTCAGCAATTCCTTCATCCTGTTTCCAAGAATCTGTAGATGATGACGGGAGCCCATATCTTTTGAGTTCAGCTTTACCCTTCTGTTTTCTTGGTCTCCCTATAATGAATGGTTTATATGATTAACTACGCCCCTCAGATCAGATCAAGTTTATTATAGCCTTTGACCATTGCAACAAAACTGTGTGAAATATGAAAGTAATAAATCCTCATACGGTGTAAAACACAGGGTCTTCCTGAAGTGTTAGCTGTTCAGACCCCACTGTAATTTAATAAAAAAAACAAACCTTTACCAGATTTAAAGAGATAGATGACTTCTAGGGAGCAGATGATTTGTAACAATAGGGGTAGACGTCAGAAAGATTCATAATAAGTTGACAGAAAAGGAGTTGTGTATTTGATGGCACCAACACCACAGGGGTATAATCTGTCTAGATATAAATATTTTGAATTTCCTTCATGACCACACGGGAGAGGCATTAAAGTGGCTAAGGCTTATGTCCTTCTGAATTTAGTAATTGAAATATTATTTATACATTGGGCTAGTTTTAATGTTGGAAAAATTCTATTTGCAATTGTATGTCTAGGAAATTAAAGACTATGTCTTTTTAAGATCTAAACCAACAACTGTCTGGAGTAAAGGTTCAATAATCAGCAATAATTCAGCAACAAGCATAACAAAATGAAATACTATAACAATAAACTATTATTTAAGCATAATAAACACACATCATCCCAAAGGTGCTTTTTTCAAGAGGCAACTGGGCTTTCTGGTTTTTCTTTGAAGACGTTTTGCTTCTCATCCAAGAAGCTTCTCCAGTCTGTGCTGAAAAGCGAAATGTCTTCAGAGAAGAAACACCTGAAAAAGCACCTTTGGGACAAGCATGACCTGGATGGCTGAGAATCTCTATAGATACGCATGTAACATTTCAAAGATCAGTGGTGGACGTCTCAAGTTACCCCTCTTCATTCATTGAAGACATCCAAGATGATGATAGGAAGATGATGCATTCCATAGGTTGTCCATGCTTCAAGTCCTTTAGGTCTTAAAATCTTGCACTAAGATTTTGTATGGAGGGCAGCAATTGTCTGAAGTTAAAATTGCTTCAAAAATTAAGATTATTGAGATGCACTGACTTCATGGATACTTGTAGACCATAATTTTTCTAACCTTCTTCATTGATTTTTTTGTTTGCTTCCCATATTAGCTTAGGGCTCTAAATTCCCAGAACATTCCCTACCCAAGTACCAATCAAGGCTGATCCTGTTTAGCTTCCAAAATCAGCCAAAATAAACTATGAATCATGTGCCTCTCTGGATAACTTTCATCACTCTATATCTTTGGAAAACTTCTCCGGGTAGTTGCATGTTGACATTGATGGGATGGGAGACAAATTCTTATCCTGAGAAATGCTGTAGACAGAACCATCCCAAAGGTGTTTTTTTCAAGACTTTCTTTGTTTTTCCTTGAAGACTTGTCATCCAGGCCTAGTTCTCTGAGCCAGCTGCAAAGTGCCACACCTGGAAGCAAGTGCCCCAATCACTTTTAAAACTTCATCGTTAGGGAATGTTGCAGGTTGTCCTCTCTAACTAAATTGCTCAGGCAGGTCCATTTTATTATGTGAGTGGATAACCTTTGATCAATTGAGGCTTAAGAATACACTTCTTGGTTCTTATGGCTTCAATGTCACAGTCAATTTCATAGATGAGATCACAGGGCAACAGTTTAAATAACCCACACAGTTATTAGAGAAACCTGTGGTTGTGAACTTCACAGGTGTTACGTACGTACGGATGTCAGAAAACTACATTAGTTTTCATGCTCACCGCGGATTGGCTAGAATCTACATAAGTTTTCATGCTCGCTGCAGATTGGCTGTCCCAATCGCAGGGAATTTGAATTGCTGTCATTGGCTGGCTGGTATGCCTGGAGCTCCTTAAAGGTGAGCTCCGGCAGCCCAGCGGGCAGAGTGCAGTCACATTTTGCTGGAAATAAAAAGTGCTGAAATCACTAGCAACTCTCGCCTGCTGCATTCGTGCTGATCTAATACTGCTGATGAAGGACAAAGGGACCGGAGAAACTCCTTGTGAACCATGCAGCTATCTTGCAACAAGGACCCCCGACCACCTGCACAAATGGCATCACAAGTATTGCCTGCTCCAGCGATCTTTGACCCGCAAACAAAAGACTGGCACACGTACATGGGCCATTTCAGAATGTTCCTGGAGGCCAACGATTACCAGGACAGGCTGGACAACAGGAAGCAAGTGTTATTCCTGACCTATTGCGGCACCAAGATCTATAAAATGACACAAACGCTGATCGCCCCAGCAGATGTTGAGACCGTCGCCTGGGACTCCCTGCAACGTGCCCTGGAAAACCACTACGCACCATCCGCTGCCCCCATGGTCAGCCGGAATGATTTTTACCACTGGGGCCAACGAGAGGGAGAAACAGTCAATGATTTTGTTGCCAGCCTCCGGGAGATTGCTACCAGGTACAAGTTCATAAATCCCAAAGAGATGATGAAGGACCGGATCATCCTGGGGATGAGAGATCTCTCTTTACAAAATAAACTGTTGATATGGAGAAGGGTCTTATTCAAGGACATTATTGAGGAGGCCAGGGCTGCAGAATCATCAGACAACTCGGCGGCAAGCGTGAGGAAGACCAGCGGGGTGCACCACATATACCAGGAGCCCGACTTGTCAACCGAAGTCCCGGGGTACGATGACGACTGGGATGACGCAGACGATACCGTCCACCATGTGTACCCAGAAAGGCAGCAGAACCCCAGGGATGCGGAGAGCAGGCAGCCACATTGCCCAGGCTGCATGGGCTTCCACACAAGGGCGGCTTGCCATTTCCAGGACGTGACATGCCGCTGATGCCAGAAAAAGGGCCACATTGCCGAAGCCTGCAAAGCACCCCAACCCACTCCCTTTCAGTCAAAGCCTATAGCCCCGTTAGGAAGACCAGAGAACCCAAGAGCCAGCCAACAATGGAGCAGATGAAGAGAGAACTAATACCAAGCTCCCAGAGAAATCCATCACACAACCATGGGACACACAGATGCATATGAACAGGAATACCACGCAGTCGTGACCATTGAAGGGGAACCATGCAAAATGGAGCTGGACACAGGGTCGTATTTCACAATAGTATCCTGGCAAACAATCAAGAAGTTGAACTCAGCTGCAAGCAGGAAGTTCCTGAAGCCACCAAATGTCCGCTTGAATGACTATCAAGGGAACCGGATAGAGGTACTAGGCAGAATGGAGGTCAAAGTAACACTCCACGAGTTCCAGGGCTGGCTGCTGCTCACGATTGTTGGCAGCCACTGGCCATCACTGCTGGGAGTAGAATGGTTTAAACCCCTGGGCCTGGACATCACCAGACTGCACCGTGTAACCACCCACAAACTGGACCAGCTGTTGGTGGAGTTCGTGAACATCTTTGACAGGGGCCTAGGTAAATATATGGGGAAACCCATTTCATTTAACCTAGACCCCCATGTAACCCCCATCAGGCTCAAACCCCGACAAATACCATTTGCTTTGCGGCCCAAGGTCGAGGAACAATTAGACAAGCTCATTGCCCAGGGAATCCTTGTGCCAACCGAAAACATGGTGTGGGAGACCCCCATAATCACCCCTGTGAAGACAGATGGGCCCATCCATCTCTACGCAGATTACAAGTGTACACTGAACAAGGCCCTCCAGCAGAGTGCGTAACCAGTGCCAGTGGTGCAACATCTGTTGCATTCCCTAGGAAGCGGGAAGGTTTTCTACCCAACGTCCTGGTTTCCGATAACGGCCCACAACTGACATCCAAGACCATGGAGGCATTCCTTGCGGAGCAAGGGATCCGGCACATACTCAACCCGCAAGCAATGGGCAGGCCGAGCGGATGGTGAGACTAACCAAGGAAACACTCATCCGAATGGGCCCAGGGAATTGGCAGGAAAAAGTTGACCAGTTCCTCCTCACTCAACACATCACCCCCCATTCGACCACCAACAAGTGCCCAGCGGAGTTGCTGATGGGAAGAAGGTTGAGGTCGCGACTTGACCGATACCACCCGGACTACCTTCCTGAGACCCCTCTGGACTCTGCACGGCCCACATGGGCATTCAGCATACAGGATCGGGTATTCACACACAACTATGCAGGGTACCCAACCTGGTTGGCAGGCTGAGTCATGACTGTCACCGGCCTCAAGTCATACCACATTGAACTGGAGGATGGGTGAATCTGGAAGAGGCATATCTACCAACTCAGACACCGCCTGGGGGACACCAAGCTGAGGAATCAGGACAACTGGACAGTGACTGGAGGGCCAGAGCAACCCTCACAGAACCTGAGGTCTCTGCCCTGAGGAACACACCCAACCGCCGGCTGGGAAGCAGATGAGCGGGAACCAGGCCTACCCAACAGGGGAACTACATGCCAACCCGAGCTGAGACCACTTATCTGGGATCGAAGGCGTCCAGCGGGAAGCGACTGTCTTGGAAGCCGAAGGAACCAGGCCGGAACTTGACTCGTGGGCCAAGGAGCTCCAGAAGGTTCCTTCCCAGGTAGCTGGAGGAACAGCAGATTCAACTGCTGCAGCCGAGATCCCTGGGACAAGTGAACTATGCAGGTCCAGCAGGAAGCTGGCGCACCCCACCTACCTGGAGGACTACGTCACATACGTAGGCAGGGGATTGGACACTGTTCATTCTAGGAGGGGAGGGGTGTTACGTATGGACATACATCAGAAATCTACATCAGTTTTCATGCTTGCCATGGATTGGCTAGAATCTACATAAGTTTTCAGGCTCGCCGCAGATTGGCTAGAATCTACATAGGTTGTCATGCTTGCCTCGGATTGGCCATCCCAACTGCGGGGAATTTGAACTGCTGTCATTGGCTGGAGCTCCTTAAAGGGCGAGCTCTGGCAGCCCAGCTGGCAGAGCGCAGTCACATTTTGCTGGAAATAAAAAGTGCTGAAATCATTAGCAACTCTCGTCTGCTGCATTCACGGCGATCTAACAAAAATTGATGGGCAAATAGCTTCCCAGGAATTGAAAATCCTTTTCTCTTTCTACCTGTTATTTGGAAAAAGTTTCCTCTGTGGGTTCGGTCTTCCCGGCTGGGAAACTTTCACCGGCGTGGTGAAAGACTTTAGGATCGAATCAAGCTGCATTGAAAGCAAGTTTTCTTTATTTTTCAGGAAGGCAAGAACAGTGACATGGATCAGTCTTCCTGGGGGAGCTGAAATCGATATACAGTAAGTGTACATTTTTATATCATTTTTTTTCTTTGAAGTCCTTTTCTTTTCTGTGAACTATTGTGTGATCACTTTTGTGTATGCCCTTGCTAATGGTTCTAACCCTGTCTTGCGTTTTGTTAATCCTCTGTCCTAAAGTAATCCCCGTGGGGCAAGGATGAGCCCTAGGGTCTTCTGGTTTCCCGTTTTAAATCTTCGCCCCGAGCTAATCAATCTTTGTTATAACTCTGACCTTTCGCTATTTCAAAATTAACTTCTTCCTGCACCTCCCAGGTTTTTTTTTTATTGTTTTGTGCTCTGCAGCTGTTTCTGATTGTCCTGATACCCTTGTAATTATTCTCAGGAGGTTCTTTTAAAATGTATGCTGGCATTGTTATTCTAGTGATTTCTAGTCTGGTTATGTGACAACACTGTTTCTTAAAGTTTCTGGCCTGGTCTTCCTAGTACAACACTGTCTCGGTGAAGTTCCCCTCCTACATACCCACTCCTGAAATATCCCGTCCTTTCTACTACATTTGACTCAGCATCAGGCACCATTTCTTTCCCAGTCATCCACACATCTTAACATTCTCAGAGTCAAGAAACAGGCTTGTAGAGTTTTCTCAAGGGTTTTTGCTTTGATGCAGTGGTGAAATTTTTTTACTACAGGTTCTTTGGGCGTGGCTTGGTGGATGTGGTGTGGCATGGTGGGCATGGCAGGGGAAGGATACTGCAAAATCTCCATTCCCACCCCATTCTAGGACCAGCCAGAGGTGGCATTTGCCGGTTCTCTGAACTACTCAAAATTTCCACTACAGTTCTCCAGAACCTGTCAGAACCTGCTGGATTTGACACATGCTTTGATGGGAAAGTCCAAGAGAGGCTTCCTTTTGATTGAAAGCTCCAGAGCAGCATTGGTGTAGAATTTTAACGCTGAAAAGTTGCTGGATGTTTTTTTCTGATTCTATCTACAATTGGACATAAAAAAAAAGAGACTGCTGTTCTTTGGTTATTCATAATATTCTGGTTTTTGCTGCTCTGTTCCCGCATTGACTGATCAAGATGCAGCAAATGTTAAACACGTCTTAATTGTTTACAAGGTTAATTTACTTCCAGCCCCATGGATTTGTAATTAGCGCGCCATCATTAAGTCACAGCAATAGGCATTTATGAGAAATAAGCGCATAGATGGGTATGCTTGTATCTGGTCATTGTCTAAATCAATTTACCGCTCGTGTTTTTCATGCCCTGGCCAGAAGATACAAGGAACTGGGCACCAGGTGACTAAGCAAATGGGTATCAAAGGTTCTATTGCAAATCCATCATGCATTTGACTTGCCACCCCACAAATACTCAGCAAAGGCACAGGATCCTGAAATACTGAAATTTCTGGGCATAAAGTTTGCAAAAGTATTTCTAAGAGCAGATGGAGAAAAGTCCTTTGAATTCTTAATGGTCAGTGAGCCAAATAAAACTTCAGTTCTAGGCAGAGGTGGTATTTAGCCGGTTCTGACAGGTTCTGGAGAACCGGTAGAAGAAATTTTGAATAGTTCGGAGAACCGGCAAAAAGCTGGTCCCACCCCGGCTGCATCCCAGCCTCCCAGCTGATCTTCTTTTGTTGCCCTGAACAGGAGAATGGAGCTGGAAAGCAGGTTAGTGGGGTGGGGAGGGAATCGGGATTTTGCAATATCCTTCCTCTGCCACACCCACAAAGCCACGCCCACAGAACCAGTAGTAAAACATTTTTGAATCCCACCATTGGTTCTAGGAGACAAGGAAAATTCTCAGTATTCTGTTTTCTTGGGGATAACAGAACTGCGCCCTGTTTATTACATTCAGTCTCTCACCCCATTCAAACATATAAACTTACTGTTTTGTGCCGTAGCATGTGAGACCTGCTAGGAATTGACTTCCCCTAAGCATCACTCTACCACTAGAAAAAGTTGAATGGATCACGTACCTGGGTTCTAATTTACATGAAAGTTGGAACATGACCACCAAAGTAAAAACAAGGATAGAGAAAGCTTGAAAAGTATTCTTCAAAATGAACAAGGTCTTCTACAGTCATGACATAAGCCTAAGATTGAAAATCAGGCTTGTCAGAGGCTACATCTTTTCCATCCTGCTCCATGGAGTGGAGAGCTGGTCTCCTGATAGAAAACCACTTGAAGAAACTAGAAGCATTTGAAATGTGGATTTACAGGTGGCTGTTATGTATAAGTTGGGCTCATAAAATCAGAGATGAGGAGGTGATAAGCTACCTGGGAAAGCCAAGGGAAATCATCAAAACCATCAAAAAGCGAAAGGTAGAACATTTTGGACACATGGTGAGACTTCCCAAAAAATATGTCATCCTCCTCCAGGGAAAGACTGAAGGCAAACGAGGTCCAGGAAGAAGAAGAACACCATGGCTTCAAAATCCAAGGGACCGCTTTAGACAAAACTCAACAGCACAAATTTTGTGCGGCTGTTGATAAAAATAGGATCGCCAACATGATCTCCAATGTCCGATGACAGATATGGAAGAAGAAGGAGGAGGAGGAGGAGGAGGAGGAGGAGAAGGAGGAGGAGGAGGAGGAGGAGGAGGAGGAGGAGGAGGAGGAGAAGAAGAAGAAGAAGAAGAAGAAGAAGAAGAAGAAGAAGAAGAAGAAGAAGAAGAAGAAGAAGAAGAAGAAGAAGAAGAAGAAGAAGGAGAAGAAGAAGAAGAAGAAGCACTAGCAAACAACGTGTTAGTAATTGGAGAGAAAATATCCTCACTTAGACTTTTACATCTGTATTCAGTTGTCTAAGACATCTAGGTTTTAATATTCACTCCTATCAGTCTTTGATATCTTCTATTACAGCTTAGTATTAATATTAATTATTATTTCTACATATTGTTTTCAGAGCTATATTCATAGTTTTGTGCTGGTAATGCTGAATTTTAGTTATTTCCTATATTTTCAAATTTAGATTGCTTCCGTTTACGGGGAGGGCTCTTTTTAATTATTTCAGCATTAATATTTCCAACACTTCATTTTGTATCTTATGTTGCATCTTCTTTTTTCTAGCATTAATATTAATTAGACGTCTGTAGTAGCCTAATTTGTTGCTGCTTTTTTGCAGTTCATTGTCTAGGTTGAGAAACATATAACTTGTAAAGTTTACATTTTATGTTATTTTATGGTGCTCCATGAACAAAATAAAGAATGTATTGCAATTATTAACTTATCTGGAAAAGCAAATCTAGCTTTCCCTTGCTACATGAGTAAAGTTCACGCTCACTACTTCATCGTAGTCTGCCAGGGACACAAGAATGGCAGCCTTATCCTGGGAACAGATAAATAAGGCCCCATCTCAGTGGGGTGGGGGCGGGGGGGTCAGTTTTGGGCCTTTTTGTGGCTGTGCAAGGATTTAAGGCTAATTTCGCCCTTGAGGTCTCCCTCCTGTTTCCCTTCCCCTCATCTCCCCTTCCCTTCCTCCCTTCCCTTCCCCTCCCATTTCCCCTCCCATTTCCTTCCCTCCTTTCTCTTTTTCTCCCCTCCTCTGTCCTTCCCTTCCCTCCCTTCCCTTCCTTCCCCTCTCTTCTACTCCCCTTACTCCCCTCCTCATTTCCTCCCCTCCCTCGCCTCCTCTTCCCTTTGTTTCCCTCCCTTCCCTTCCATTCTGTCCCCTTCTCCTCGCTTCTCATCCCCTCCCCTCTTCCACTCTCTTCTCCTCCCCTCCCCCTTCCCTTTCTTCCCCTCCCCTCCTCTTCCCTCCCTTTCCCTTCTATTCCCTCTTCCTCTCCTCCCGTTCTCTCCCCTCCTTCCTCTTGCCTTTCTTCCCCTCCCACCCCTGCCCTTCTGTCCCCTTCTCCTCTCCTCTTCCACTCTCTTCTCCTCTCTTCCCCTCCCATCCTCTTCCCTTTCTTCCCCTGCCTCCTCTTCTCTCCCTTTCCCTTCTATTCCCTCCTCATCTCCTCATGTTCCCTCCCCTCTCTTCCCCTCCCCTCCCTCCTCTTGCCTTTCTTCCCCTCCCACCCCTGCCCTTCTGTCCCCTTCTCCTCCCCTCTTCCACTCTCCTCTCTTCCCCTCCCCTCCTCTTCCCTTTCTTCCCCTGCCTCCTCTTCTCTCCCTTTCCCTTCTATTCCCTCCTTCTCCCATTCTCTCCCCTCTATTCCCCTCCCTCCTCTTCCCTTTCTTCCCCTCCCATTCCTGCCCTTCTGTCCCTTTCTCCTCTTTTCTCCTCCCCTCTCCTCTTTCACTCTCTTCTCCTTTCTTCCCCACCCTCTCTTCCCCTCCCTACTCTTCTCTCCTTTTCCCTTCTATTCCCTCCACCTCTCCTCCTGTTCCCTCCCCTCTCTTCCCCTCCCATCTCTGTCCTTCCCGTCTCTCTCCTCTCCTTCCTTCCCTTTCGCTAACTGTCCTTCCCTTCTCTCCCCTTCCTTTCCCTTCCCTTCCCCTCCCCTCCCCTTTCCTCCCTTCCCCCTGCCTAAAATGGATTTAGTAAATTCCTGGTAATCTTAATACTTTGAGGCGACAAGTAATCTAAGCCCTTGCTCCCAGAAACAAGCATTGTGCAATCATTTCGCTTTGAGGACATTGTCTTCTGGAATCAAAAGCTGCTTTTTCTCATTTTAAAGAGTTCAAATTGTTTTGGAAGCGTTTGGGGCTCCAAACAGCTGCTTTTGAGCACCGAACAACTGTTTCCCCTTCAGAACAGCCGCTTGAAGGATTGTTCTGATTGTGGGCCGCTTGGACTTCAAATGACTCCAACAACCGTATGCAACATCCTTAAACCAATCTGGGAGAAAATGAAACATCCTGCCCTCCATCATAGAAATTATATGTGCTTTCGCCTCGGTTTTTCTTGTATGTTTCTAAGTCTGTTTTCCCAGTTTGGAGGATTTCAGCTTGAATTTGACATGACGGGGCATGTAATTTTGAAGGATTTTGGTGATGGTTTTTTTCTTCATAATATGGCAAATCATCACTCACTGCTTTCAGCTGAGGTTTTCCTCTCTTCTTTCCCTCAACAGGTGTCAGAATTGGGTCAAAAATGAATTTCTTGGATCTTAACAGAGTTGGAAGGGACCCTATAGGTCATCTAGTCCAACCCCCCCCTCAAGTAGGAGATCCTACACCATTCCTGACAGATGGCAGTCCAATTTCTTTTCCAAAGCCTCCAATGATGAAGCTCCCACAACTTCCGAAGGCAACTTCTCTTCCATTGGTTGATTGCTCTCGCTATCAGAAAAATTATCCTTATTTCAAGGATGAATCTCTCCTTGGTCAGTTTCCATCCGTTATTCCTTGTCTGGCCTTTGGGTGCTTTGGAGAATAGCTTGACCTCCTCCTCTCTGTGGCAGCCCTTGAAATATTGGAAGACTGCTCTCCTGTCTCCCCTGGTCCTTCTCTTCACTTGGCTAGCCATGCCCAGTTCCTGCAACCATTCATCATATGTATTAGCCTCTACTCCCCTCATCATCCTGGTTGCTCTTCTCTGCACTTTTTCTAGAGTCTCAACATCTTTTTTATAGTGTGGTGATCAAAACTCGATGCAGTATTCCAGATGTGATCTTACTAGGGATTTATAGAGTGGTGTTAGTACCTCCCTTGATCTTGATTGTATCTCTCTGTTAAAGAAAAAAAAATCTTCCTTATAATGTCTCTTCTTGGTGTGTGTGTGGGAAAAGGAAGCAGTTTGAAAGAGAGAGACCTGGGCTACAATGGAGAGATAAATCTCAGAATCATGAGCCCTTTGCCTGTCAACAGAGCATTAGTGTCACGATGTGAAAGATGAGCAAGGATTTGCACTGAGAATCCTTGATGGATGGCATTTATGACAACGGAAGCCACCAGCATGAAATACAAGCCGGGAGGTGAGCATCCTGGAGGAACCAAACTTGGCTGATTTCTGGATACAAGTCAGAGGCCTTGCCCCATAGCTAAAAGCTGTGGTGGGAAACCAAAGGAACACACAAAGACCCAGGCAGAGCTCTGAACTCACTCTCATGGGCACCATCTTGAATTTGCATCCCAATTGGTGGAATAAATATCTAGGTCCAGTTCCAAGCTGGGAGAAAGGCACTGGAGACAAAATGGAGGCTGGAGGCTGATTGGAAAGAGGGTCGATTAATTGATGGAGGACAACCACCAAGCGCCTGTGGTTCTGATGCAGCTGACCCCATAGATTGGAGAGGGGGGAGGTTTATACCTTCCCTTGGGCTTTGCACTTGAGCTTCCTGTTCCTGTGCAAGAACATGTATTCTATTGGCTGGTGTAGGGGTTATGTAGGGGTCATAGTATATCTTTCCCCCCTCTAAAACATGTTTCTCCATTTCTCCCTTTGGGGAAATATAATTTGGTTTTTTAATATTTTCCCCCAAAATGTCATTCTTCTAGGAGTGGGGAAGGCTTCTCATGCCATCCTTCAGACCTCATTGCCAACCATGACAATCACCTGAAGTCCTGCAGTCCTATTGACTTCATTGGGAGAGGTTTATGGGTAGCATGGAGAAGCTCATTAGCAATTCTTAGATTGTCTACTGATCATCATCTTCATCCTATTAGCCCAATCATACCGAGTATGATGCAAATGTAGACTCCAGCTTGTCCATGTTCAGATCTTAGATTAACAGACTTGAAAGGGACCTTGGAGGTCTTCTAGTCCAACCCACCTTGGAGACCCCAAACCTACTTGTGAGAGGGAATCTTGGAGTTCTAGTGGACCATCACTTCAATAGGAGCCAGCAGTGTGAGGCATCAGCCAAAAAACTCAATACAATCCTAGGTTGCATTAGCAGAGGGACAGAATCAAGATCACGTGAAGTTTGAGTGCCTTAGTGAGAACACACCAGAGATGGGTTGTTACCGGTTCGCACCGGTTTGGGCGAACCGGTAGTGGAAATAGGGACTGAGTCGCTGAACTGGTAGGGACAGCCCCCAAACTGGTTCCCCGGTCACCCATGCCTTTGCTGGAATGTTTTTAGTCATTTTTTAATGATCTGCGCATGCACAGAACAGTTTACAGCCAACTGCACATGTACAAGCAATGCACAGCGCATGCGCAAAATGAACCGGCAATAATGCCAGCAGTAACACACCCCTGGAACACACGTAGAATACTGCATCTAGTTTTGATCACTATATTATAAAATATATAGAGATTCTGGAAAGAGTGCAGAAATGAGCAACAGAGAGGATTAGGGACACTGGAGGTTAAAACATATGAAGTACGGTTGCAGGAACTGGGTATGTCTAGTATAATGAAAAGGAGGACTAGGAGTGACATGATAGCAGTCTTCCAAGTGGCTCTACAGGTAGCTCAAGAGATGGCTCTCAAGGAAAGGTCTGGGGGCTCTGGGGGCCCAGGAAATCTTGTTGTTGGCTCCCTTACTGTGGCTAACCTCATCTTCTCTGCTCGTGTGCTTTCCATAGGTCTTCTATAGTTGTTAATGATTATTGTTTTTATATATTCATTGGTTCCCTCTTTTAATTCACTGCCATGCACCACCCACAGTCAGGTTTTTATGAGATGAGTGGCCATATAAATATAAATAAATAAATGACCAAATAAACACCCCACCTGGGGATACTCTGACCTCAAGCAGTAGACTTGCCCACTTACTGCCTGTCAGAGTTTCTGGAATTCTGTTTTCTTTGGAGCTGAATTTCAAAGCGATTAAGCTGAATGAAAGCTGAACAGAAGAAAAATAAAGAGGGATTTCTATTTTCACCAATGAACTAGCAGAACCAGCAAGGCCGCCAAAAAAAGGGAAAACATTTTGTTCCCTCTCAACAAGAAAGCTGTGTAATCAGAAGCAAGTTTAAAAGTGCTTTTGTGTTTATGTTTTTCTCTTTGTAAATGCGCTGTTGCTATTTGTCCTGATGAGAAAGAAAGATTTATCCTTCAGATGAAGTTTTGGTTTCACCATGAAGATGGTGGCTTCGGCCATGTGCCTCTGGTAGAACCAGTCTTTCTCTACCCCACCTGGTCCTGGATGGTCTTGCTAAAGGAGAAAAGCACCTCAGATCAAAGGAGGTACTAATATCTCTCTATAAAGCCTTAGTAAGACCACACCTAGAGTCCTGCATCCAGTTTTGGTCATTACATTACAAAAAAGATATTGAGACTCTGGAAAGAGTGCAGAGAAGAGCAAAAAGGATGATTACAAGATTGGAGGCTAAAACATGCGATGAAAGGTTGCAGGAACTGGGCATGGCTAGTCCAGTGAAGAGAAGGACCAGGGGAGACATGATAGCAGTCTTCCAATATTTGAGGGGCTGTCACAGAGAGGAGGGGGTCAAGCTATTTTCCAAAGCACCTGAAGGCCAGACAAGGAAGAATGGATGGAAGCTGATCAAGGAGAGATTCAACCTGGAGGAATTTTTTTGACATTGGGAGCAACCAATCCATGGAACAGAAGTTGCCTTCGGAAGTTGTGGGAGCTTCATCACTGAAAGTTTTCAAGAAGAGGCTAGACTGTCTGTCATCTATCAGAAATGGTGTAGGGTCTCCTGCTTCGTTAGGGGGTGATGTGGTTGGACTAGATAACCTACAAGGTCCCTTCCAACTCTGTTACTCTGTTCTGTTCCGCAATGGATCTGAGAATGTGAGGGCTATATCTCGTATCACAGGTATGAAATGGGTCATTTCTTTATCCAATTTTCTCCCCATAGAATGGAAAAAGTATTTTGATAGTCAACAAATCTTCCCACGTGTCTGTAGACACCGTTTTTCTCAAGCAGATTGTGCGTTATATGTAATTATGCCTCAGAAACTCTATGGAGTAGCTGCCTTGTATGCACACTGGAAATATATTCCTGTCCTGTTTATTCCCAGCGGGCTCCGCCTCGGTGCCTCTCCACTTACTCACCCTCAGTGTGAAGCAAGCAAATTGAGAAAAGATGGAGGGCCAATCTGCTTAGAAGTGACTGATTTGTTTACAGACCCAAGAGGGGCTGCTGAGGTTGGCTGGGTTCAGTCTGCTTTTTCAATGATGTCAGGTAATGAAGCAAGGATAACGGTATTCTGAAGTAATGCTTGCAATTTTCCCTTGCTGGTGCTAATCTCCATCATCTGCCGATTCTGCCTCGCCTGGCTGAGATATTGGCTGAAACCGAACGTCAAGAGCGAGTTTGTAGTCTAACTTGTTCTCACAGAAAAAAATTCAGCTGTCCTGGGGAGCAATATCCCTTATCCAGCTTCTCTGTCCAAGCACTGATGGATAGAGGAAATTATTTCCAAGATGAAGTGCTCTTGATTTCTTAAAACAGGGGTGTCCAAACTTGGGAACTTTAAGACTTGTGGACTTCAACTTCAGCATGGCTGGCTGGGGAATTCTGGGAGTTGAAGTCCACAAGTCTTAAAGTTCCCAAGTTTGGACACCCCTGCCTTAAAAGGTACACG
Source organism: Natrix natrix natrix (assembly GCA_029891615.1). Taxonomy (NCBI): domain Eukaryota; kingdom Metazoa; phylum Chordata; class Lepidosauria; order Squamata; family Natricidae; genus Natrix; species Natrix natrix. Next base: position 2,567,378 of record JAKRSK010007868.1, read on the forward strand.
TAAATGTTCCCCTCGCATATATGTGCTAGTCGTTCCCGACTCTAGGGGGCAGTTCTCATCTCCGTTTCAAAGCCGAAGAGCCAGAGCTGTCCGAAGACGTCTCCGTGGTCATGTGGCTGGCATGACTAAATGCCAAAGGCACACAGAACGTGGTTACCTTCCCACCAAAAGTGGTTCCTATTTTTCTACTTGCATTTTTACATGCTTTCAAAATGCTAGGTTGCCTGAAACTGGGACAAGTAATAGGAGCTCATTCCGTTAGGCGGCGCTGGATTCAAACCGCTGAACTGCCAACCTTTCTGATTGACAAGCTCAGTGCTTAGCCACTGAGCTAGGTTAGTGGTACCCAAAGTCTCGAGTTATATTTTAAGATATGTTTTTGGGGTGTTTGCCATCTATTTTCTAAAAGTTACTTTCCCCTCTTAAAACAGAAAGGCATCCCACTTGCAAGGTTTTTTGGCCCATCATGAAGAATTAGAATCAACACACCCATAGAGGCACAGGCCTTTATGGAAAGAAACAAAATACACCTAGAAAAAACAGAAAATCCTACAACAGATATGCAGGACACGGGAGGGGCTGGAGCTCTGTCGGCAGGGGGAGATGGGGCAATACCAAGAAAGCTCAGATCACAAAAATGAATAAGAAAATCTTTTTGACATAAACTGATCGAAAGTACTAATGGAATTAACATGTGGACTATATACTACTATGTATTAAATTGATTGAAAGTACCAACAGAATTAACATGCTCACTATATATGACTATGTATTAATGACTTTTACCCAGATGTATACTATGAGTTTGGAGGGAGGGGGCGCCTACCACACTTTGCAACTGCCAAAATTTGTATACTTTTTCCACTACCTTTTCCCTTGTAAATTTTAAAAAAACCAATAAAACTTTGTTTAAAAAAAAAGAAAGAAAGAATGGTTGGAAACTAACCAAGGAGAGAAGCAACCTAGAATTAAGAAGACATTTCCTGACAGTCACAACAATCGATCAGTGGAATGGCTTGCCTTCAGAAGTTGTGGGTGCTCCATCACGGGAGGTTTTCAAGAAGAGATTGGGCAGCCATTTGTCTGAAATGATAGAGTCTCCTGCTCAAGCAGGGGGTTGGACTAGTTGACCTCCAAAGTCCTTCCAATCTTGTTATTCTCTGTCTCTATGTCTCTCTGTGGCATATGCTGCAAAGTTGCCCTTCTATCAAGAATTCACCTCCTGCTGATTGCTTATTTATTTATTTATTTGTTTAGTGTACGACATATCATACATGGACTTGAAATATATAGGTATATTAACATTTCGCCTAGATTGGAAAAAAAACACAGAATAAGAATTGGTGCTCTGATATACTATATGAATGCAATAGTCCAGGGGTGTCCAAACTTGGGAACTTTAAGACTTGTGTCCACAAGTCTTAAAGTTCCCAAGTTTGGACACCCCTGCAATAGTCATATAGATTGCTTTGAATCTAACACTGCACACTTTTCGTTAGCAGGTGTCCCTAGAGAAATCTCAAAGAGAATTATTAAAATTTGCCCCATTACATTTGCTACAGATGTTAATGGATTTAGACTGCTTCGAACTGGAGTACCTAGTTATTGGGTTGTTCGTTATCGTTAGCCAATTAACAATAATCCAGTCTTTATTACAGTCATCAACCTGCATAAGGTTAGTTAGAGCGTTATAAAACTATTGCTAATATTTTATAACTTCTGTTTATATATAAAATATTTTATCTCATCCTATTTGATTTCAATCTATTTCCCCTGCGATTTTATTGCCTTTGCTCTTTCTCCTAATCTTTATCAGTTGCACAAAAATGTTGTTTTATTTTTTTTAATAACATTTAGATTGGCCTTGGACTGAAAATTCAATCAATCAATTAATTAGCCAGGCCTTCCTTATTATCTGGCCCTCACAGTAGTTTTCATTCCTTTTTCCATTAAGACCCTTTAAATCAAGAGGCCCATAAATGCTCCTGTTAATCTCCCATCCTATTAGCTGGGAGATTAACCTGGTCCCATTCCAGGATTTTGTTGCCAGGTCAAGGGATCTGAGTCACAGGATGGAGATCTAAATGGAAGCTCTTAGGTCAAAGCGACCTGATTGAAAAGGATAATGAAGAACGATAACAGTCAATAACCTGTAAATGGAATTGGGTTTTTTAGCTCTTGAAGCTTAATAATTAGATTTTCCATGGTCCTCGAAGGGAGTTCTGGATCTTTCTATATTAGGTTGTTCCATGCTTGCCTGAAAATCAATGTACTTTAGGATGTGAGGCATTGAAGTGGGTGGTAGCAGCCATTAAAGTGGTAGACAAGGGAAGCTGGATGAAAAAGGCTGGAGTGACCCACAGAAGACCAGGATGACTTGGAGATCTTCTAGTCCAACCCACTGCTCAAGGCAGTATACCCTCTACCATTCCAGACCAATGTTCCCTCTAATTTTTTTTCAATGTGAGCAGAAAAGTATAGTGTTTGAGTGGCACATTTTCATGCCTGAGCACCTGAATTTTTTTCACAGATGTCATCTAAGACAACAACGAAATCAATATTATTTGAAACTCAAAGTTATGTTTCTTCAAGGTACCCGCTTAATTAAAAGTGTTATATAATATCAGTATCACTTAACAACGCTCCTGCTTAGCAACCAAAATGTTGGCTCAGAAACTCTGGCATTTAAAGCACGCAAGTCTTAAAGCTGTCAAGTTGCAAGACCGTGGCACCCCTAACCCTTTAGAAAAAAAACCCAGGGGTCTTCAAACCTGACAGCTTTAAGACTTGTGGACTTCAACTCCCAGAATTCCTCCTCCAGTCATGTTGGCTCAGGAACTCTGGCATTTGAAGTGTGCAAGTCTTAAAGCTGTCAAGTTGCAAGACCGTGGCACCCCTAACCCTTTAGAAAAAAAACACAGAGGTCTTCAAACCTGACAACTTTAAGACTTGTGGACTTCAACTCCCAGAATTCCTCCTCCAGTCATGTTGCAGCGATGTCATCTGCGTGGATCTGCTCCATCTTTGGTTTCTTCATCGTGGGCAGGGCTGCTGCTAAAGATGCCGATGAGCTGCCACCAGAATAACTGCTGCTACCTGCTAATAACTGTTTTCTTGCCACGTGCGCGGCCGCACAGCCGCGCACCTTAGAGGGAACATTGTTCCAGACAAGTGGCTGTCCAGTCTCTTCTTGAAAGTCTCCAGTGATGGAGCACAACCACTTCTGAAGGCAAGCTATTCCATTGTTTGATTGCTCTCATGGTCAGGAAATCCATTCTTAGTTCTAGCTTGAATCGCTCGATTAATTTACACCCATCGTTTCTTGTCTTACCTTCTGGTGCTTTCGAAACCCCAATTCTTTGTGGTGGCACTTCAAATATTGGAAGACTGCTATCATGTCATCCCTGGTCCTTTTCACTAGACTAGACAAATCCAATTCCTGCAACTGTTCATCGTATGCTAAAGCCTTCAGACGCCTAATTATCTTTGTTGCCTGTGAAATCTCTACAAATGGAGACTGAGTCATCCAGGTCACAGCTCCTCTCAAAGATGCTTTTTCAAAAGGCAACTGGACTGTTTTTTTTTTTCCCTTGAGGAAGATGTTTCACTTCTCATTCAAGAAGCTTCATCAGTTCTGGCAGGATGGCAGGGATGATGGAAATATTGGTTGAGATTAGTTCAGTGTGGGGCTTATTGGAAGGTTCATATTTCTTTGCAGGATGAATGTGGGTGGGGAAAGTCAAATGTCTTCTTTTTCTCAGGGAAAAAATACAAAAGGATATTTGTAAATCCCCCCCCTCTCTCTTTCTCTTTCTCTCTCTCTCTCTCCCTCCCTCCCTCCTCTTTTCCCCGAGAATGTTCTCCAAGGTGCTGATTCTTTCATGAGTTTTCTTAAATGACTTCACTTTTATGTGTGAGTTTCTCTCTCCCTCTCTCCCTCTCCCTCCCTCTCCCCCTCCCTCCCTCTCTCCCTCCCTCCATCCCTCCCTCTCTCTTTTTCTCTCTTTCTCTCTCATGCACACACACGATTAAAGCATTGCATCATATAAATTCTGGTTTGAGAGTTTAGCAGAGGAGGCTTCACACATTTTTAAAAACAAACCTTTACATTAAAAAATATGAGAGAAGCAACATGGCAATGCTGCCCAGAAAAGCATATTTTCCAACATATCTCTAAAGTTGGAGCACAAGGGATAAAAATGAAGTCGACTTCTGAATTATATCGATAATAGTTTCTCTCTCTGAGGGAGAGGAATGGAAAAGGTACTCGTATGCCAACAAAAGCTGAAGCTTATTTTGGAATGCATTGGACCAATACAATATTTTTTCCAAGGTTAATATTCTGTATGGGAAGCTCATGCGAGGCAGAAGAGAAGAAAAGAGGTTTTTCATAATCATAGCAGAAAAGGAGTCAGTGGATACCAAGAAAAGATGAGACATAATGAATGCAGGATTTCAAATGAATTCTGCAAGGTCTTGCTCCAATAGCATTACTATTGCTATTAATCTTCTCATCGTTCCTATCACCCATCTCCTCCCACTTATGACCGTATGACTGTAAGTCCAGTCTCTTCTTGAAAGCCTCCAGGGATGGAGGCTCCCACAACTTCCAAAGGCAACTTCTGTTCCATGGGTTGATTGTTCTCACTGTCAGAAAATATCTCCTTATTTCCAGGTTGAATCTCTCCTTGGTCAGTTTCCATCCATTATTCCTTGTCTGGCCTTCAGGTACTTTGGAAAATAGCTGGACCCCTTCCTCTCTGTGATATTTTATTTTAAGTGTAGAAAATTACATTCTCTACATTCTCAATGTACGTATCTTTTTAATGTTTTTGTGCAGATTCTCATTCCTTCTTTTATTATGCTCTGCTTGGTTTTTAATATTTTGTTGATTACTGCAAGTTAATATGATATAATGAGAATGAATGGCTACTACATAAATGATCATTTAAAAACATTAGTGCAAACTTATCTAAAACTCATAGAAAAACATTAATGATGCAATGCAAAAAACCATGAATAACGATAACTTAAAAAAATAAATGGGGGCAAAAAATTTGGGAAATTATATTACTGTGTAAACAGAGCAATTCTTCAGAAATAATATTGCATGATAATCTTCTTTATCTATTTGATTTAAAAATGTAATGCACTGACAATCCATTACTGCACAAGATGGGATACAGGTAGTCCTTAATTTACAACAGTCCATTTAGTGAATTTTCAAAGTTACAACGGCACTGAAAAATGTGACTTTTGACAATTTTTCGCACTTATGACCTCCTAGTCATATGATCAAAATTCGGCTGTTTGGCAGCTGGCTCAAATTTATGACGGTTGCCGTGTCTCAGGGCCACGTGCTCTCCTTTTACGACCTTCTGATAAGCAGAATGAATGGGGAAGCCAGATTCACTTAACAACGGTGTTACTAGCTTAACAACTGCAGTGATTCACTTAACAACTGTGGCAAGAAAGGTTGTATAATGGGGAAAAACTCACTTAACAAAAGTCTGACCTAGCAACAGACAGTTTGGGCTCATTGTGGTCGTATGTTGAGGACTACTTGAATAAATGCCCTCATCCAGTGTTGCATGTATTGCTGTCATATCAGAAATGTTGTCAATGTAAAACATGGATTGCTGGATAGGAGAAAAAAATGAAGAAGTTGTAGTCTTATTATTGGCGCTTCAGAGCCGTGGTGGCGCAGTGGTCAGAGTGCAGTACTGCAGGCTACTTCTGCTACCTGCCGGCTGCCTGCAATTTGGCAGCTCAAATCTCACCAGGCTCAAGGAAGAGGAAGTAGAGTAGAGAAGAGAAGGACAACAGAGGGAAGAAAGGAGAGAGGGAGGAGGAGGAGAGAGGGAGAAGAAAGTGATGGATAGGGGACAAATATGGTTTATGGAGAGCAGAAGAGCCAATCATTGTTTTTTGGGAGTTGATGGTACGACGAATTGATGTAAACATTGAACAATATAATATGATGTTGGTTATGTAATAGTATACATGTGGTTATTTGTTATGAAAATGAAAAAAATGAAAAACTTTATAAATAAATTTAAAAAAAGGTTGACTCAGCCTTCCCTCCTTCCAAGGTGGGTAAAATGAGGACCCGGATTGTTGGGGGCAAGAGGCTGACTCTGTAAACCGCTTAGAGAGGGCTGGAAAGCACTGTGAAGTGGTATATAAGTCTAAGTGCCAAGTTGGAAGGGAGGGAGAGAGTGAGTGAGTGAGTGAGTGAGTGAGGAAGGAAGGAAGGAAGGAAGGAAGGAAGGAAGGAAGGAAGGAAGGAAGGAAGGAAGGAAGGAAGGAAGGAAGGAAGGAAGGGCCATGGTGGCGCAGTGCTTAGAGTGCAGTGCTGCAGGCTACTTCTGCTGACTGCCGGCTGCCTGCAATTTGGCAGTTTGAATCTCACCAGGCTCAAGGTGGACTCAGCCTCCCATCCTTCCGAGGGGAATAAAATGAGGACCCAGATTGTTGGGGGCAAGAGGCTGACTCTGCAAACTGCTTAGAGGGGGCTGTAAAAGCAAGGTCTCTTGCCCACTCAGTGAAAGAAAGCTCAATAAGGAAACGGTGACTCTGAATGAATAACCTGAGAACTTCATGGTAGGTTAGAGAGGAAGATGTGTAGCTGATCTACAAGGGGGTCTAGGACAACTCGCTGCAGCCAACGTGCAGTGGTGAGTTCCAGATCCTGGGGCAACTGGTACGGTGCAACGGGGCTGGGCGTCCTCCACATGAACACGCACAGTGCATGCATGCATGCTTACTGCCCGCGACACTCCGCAATGCCTTCGCGATGCTCCAGCTGCTCGGTGGAGCATTGCGCCGGCGTCATATGCTCCATGTGCGTGTGTGGAAGCTCCGAAAACCTCAAATACGGGTAAGGAGTGGGGGGGAGGGAGTGGGGGCCCTCTGGAGCACCGTACTGGAATGGTACCTGGTGCTCCCGGCAGGCACCGGTACGCCCGTACTGGGGCGTATCAGTCGTAACCCACCACTGCCAATGTGCCATGGTCAACTTGCTGTGGCTAACTTCCCATGGTCAATTCAAAGGAGGACAACTAGCCACGACCAACTCACCATGGGACAACTCGTCCCTCTACATGAGATGCGCGTATGTTGAAGCATTGGTGGAATAGAATTGTTGAAGAAAGGATGCCAAAGAAAGGAACAAAATGAAAGGTGAATGACCAAAATTAAAATAATTAAAAAAACACTATTTCAATTAATTACATTAATACAATACAATAGTAGAGTTGGAAGGGACCTTGGAGGTCTTCTAGTCCAACCCCCTGCCTAGGCAGGAAACCCTATACCATTTCAGGCAAATGGCTCTCCAACATCTTCTTAAAGACTTCCAGTGTTGGGGCATTCACAACTTCTGGAGGCAAGCTGTTTCATTGATTAATTGTTCTAACTGTCAGGAAATTTCTCCTCAGTTCTAAGTTGCTTCTCTCCTTGATTAGTTTCCACCCATTGCTTCTTGTTCTACCCTCAGATGCCTTGGAAAATAGTTTGACTCCCTCTTCTTTGTGGCAACCCCTGAGATATTGGAAGACTGCTATCATGTCTCCCCTACTCCTTCTTTCTCTTAAGCTAAACATACTCAGTTCCTGCAACTGTTCTTCATATGTTTTAGTCTCCAGTCACCTAATCATCTTTGTTGCTCTTCTCTGCCCTCTTTCTAGAGTTTCCACATCTTTTCTACATTGTGGTGACCAAAACTGAATGCCGTATTCCAAGTGTGGCCTTACCAAGGCATTATAAAGTGGTATTAACACTTCACGTGATCTTGATTCTATCCCTCTGTTGATGCAGCCTAGAACATTGAATTGAATTGAATTGAATTGCACCACAGCAAGTTGCCCCATGGTGAGTTGGCCAAGTGGCTAGTTGGCTATGGCAAGTTCTCCAATTCTATCTTCCATTGGTGTAGTTGGGTATGTCTAGTTGAATGAAAAGAAGGACTAGGGGAGACATGAGAGCAGTCTTCCAATATCTCAGGGGTTGCCACAAAGAAGAGGGAGTCAAGCTATTCTCCAAGGCACCTGAGGACAGAACAAGAAGCAATGGGTGGAAACTAATCAAGGAGAGAAGCAACTTAGAACTGAGGAGAAACTTCCTGACAGAACAATTATTCATTGGAACAACTTGCCTACAGAAATCATGGGCGCTCCATCACTGGATGTTTTTAACGAGAATCTAGTCACTTATATGAAATAGTAGAGGTTCTTCTGCTTGAGCAGGGGGTTGGGGCTAGATGACCTCCTAAGTCCCTTCCAACTCTGTTATTCTATAATTCTATAAGGATGAGGGGAGGAGGAGATTAATAAACCTGTAGAAACTGGGAGGAAAATATGAGTTGACCACAAGATAAACCACTTCTCTCAGTCAGTATTGATTCTGGTGTCCAGGCAAGTGGTTCTCAATCATTCGTTTTTATGAACCCACTATTAACTTTTTGAAAAATGGGTGAGAAGGGACAGGAAGAGAGCGGGGAGCAGGAGACATCGCATCCTCTTGGAGGATGAGTGAAGAACATCCTTGGACTCCTCTTCTTTTCTAAGCTTTTCCCAATTTAATGAGCTGAAGCGAGTCAGAAGGGGGTGACATATCACCAAAATGCCCTGCTAGAACTTGAATTGAACCCAAAACCATTTAGTCAATGGTTTGAAAGTGCTTCGATTGCATCGATCCAGCCACTTTATGCTTCTCCCCAGCTCTTGGCCGTTGTGAAATATTTTTATTTTCAGACTTCATTTCTGCGAAATGGCCAAGGGAAGACACTTAACTTTATCGTTCTTTTATTTTTGTCTTTGAAAAGCAGCTTGGAAGAGAAGAGGGCAGATGTTTAGCAGGCTCCAAGATTGACTGTCACTAAGCTAGGAAATAAAAGGAAGGAAACGGCCTTTTCCTGAGTCAAAAGGCTCTCTTCTAGCTCAGTGTTTTCTACATAATATACTAATATAATATAATATCAGTGTTTTCTATAGTTAAAGGTAAAGGTTCCCCTCACATATATGTGCTAGTCGTTCCCAACTCTAGGGGGTGGTGCTCATCTCTGTTTCAAAGCCAAAGAGCCAGCGCTGTCCGAAGACGTCTCCGTGGTCATGTGGCTGGCATGACTCAATGCCGAAGGTGCACAGAACCAATCAATCAATCAATCAAGCTTTTATTTCTAAACCGCGCCCTCTCCTAAACAGGACTCGGGGCGGTGTACAGTCATGATTAAAAACCATATACATATCAAAATAGAATACATATACATAAACATAGACATAGACGTAGACGGAGGAGGTAGAAAATATACTGTACCATATTTAATTAAAATACAAATAAAATTAAAATTCCCTTAAAAATTCCACGATAAAATGTTTGCCAGGAGGTGAAAGATGGAGCTATAAATCGGCTAAGCCAGCTAATTGGAACAGGTGGGTCTTAAGCTTCTGTCGGAAGGAGCGGAGGTCATTAATAGTTCTAATATCGGGGGGGAGGTCATTCCAGAGGGTTGGGCCCATCACAGAGAAGGCTCTACTCCTAGGCGCCACCCGTTGGCACTGCTTGGCGGATGGCACCTGGAGGAGTCCCTCCCTGTGAGAGCGGATAGGTCGTAGAGATGTGTGAGGTGAGATGCGATCCCGCAGGTAACTAGGTCACTAGAACACTGTTACCTTCCCACCAAAAGTGGTTCCTATTTTTTCTACTTGCATTTTTACATGCTTTCGAACTGCTAGGTTGGCAGAAGCTGGGACAAGTCACGGGAGCTCACTCCATTACGCAGCGCTAGGGATTCGAACCACCGAACTGCCAACCTTTCTGATCGACAAGCTCAGCTTCTTAGCCACTGAGGCACCATGTCCCTACGTGTTTTCTATACAATATAATGAATTAATATCAATCAATCTATCAGAATAGAGCTGGAAGGGACCTTGGAGGTCTTCTATCCAGCCCCTCCTCAAGCGGGAGACCCTGTACCATTTCAGACAAATGGCTCTCCAATCTCTTCTTAAAAACCTCCAGTGATGGAGCCCCCCCCCCCCAAAAGAGTGAAGCTTTGCTTATGGATTTGTTGGTTGCCTTCCTCACGTTTTTGCCTCCATTTCCCCACAGACACCTCTGAAAATAACCTTCCGTTTTGTCTGCAATTAAACTTGACTGCCTGAGCCTCCTCCTGCCTCACTTGCTTCCTTTGAAAGAGAAGGGCAGATAGCACGGAGAGCTAAACAACGTGCGTTATTTACGGCTTTGAGAAACTGAACTGTGTCTCGGAAGGAAACTCAATTATATTTGCATTTCTGAGAGAGAAAGAGAGCAGGAATAAAAAGAGGCTGCCAGTGGCTTTATTGAGCAACTTTACGCTTGGGAATATTGTATAAAACATATGAAGAACGGTTGCAGGAACTGGGTATGTCTAGCTTAAGAGAAAGAAGGACTAGGGGAGACATGATAGCAGTCTTCCAATATCTCAGGGGTTGCCACAAAGAAGAGGGAGTCAAACTATTCTCCAAGGCACCTGAGGACAGAACAAGAAGCAATGGGTGGAAACTAATCAAGGAGAGAAGCAACTTAGAACTGAGGAGAAACTTCCTGACAGTTAGAACAATTAATCAGTGGAACAGAAGTTGCCTCCATAAGTTGTGAATGCCCCAACACTGGAAGTCTTTAAGAAGATGTTGGATAGCTATTTGTCTGAAACGGTATAGGGTTTCCTGCCTAGGCAGGGGGTTGGACTAGAAGACCTCCAAGGTCCCTTCCAACTCTACTATTGTATTGTATTGTATAGGTGTGGAAATGATAACTACACTGGAGGGGAAGTCAGATGCTCTAGTCAAGGAGTTACAGAGACCAGCTCGGTCTTTCCTCACTAGGTCACCCTCCCTCTCCACTGACCAGGGGAGGGCTTCAAAAATGGCAGCAATGGCTTCTCTGCCCAGTTGCTGGGTGGGCGTGGCCAGGGTGGGTGTGGCCTAGTCAGCCTCCTGCACCACAGCAGGGGGTGGCGGCGTTTTTGCCGCCAGAGTCCAGAAATGGGCCCATTTCTGGCCTTCTGGACCTTCTAGGAGGCCTGTTTTTCCTCCTCCTCGCGCCTCCGTGAGGGCCCTGCACTTACCTGTCATTCAAAAAGGGGTGCATGGAGACTCCTGGGAGGGGAGGGGCAGGGTGGGAGTGGGTAGGGTGGGCAGGGCGGGGCCAGCCAGCGGTGGGATTTGGAAGTTCTTCAAACTGACCAGAACTTTAGCTATGGGTTCTTCTGAACCCGGTCAAACCCATAGTAGCTCACCCCTGACCACACCCAACCCTGTGGTCACACTCACTCCCCACTGACCCAAGTCCCTTCACTGATCCTGTGAGAAAGCCATAACTCTATTTTAGAGACTTTCACATGTTGGGTGGAATGATCTCAGGTTCTAGGAGAACTTACATAGTTTGGTTTGCAGCTAATTAACAGTCACAATGGCTACTTCATGCATCATTTGCAGAGGGATGAAGGTTCCCTTTTTGCTTCTCATCTATGGAGACTCTCAATCATCCAGGTCATGGTTGTCCCTAAGGGGTCAAGAGGCAACTGGACTTTTGTTTGTTTGTTTCTTCCTTGAAGACGTTTTGCTTCTCATCCAAGAAGCTTCTTCAATTCTGACTTCAATTAGAACTAAAGAAGTTGCTTGGATGAGAAGTGAAAGGTCTTTAAGGAAAAAGAAAGAAAGTCCAGTTGCCTCTTAAAGAAGCACCTTGGGGACTTTTTCCTTCTCATCCCTCTTGGTTGACTTTGATTAGGTTTAGAAGCTAAGCAAGTTCAAGCTGGTTACTATTTGGGTGGGAGACACCAGGAAATCACAGAACAGTCTGTGGAATTTTCCATTCCTTGGAACCCTCCCGGACACACCCCATGTCCCAGGATGAAGAGGGCCCATAGGAATGATTTCCCTTAGGATAAAACTGAATTATGAGTAGCCAAGGAGTTTGTAGAGTACCAGAAAGAAGATAGCAGAGAGGATATTCACATACAAATGCACTCCTTGCTCATCTCGGAAATGTGTAAAGACAAAGGAGTCCCTGCGGATTTTACTCCGCTAGTTGTTACTGATTCTAGGGGGTGGTGATCATTTCCGTTTCAAGTCCATTGAGCCAGTTCTGTTTGAAGACATTTTCATGGTCACGTGGCCAGCATGATGTCACAGAATGCCATTACCTTCCCACTGTAGTGGTACTGTAAGGTCCGAAAAATGTACTTGAGTCACCAGAATGCCAAAGAGAGAGAGAGAGACTCAAGAAGAGGCTTGGAAAATAACAATTTTTATTTGTACAAAGAAAGAGCTGAGTGGGCTTATTCCATGGCTTATAGACAACAACCATGCAAGGAAAAAGCTACACCCGAAAAGAGTGTGACCCCAACATCTTATATCCGCATTTAGCCAATCAGAGACAAAAGTTTATTACCCAATGTGGGCAATGTCTTGCCCATGCCCCCCTTATCCACGGAGCATTCTTTGTCCATGTTCTGTCCATGCGTCCGTTATCTAACAGAGCATCCCTTGTAGCCTTGTGTGTTTGTGCTCCTGGGCAGCCCCCCTGATCTGGCCCCTGTTATCTGTGGAGCAGGAGGTTCCTGGGTGACTGTTTTGTTCTATCTTTCTTATTTACTCATCACAGATATGCCCAGCTTTGAAGCAAACAAGAGAAGCGAGAAAGCAGATAGCAAACGTTACCATTCTTACTAAGCGACAGTTGCAGAATTAATTCCGAATAAATAATTCCTAATAGTAGCAAAACAGTGCAAGCAATTCTTAACAGATGCAAATAGCAAAGGTTAGATTGATTCCTGTCACTATGTCTGTTAAGTCCTCGAGGTACGATGCCATTGACTATCATTGCCGGCCCCTGATTGGTTGAGACGCGAGCAGCCAGCTGGCGGGAGAATGCAGCCATTCTATTGGTTCAGCGTCTGACAGCTCTAGTATAAAAAGGGCTGTCAGCTGTCAAATGCTGCTGTTTGCTGGGTCGAGATTTGCCTTACATTTTGCCGTGTTATACTGTTAACAAAGGTTGTGTTAGCTTCAACCTGCCTTGCCTCAGTTCCTGCCTGCCTCGTTCTCCCTACAGAACAATGTCACGTCAGTACCTATTGATTTTCTACTCACATTTGCATGCTTTCCAAGTGCTAGGTGGGCAGAAGCTGAGACACGGAACTTGGGTTTCAAACTTGAGCAGTCAGCTTTCCATCGTGCCCAGAGGTGGGATTCAGCAGGTTCTGACCAGTTCTGGAGAACCGGTAGCGGAAATTTTGAGTAGTTCGGAGAACCGGCAAATGCCACTTCTGGCTGGCCCCGCCCCCATCTATTCTCTGCCTCCCGAGTCCCAGCTGATCGGGAGAAAATGGGGATTTTGCAGTATCTTCCTCTTGCCACGTCCACCAAACCATGCCCACCAAACCATGCCCACAGAACCGGTAGTAAAAAAATTTTCATCCCACCACTGATTGCGCCACCATCTTGGTGTCAGCGTTCTAAATACCATGCATGAAATCAATCAGAGACCAAGGCAGAATCATCCTTAAAGTTCCAATTTATTCATACAGGCAAGTTAGCACGTCTATGGAATTCCAACTCTAATGTTCTTCCTGGAATTCCACCCAGTTGAAAGTTCATGATCTATCCCCACACCCCATAATCCATCACATGTTCCACTCATCATCTTCCACGCTGGCATCTACACCCCTCTGCTTCTGGTCAGGTGTCGAGGTGCGGAGACAAAAGATGACCTTGAGCTTCTATAAAAAATGACAACAAAACATTCCACAATTCTACTCCTTTCTATTCCCCCCTCCCAACTACTACACTAATGAAACAGCATAGGAAATTATAAGAAAGTGTGGCAGGCCAAAGATCCTAAAAGGAACATAACTACAGGCCTGACACTTGGAACATCACACTCCAAAGTCTGTTTCATATTATGAACTGCTTAAAAGAACCCAGAGAAACTTCCGGAAGATCATTGATAGTAACACAGTGTTGCTGATGTGGGCAATTCCTGCTTGCATCTCCTGTACAGATATCTGGCTGACCTCTATTTCTGGGAGACAAAAGCTGGACCCAGTGGAATTTTAACTTGCCTATATTCTGGGACATAAATGATAGAAGGAGAATTAGCAAACTTGGCGTGCTACGAATGTCATAGCTGGTAGCTTTCCTGATTGATATATACTCTGTCATAACTCAGATGCTAATAAGGAGGAGTGGGAGGGAGGCTTCCTGAGGGTGGTTGGGATGTGACTGGCCTCCCCATGCATCTTCTGGTTTTGGGGGAAGGGAAGCATCCCCTCTCCCACATTACATGGAGAAGTACTTCAAGCACCCTTTCCTTGGCAAGAAAACTCTTAGTAGATTCTTCTTCACTGAAAATAGAATAGAGAATAAGAGATTTGGAAGGGACCTTGGAGGTCTTCTAGTCCAACCCCTGCTCAAGCAGGAGACCCTATATGATTTCAGACAAATGGTTGTCCAGCCTCTTTTTGAAGACCTCCAGTGAGGGAGCCTCCACAATTTCTGAAGGCACTGGTTAATTGTTCTATTAAGAAATTTCTCCTTAGTTCTAGATTGTTTCTTTCCTTGATTTCTTTCCTTTCCATCCATTCTTTCTTCTCTTGCCTTCTGGTGCTTTGGAAAATAAGTTGACTTGCCCGTATTTTTTGGAGTATAAGATGCACCTTCCCCACCCCAAAAGAGGGAGCAAACCAGAAGTCGGAGGGTTGTTTTAAGCGCTCCGAAGGCTTCAGGGACCATCCGGAGGCTTCCCTGAAGCCTTTGGAACGCTTAAAGCAACCCTCCAAGCAAACCTTTCCGCTTTGCTCAGAGGGTCATTTTAAGCGCTCCGAAGGCTTCAGGGACTGTCCGGAGGCTTCCCTGACACCTCTGGAGGGAGTCCGGGGGGGGGGGACGGGGGCGGAGGAGGCTCTTTTTGCCCTCCCCAGGCTCCTATAAAGCCTCTGGAGCTTGGGGAGGGTGAAAAATGGCTTTAAAAAAGGGGGAACTCAGCTGGCCAGCGCGTGCATGCGTGCTGGCCAGGTAACAGGGCAGCACCTCGCGTGCCCTGACAAATGGCTCCACGTGCCACCTGTGGCACGCGTGCCATAGGTTTGCCATCACAGCTCTAGAGTCAGGAATAACTAGCAAATATGTGTGAGGGGAACCTTTACCTTTTAGTCTAGTGAAAAAAAGGAGTAGGGGAGACATGCTGGAAGTGTTTCAATATCTGAAGGGTTGCCACAAAGAAGAAGGAGTCAACTTCTTTTCCAAAGCACCAGGAGGCAACATGAGAAACAATGGATGGAAATTAACCAAGAAGAGAAGCAACCTAGAACTAAGGAGGAATTTCCTATCAGTGAGATTGATCAATCAGTGGAATGACTTGCCTTCAGAAGTTGTAGGTATTGAATCATTGGAGAGCTTCAAGAAGAGATTGGTCAGTCATTTGATAGGGTCTCATGCCTGAGCAGGGGGGTTGGAGTAGAACCTTTTTTGGCTTGCGTGCCAAAAGCGGGGGAGCACAGCGGGGGGTCATGCGCAGGCATGCGACACCATAATGCTATGCAAACGACCCAAGCACACATGTGTGCACGATCAGTGCTCCCTCCCGATTTTTGGCGTGCTTTTTCCACCCTCCCCAGGCTCCAGAGGATTTATAAGAGCCCGGGGAGGGCAAAAACAGCCTCACTCCCCAAAGGCCCTCCAGAGGCTTCAGGAGCTTCCCTGAAGCTTCCGAAGCGTGAAAACCCACCCCTACGGGCAAACTGGAAGTTCGGGAACATACTTCCGGTTTGCTTGTAGGGCCGGGTTTAGCCCTATGGAGCCTTCAGGGGCCTTCAGGGCTAAAACCGGCCCTACAAGCAAACCAGAAGTCCGTTTCTGAACTTCTGGTTTGCCCGTAGAGCCATTTTTTTGCACTCCAGGGGCTTCAAGGAAGTCTCAGCAGGGTGAAAAATGGCCTCAAAAGAAGGACGAAGTCAGCTGGCCAGTGCGTGCATGAACACTGGCCAGCTGATAGGGCAACACCTCGCATGCCCTGACGAATCCCGGGACTAGAAGACCTCCAAGGTCCCTTCCAACCATGTTACTCAGTTAATTCAGTTAATTCCTTGAGCCTCTCTGTCTTCAGTATTTAAAAAAAGGGACATGATTTTTAAGGGGTGTGCATAAGCGCACCACCATAAAGACTTCAAAGGCAGGATTATAGCTATCATCTTGATTTTTCAAGACACACACACACACACACACACACACACACACACACACACACTGACTACCACTGATCTCATTTCTCCCTTCTCCACATTCTGTGACGATGAAGAATTTCAGACACCAGGCCTGCCTGATTTGCAACCAGACGTTTTGTTGCAAATAATTATGATTTATTCCACAACGAAGCATGGCCAAGAAACTTCACCTTTTACATTTTTCCCTGCACGTTTATTGTCTTTTGTTTGTTTGTTGCATCATGCACAGCACACCCACACGCACGAGCGCACAATCTCTGACTGAATCTGGGTGTCATTATGTTAATGAACACATCAGTCAAGAAAATATATCCAATTAACAGTGATGAAATTGCATTATGTGCCGTGTTTATTTCTCCCATATCGGGACTAAGTTTTATTTACATGCTAATTAACTTTGTTTCAACACTCTGGCAACTGCAGGCTACGTGCACTCTCCAAAGGAAGCCACATCAATCAAAATTCTATTAACGCTGAAAAACTCTCTATATATTCACTTAGGAAAGTCCATCGAAGTTGTTTCATCCTATAAATAAGGATATGCGAATCCATCCATTTGGGTTTTTCTCTGTTTTTTGTGAATCTGCAAAGTGTTCCATGCTGATTGTTAGTTGTCAAGTTTGGTTTCTCCACCTTGAGAAGTTTGCACACAGACACAAATAATTATCTCTCAACCTGTCGGATCTCGGGGACCACTAAATTCATAATTTTAAATCCCGTGGACCACTAATATGATCTGCCTAATGACGGGCTGGGTGGGCGTGGCTAGGCGGTCATGTGACTGGATGGGTGTGGCCAACTTGATGTCACTCATGTTGAGGGGCGCCTCGCCGACCTCTACACGCCCCTCCCCTCCCAGCCACTCCTCGCCCGGGCTCCTTAGGGCCCCAACAGGAAGCAGTTGTTGGAGCTAAGCAGCCCCCAGGAGAAAGAGTTGGCAAAACAGCTGGCTCAGTTCAAATTGGATCTGACTGAGAAGGAGGTTTAGCAGAAGACCTCACCGAGGACTACGAGCATAGGCTTTCCAAGCAGAGAGAAGACCTGCAGGCCAGGTACCGGCGCCTGGAGGCTCAGTGGGCTGAGATAGTCAGCCAGTTCCAGGCCATGATGTAGTCCCACTGGAACGAGGCCCTCTGGCTCTTCACCACCAGCAGCGCTTCCCTCCAGCCTTCGCCCAAAGCCCCCCACCACGAGGCTGAAGCAGACCTCTAGTCGGAATTTCTGCCCCCTCCAACCCACACAAAAAGACCCCAAAGGGGGAGACTCTCTGCAGCAACACAAGCGTTCATTGCACGTATCCGGCCCAGGGGGCGTAATTTGAGGACCCCTGATTTAGTGCAATATAAAAACATGCAAATAACTTTTCTGCCGACCACCAAAATTTTCTCATGGACCACCAGTTAGGGACCGCTGCTCTAGTGTACATTTCTCCAACCATCTACATTTTTGTTTGAAATTCTACTGAGCCTTCGCCATTTCTATAACATATGGGCAATTTTCCTCTCTTTTATCTTTCCAGCATAATAAAGTTGACAACCAAGACTTTTGATGTATTACCTGGAGTGCTGAGTGAATGAGAAGAAAATCTTTTGTTAAATTAGTCTCATCTTCAGATTTTAAGAAGCGTACTGAATCTTCTTGAACACTCTTAATCA
This sequence comes from Natrix natrix natrix, assembly GCA_029891615.1. NCBI lineage: Eukaryota > Metazoa > Chordata > Lepidosauria > Squamata > Natricidae > Natrix > Natrix natrix. The sequence goes on from JAKRSK010007868.1 coordinate 2,585,303, forward strand.
TTGATTTGTTAATATTGAGTATTCCCACTCCTTACAAAATTCTTGCAAATAACCAATATTCATCTTAACTGTGGTCTTTAACTGACTATATTTATAGATTGAAAATAACCCCAAACTCATTTTAACATTGACAGTAATTCAAAGAGAAATAAAGAAGCTCCTTGTGGGGACTTTGACTTAAACTCTCCAAGTCCAGTCTACCCAAAAAGAGGGTCATTGCCAGAATAAAGTGCAGGGGAGCCCCACCTACACTAAGCTGAGCAGCTGGAGGAAAAGCAGGATATAAATCAAGGGAAGTAGAATAATAAAGTGAGTATAATATTAAACAGCAACAAGTGAAATTGTGCTTATGGCTCTACAAAAAATTCTGCCTTTCTCTTATTCATTCTAAAAACTTCCTTCCCTTCATTTCTTCTTCTTTTCCTTCCCTTCATCTCTTCTTCCTTTCCTTTCCTTTTCTTTTCTTCCCTTCCCTTCCTCTCCCTTCATGTCTTCTTCCTTTCCTTTCCTTTCCTTTCCATTCCATTCGTTTCCTTCCCTTCCCTTCATCTCTTCTTCCTTCCCTTCCCTTCCCTTCCCAGAAAGGTTGGGGACTGCTGCGTTAAGATGCAATGCAATCCAACCTCTTCCCCATCTGTCTTACCTTCTACTTTCAGTCTCTGCTTCCAGTCCTCCCAAATCCCAGATTGTACATGGCATTTTAAAACCATGTATTCTATGACCCTTCTATGCTCTAATTTATCTTTGGAGGCATGCCGTCGTACATTCTCTCTGACAGGGATCCCAGGGGTGTGGGTTTCTCATTTACAGTATCAGCACAATTTCCCTTTGTTGTGTTCCATGTGTGATGTTTTACAAATGAAAACGGATGTTTTTTTGTATTTCAGGAGAACTGATGGCTCCTGATGTTTTGTATTTCTGCCAGAATTAAAAGGCTCTCTTCTTTAAAAAGCCTCCCATATTGGAGCACCCACAAGTTCTGGATCCAAGAGGTTCCACTGGTTAACTGTCCTAGTAGAAATAGGAAATTTCTACTAAGTTCTAGGTTGCTTCGGTTCTTGATTAGTTTCCATCCGTTGCTTCTTGTCCTATCCCCAGGTGCTTTGGAAAATAACTTGACTCCCTCTTCTTTGTGACAGCCTCTGAGATATTGGAAGACTGCTATCATGTCTCCCCTGGTCCTTCTTTTCACTAGACTAGGCATACCTGGTTCTTATAACCGTTCTTCATATGTTTTAGCCTCCAGTCCCCTAATCGTCTTTGTTGCTTTTCTCAGTTTTTTCAGAGGAAATCCAAGGTAGAATAAGAGTCTTAGAATTCCTTTAAAAAAATTTTTTTTAATAAACGACAAACAAAAGACAAACAAAACATCTAAAACATACAACCTTCAACTGTTTCATATAGTGTGTCGTTTGGTTACAGGTTTTTGTGCTTCTCCATTCTCACCACTTACAATTGTATATCAAATCAGAAATTATCCATTAAATAAGCATAAATGCCTTATTATCGTTGTATAGTCATTGTTCCACTATGATTGTTATTCCTTCATTTTACACAAAATATTCTAGGTATTGGGTTCATACATATAGCATCATTATGCATCAATTGTTCCACTCCAATTGTTATTCCATCATTTAAAACAAAATGTTCTAGATATTAAAATCCCTCCAACCTTTTCTATTACCATAATTTTTTTATCTAACCATTGATAAAACAAATCCCATACCTTGTAGAATTGTTCTTCTTCTTGTTCTCTACTTTCAAATGTCAATTTACTCATTTCAGCACAATCCATTGTTTTTTTGAACAATTTCCTCCTGCTTTGGTATTTTCTCTGACTTCCAATTTTTTTGCAAATACAATTCTAGCCACTTTTAAAACATTTATAATCAGATATTTCAAATCCCTGTTATATGTTTCCGGTATAAGTCCCAATAAAAAAAATCTCTGGTTTAAAGCCTATGTGTTTTTGTATCATTTTCTCCAGCCACATGTGAATTTTAGTCCAATATCTTTTAGCTTCTGTGCAAGTCCACCACATGTGGTAATAAGAACCAGGTGTCTGATGACATTTCCAGCAGATTTCGGATTTGTTCTTGAACATTCTTGCTATTCTTGTTGGGGGAGATGCCACCTGTAAAACATCTTATACAAATTTTCCTTATATACTGTTGACATTGTCATTTTATAATTTTGAGACCACAATTTCTGCCACTTTTGTAGTTCAAACCCATGCCGAAAGTTTTCCCCCCAAGCTATCATAGGTTCTTTGATTTCTTCTTCTTCTAGCTTAACTTTTAGTAAGTGCCCATATAATTTTTTGATTACTTTTCATCAGTACCTGTTAAAATGTTATCTAACTCAGTCATTTTATCATTAAAAAACCTTCCTCTTTACGATTTTTATCATATCTAGATTGCATTTGCACATATGAAAACCAATTTACCCTCAGCATTCAATATTTCATCATAGCTAACTGTTTGTTCCTTTTTGTATATTATTGAGTATGAAAAAGCTTCAATTGTTGATAGCCAGACTGGAATTTTTAAATAATATTGCTTTTTGATCTTTTCCCAGTTTAATAGCAACACCTCCCTTAAGTAATGTCTTCTGAAATACCCCTGTGAATTCCTACATTATTGCTATTTGCAAAGTCAAACACAACTCTGATGCGGCCCTCAAGTTTGACACTGAACTAGAAGACCTCCAAGGTCCCTTCCAACTCTGTTATTCTATTCTATCTATTGGAAAGAGGTCTGATCTTTGCTACGGGACTTCCAAGGTCCCTCTCTATTCATCCTACAGAATCAGTTGAAAGGACACTTCTTGGTAGAAAGCAGAGTTGGGTTCCTAGCAGTTCGGCCCGGTTCGGCAGAGTAAGTAGTAACTCCAGTTCGCCGAGAGAACCTGTTCTCTCGGCAGCGCCATAAATGGCGCCATCTTGTTTTTTGCTTTTGCGCATGCACGGCCCTGAGCAAACTGGCAGTTGCAGCAGCCAGAAGCCACTCCTAGTAGAAAGTGTCCTTTCAACGGATTCTGTAGTATGAATATTTCATCTCAATGTGGCACTGCCCTTAATCGGAGATTGTATAGGATACATCAGACATCAGTTGATTGAAGTGTTCTCCATGTTATGCCAAATGGCATCTTGATTGATGCTTGGAACGTGGTGCCTTTTGCGTCAGTGGGCTCCAACTCCATGGTGGCCTAGTCTGACGGAATATTTTGCTGTCACCATTCTAGACGTCTCCTTTCCCTGCTGAAGACTGATTAGTAATACCTTAAAGTCCAGCCATTATAGATGCTCAGCATTCTAGGCTCTTCAGCCCTTTTCGTAAGTACTGTGCAACACTACAAAATTGTCCTTGCATTTGGCTTTTGCTATTCTCCTTCACTGAATGGAAAATTTTGACATTCTTCTCAATGGAAGAGGGTTTTAGAAATCTTTTCATGAGCTGAGTGCGATATTTTTGCATTTACCTACCCTATTTTTTGTATAAGACACACCTTTTTCCCTCAAAAAGAGGCTGAAAATCTGGGTGCATCTTATACACTGAATGCAGTTTGTTTTTGCCTCCCAAAACCTTGCCCCCTTTGCAAAAACGGTCCTGCATAGCCTTTAGGAGGCTTCCAGAGTGCTCCTGGGGGCTAGGGAGGGCAGAAATGAGCAAAAGAATGGGCCATTTTTTTGCTCAATTTTAATAATAATTTAATAATTTATTAAATTTCTAGACCGCCCCCTCTCCCAGGAGGGACCCAGGAGGGAATTTTGCCCCCCCCTGGCCCCCAGGAGCACTCTATAAGTCTCCTAAAGGCTATGCATGCCCTTTTTTTGACAAAAAGGGTCCGTTTTGGGGGGAAAGGGGCCATTTTTGCCCACTCCAACCCGCAGGAGCACTCTACAAGCTACCTAAAGGCTATGCCTGCCCTTTTTTGGGAGTTCTGCAGAGTGCAAAAACTTTTTTTTTTAAAAACTGCCTCTTCAAAACCTTGCTGCATCTTATACACCAAAAAGTACAGTAATTACAACCAGAAAGAGGGCTGGTAAAATATCTACAGACCCCTCACATCCTTGACATAATCTATTTCAACTCAGGGTTAGGGTTAGGGCAATGCATTCCAAAACAACCAGGTATAAGGATAGTTTTTCCACTTTGCCATCACTCTGCGGAACCCTTAATTCCCACAGCACTGTCTCGTTTCTCATCTTGGTGTCTTATGATTTATCACTTGTTGTTTGTAACATGATTAACGTTTGTAACTATGATTTATGATCTAGGTCCTATTACTGGCTTTTTACATGCACACTATGAGCTTATGCACCAGAGACAAATTCCTTGTGTATTCAATCACACTTGGCCAATAAAGAATTCTATTCTATTCTATTCTATTCTATTCTATTCTATTCTATTCCATTCCATTCCATTCCATTCCATTCCATTCCATTCCATTCCATTCCATTCCACTCCACTCCACTCCACTCCACTCCACTCCATTCTATTCTATTCCATTCCATTCCATTCTGAGGGATAGCATCATGATCACGAGAAGTAATACTGCTTTATACCACACTACTGAGCCCACACTTGGAAGGCTGCATCCAGTTCTGCTCACCACAATAAAAAAAATACCAAGACCCTAGAACCGTGATGGTGAACCTATGGCATGCGTGTCCAAAGTGACACACAAAATCATGTCACCCAGCATGCACAGCCTGGCCTATTTTTCTTCCGGGTTTCTGGCGCTCATGCATGCACGATGATCAACTGTCCTTTGTGCATGTGGCAGTGCCGAAAACTGGAGTGTGCGTGCTCACTGGCCAGCTGATTGTTGGGCAGGCATGCACACTAGGACCCGGAAGTTTGGCTTTTCCAGAGTGCGGTCCCGACACTGCCCTAGAAAGAGTACAGAGAAGAACATCGAAGATGACTATGTGCCTGGAGGCTAAATCATATGATGAACATTTGAGCGATTGAGGTATCGAAGAGAAGCACTCGGGGTGAGCTGAGAGCTGTCTTCTAGTACTTTGAGGGGCTGCCTCAGAGACTAAGGGATCAACTGATTCTCCAAAGCAGCTGAGGGGAGGACAAGAAAGAACAGGTGAAAGGTGATTAAAAGAGCGATCCAATCTACAAGGAAGAAGAAACCGCCTGACAGTGAGAACAATGAAGGAAACAGCTTGCCTCCCAGAGTTGTGGGTGTGCTCCATCATGGGAGGTTTTCCAAGAATAGACTGGACAATCATTTGATCAGGATGACCTAAGTCCTCCTGCTACGAGCAGGGTGTTGAACTAGAAGACCTCAAAGGTCTTTTCCAGCCCAGTCACCGCTTAACTTCTAAGTTCTGTGTGTGGGGTTTTGGGAATTGAAACCCTGGCAGTTGGGAACAGAAGTGTGGCACAATGACTATATATGTATATATACATTTTCTCTCTTTTAAAAAAAGAAGGAGGAAGATATATGTTAAAATTCAATATGTATGTTGAAAAGGAATTATAGATACCATCAACATAAAATGGAGCTCACTCAGAAGCTGAAATACACCAAGTAAATGAGATGAAGAGTGTGAAGTAGAGGAGAGAGGTAAGGGAAGAAGAGAGGGACTGGAGAAAGGGAAGGGTGGGAAGAGGAGGGAGGAGAAGGAGAGAGGAAGGGGAAGGAGAGAATGACAGAGGGAAGAAAGGAGGTAGGGAGGGGGAGGAGAGAGGGAGAAGAAAGTGATGGATAAAGTACAAATATGGTGTCTGGAGAGCAGAAGAGCCAATAATTGTTTTTGGGGAGTTGATGGTAAGACGAATTGATATAAACATTTGATAATACAATACGATGTTGGTTATATAATAGTATACATGTGGTTATATGTTATGAAAATGAAAAAATAAAAAACTATATATATAGTGAGTAGTGAGCTCCCTCCCATATTTGGGCATACTAGGGGTTGTAACACAAATACATATATACATACATACATACATACATACATACATACATACATACATACATATCCTTCCCTTCATCTATTCTTCCTTTCCTTTCCTTTCCATTCCATTCCATTCTATTCCTTCCCTTCCCTTCCCTTCATCTCTTCTTCTTTTCCTTTCCATTCCTTTCCTTCCGTTCCCTTCCCTTCCTTTCATCTCTTCTTCCTTTCCTTTCCATTCCTTTCCTTCCGTTCCCTGCAAGGGAATGAAGAAATTTCACATAAAGAAACGTGGTACGGATGCCACCTGCTGGAGTATTATTTAACACCCTGACATACACACAGAAAGCAATTCCAGTGACAAAATCCTCACATTTATTGTTTGGAAGGGATCTGGAGCAACCTAACTGCTTTATACATCTGTCTTCCTGGCATTTACAATTCTTTGGCATTTCTAGATGGCAGGCTGCCAGCAAGGAGTTGGTTTTATTTCCCCACAAGAGGTCGCCATTGGAAAATCTATCTATCTATCTATCTATCTATCTATCTATCTATCTATCTATCTATCTATCTATCTATCTATCTATCATCTATATCTATCTATCTATCTATCTATCTATCTATCTATCTATCTATCTATCTATCTATCTATCTATCATCTATATCTATCTATCTATCAATCTATCTATCATCTATCTATCTATCTATCTATCTATCTATCTATCTATCTATCTATCATTATCTATCTATCTATCTATCATTATCTATCTATGTATCTATGTATCTATGTATCTATCTATCATTATCTATCTATCTATCTATCTATCTATCTATCATCTATCTATCTATCTATCTATCTATCTATCTATCTATCTATCTATCTATCTATCTATCATCTATCTATATACAGTACACAACAGACACAGACACAAGCACACACATCAGAAAAAGAGAGCGAGAGAGAGAGAAAGAGATAGAGAGGTGAAAAGTCCACATGGAACGTAAAGAGGAATGATATTCAAATTCTACATCATTATCTTAAGGAAAGATACATCAGAAATTATGGATTGGATTTGCTTCTTTTTCCCATTGCATGTAAAAATCCCTGTTTTTTTTTTTTTGTTAAGCCTGCAATTCTACACACAATATCTAAAGGAAAATTTCCACTAAACTTTATAGGTCATTTCAAGCATTGTCATCATTTGATTAGGGCCATGAAAATTGTGATTTTGAGAGGGTGGGCCATTTCCTGAAAATCCCCTTATTGTAAAAAGAACATTAAGTTAATATGATTCACTGCTGCTTTTTAATTTCATCCTGCCTGCTGATTTTCCTTCTTTCCTTCCTTCCTTATTTCCTTCTCTCCCCCTTTTCTCAACAAATGTTTCCCAGGGCGTCTTGCTAAACAGTTAAGGATCCCAATAAAAAGTGTCAGCTAAAACAAAGAAGCTGCATAAAGTAATTTTTATTAAGTGGTCAAACAAAGAAATAGATAGACAGACAGACAGACAGACAGACAGACAGACAGACAGACAGACAGATAATAAAACCAGCAGATGTAAAATCAAAGAAGAGCTTCCTTTCTTAAAATAAGATGATATTCGATATATTCATTCAGAACAAAAATGGTTCTTTGATTAATTATGGGAAATTCCAGTGTCCGGATAAAAAGAATTGTATGTACAAATGGATGGAGGTGCTTTTGCCTGAAACTTCCCTGAGACTAAATCATAGCTCTCTGCAGGTCAAGTCTAAAGTAACTCTCCCCCATCACATTTTAAGCCCAAGACGCTAGGAAGGGTCCCTTCCTGAGTAATTTTTCATATCGCCATTGTGTCCGTGGGCTAAGCTGCCTCTTATCTGCCTCTTGCCTAGTCTGCAGTTCCTCCTCTTCCTCCTCTTCTTCCTCCTCTCTCTCAAGGACATTCTCACAGACGATTACATTATCAGTGCATTTTCTGATTGGCTGATTATTTATTTAGCATCTGGCATTTGTACATCGAGAACCAGGGAGTCTACAATGTTATTACAGAACCAGTTTGTCTGCCTAAGCTTGCTAGTTTGTTACGCTATCCAGGATGCCCTGCAGGGGGCGAACTAGCTCCACACACAGAGTGGCTAACAACATTCGGCGGAGTGTCAGCATGCAGTACTGCAGGGCTAAGTCACCACTCACTGCAGGAGTTCGATTGTGAGCGGCTCAAAGTTGACTCATCCTTTCATCCTTTCCGAGGTCGTAAAATGAGGACCCCAGATTATTGGTGGCAATATGCTGACTTTGTAAACCGCTTTAGAGAGGGCTGGAAAACACTGTAAAGTGGTATATAAGTCTAAACACTATTGCTATCGCTATCATCCACGACTTTTCTCCAGCAATTTTGCCTAGCATTTGGGCAAGTCCATTGCCTGTTGGGTGTTAGCTTCCCAGCAGAGTGGTACCTATTTGTCTATTTGCATTTTACATACTAGTTTGGCAGAAGTTGAGGCAAGCTCACTCTATTACACGGTGCTAGGGCTCAAACGTCTGGAAAAGGATAGGGAAAAAAAACCCGAGAACGTTTCCATGTGAACGCATCAGTCAATAAATGGGTTCGAAACTGGAAACCGTTCAATCACTGAAAGTCTTGTGACATCTTCCGTCTCAATTAACCTTGTTCTAGAAGACCTTGAGAGAATTTCTTCTGAATTAGTCATTCCGTTCCCATGGCAAATGAAACCCACTCCCCTCCCTCTCTCCAAACCAGGATAATTAGAATGTACACGTTTGCTGTAATATCATTATCATCATAACGTATTTTTCAAAGTATAAGACGCACCTTTTTCCCTCAAAAAAGAGGGTGAAAATCTGAGTGCATCTTATACACTGAACACAGCATTTTTGGCCTCCCAAAACTCTGCCCCTTTGCAAAAATGGACATGCATAGCCTTTAGGATGCTTCCAGAATGCTCCTGGGGGCTGGGGAGGGCAGAAATGAGCGAAAAACAGGCCATGTGTTGCTCATTTTTACCCTTCCCCAGGCCCCAGGAGCACTCTACAAGCCTCCTAAAGGCTATGGATGCCCTTTTTTTGGACAAAAACCAGGCCTGTTTTTGCAAAAAAATGGGCCATTTTGGGAAGGTCTGCAGAGTGCAAAACCTATTTTTTTAAATTTGCCTCTTCAAAATCTTAGTGTGTCTTATACTCCGAAAAATACGGTATTTACAGAGGTTTCTCTTTCATGTTGATTAAGGACAAGGAAAAAGAGGGGAATGAGGGATGGTGTGATGGAATCTCAGTGCACGGAAGAGCCCTTGCCTCCTGCCGATCTTCCCCAAAACGCCCCCTCTGCAAAATGTCCAGCTCCAGCTCCAGAGACAACTGCAGTAGAGGGGGAGAGACGCAATGCAGCTGTCTGTCATAAGGAGGCCTGCAGTGTCGAAAATGACAGCTGTCTCTGCAGGCAGGAACCCTTCCTACACCAGTGACCTCATTTCAAAAGGATGTGTGTTACAGGACTGCATGGGGTCCCATGAGGTTTGGTGGATGCATATTTACACACAACAGTGTGACATCACAGCTGCCAGTGTTTTAGCTGATGTTGGCCTTCATATCCTGTTTCCCCCCAAAATAAGACAGGATCTTATTTTCTTTTGACACCCCCCCCCCCCCAAATAAGCACTTGGCTTTATTTTTGGGGAGATCTTATTATTATTTTTTCTTGTGATTTTTATTTTTCCATTTTCACAACATATAGTCACATGTATACTATTACATAGCCAACATCATTTTGTATTATTAAATGTTTGCATCAATTCATCTTACCATCAACTCCCCAAAACCATTATTGGCTCTTCTGCTCTCCATACACCATATTTGTACCTTATCCATCACTTTCTTCTCCCTCTCTCCTCCCCCTCCCTCCCTCCTTTCTTCCCTCTGTCATTCTCTCCTTCCCCTTCCTCTCTCCTTCTCCTCTCCCCCCTTTCCACTCCTCCTTTCTCTCCTCCTCCTCTCCACTCCTTGCCCTCTCTCGCATTCCTTTCTTCTTCCCTTGCCTCTCTTCTTTTCTTCCCATTCTTCTCATTTACTTGGTGTATTTCAGCTTCTGAGCATGCTCCGTTTTATGTTGATGGTATTTATAGTTCCTTTTCGATATACATATTTCATTTTAACATCCTTTCTTGAAAAAAAAAATAGAACAAAAAAGTATACATATATAGCCATTGTATTTTGGTTGAGATGTAGACCTGGTTACAATTCCTAGCTATTCTCATCATTATCTTTATATAATTATACATCCTTACAAGTCCTCAATTTGTGATTTTGTCTTAAAATCTCAGTAATTTCCCATTGTAGATATATTCCATGTTCCCTCTCTATTTTTCTATAACTTGGATTAAATTATCCTTAAATTGTCTATAAATGACACACCACGCTGTTCAATGTTTGTTATAATTCCCTTAATCTATTATGCAAAAAAAGAAGAAGCAGTAAACATCTCACTTTATTCATCATCTTAAAATTTCTATATATATCCATGTCTCATATATTTTAACCAATCCTTGCATTTTTACATGCTTTCGAACTGCTAGGTTGACTGAAGCTGGGACAAGTCACGGGAGCTCACTTACGTTATGTAGTGCTAGGAATTCGAACTGCCTACCTTTCTGATCGACAAGCTCAACGTCGGTTAACCACTGAGCCACTATCTTCTCACGTTCAAAACACCAAGACTAAATGGATTAGATCCCAGGGTTCTGAAAAAGCTGCCAACCTATTTTCTAAAGCATCAAAAGACAAGAAGCAATGGGTGGAAACTAATCATGGAGAGAAGCAACCTAGAACTAAGAAGAAATGTCCTGTCTGTGAGAACAATCAGTCAGTGGAACAACTTGCCTCCAGAAGTTGTGGGTGCTCTGTCTTTGGAGGTCTTTAAGTAGAAACTGGACAATCACTTGTCTGAGATGGTATAGGGTCTCCTGCTTGAGCAGGGGATTAGACTAGAAGACCTCCAAGGTCCCTTCCAGCTCTATTTTAATTCAATTCAATTCTGTTCTGTTCTGTTCTATTCTATTCTGTTCTATTCTATTCTATGCCAAAACATGAAGTGAGGGAAGCCTGGATATGTCGCTGCACCCCCAAATTAGTGCTCCACTCCTAAAAGAAGCAGCAGCAAACTTTTGTTGATATGGATTAGTTTTGCATCCCAGTTCCCAGGATCAGCGAGTTCCTGATGATTTTATTTCAGTTGACTGCTTCCAGCCCTACAATCTGCTTTCCCACTTAATTCATGGCCATTTTTGCATTAACAGGCCGATTAAAATAGTCTGTTCCTTTTACATTGTCCTTTCCCCGTGCATCCCACGACTGCCTGGAAGAACGTTATACTTTATAGCAGCCAGTTTGCTAATTTTCATCTACAGATGTTTGTGTTTGGGGGGGCAGGGGGGCGGGGAAACAAGGACAGGCACCGGACACCATTTCCCACCAAATGTACATGTGTCTTGGAATCTTACTTCCCTCTTCTCTTGGTTTTGCTATTAAAATCTTTATTTCATTCCTAATGGTTTTAACATTCCTGATTGTAACATGATTGCCGTGCCATTTGTATGTGGCTTCCCATGTGTGCATTCTCTCCTGACTTACTGGTTGCTAAGGAAGTTTTTTACATCTGCAGCTCTCTCCCAATTCACCGGCCATCATTCCAATAATCCAGCTGTTGGCCCCAGCTGTGAAAAGATTGATGCAAAAGAAAGGAAGAAGAGGAGGAGGAGAGGAAGGAGGAGGAGGAGGAGGAGGAGGAGGAGGAGAAGAAGGAGAGGAGGAAGAAGAAGAAGAAGAAGAAGAAGAAGAAGAAGAAGAAGAAGAAGAAGAAGAAGAAGAAGAAGAAGAAGAAGAAGAAGAAGAAGAAGAAGAAGAAGAAGAAGAAGAAGAAACAACAGCAAATCTTTACTTGGGAACTGCCATGTGCCACCATCTTGTTTTGACTGATGGTTGGTTCTCATGATCAAAAGGGAAGGTGTTGTAGACCACCAGCAGCCAGCACAGCTGGCAGCAGATTCAGACAGTGAGGAGGTTGGGGAGGAACCTGGGCCAGTCCTGGAGTCTTGGGAAGGCTCTGATGAGGGCTCTGTGTCGGAGGCAGAGATGAGGCCAGGGCCGTCTGACAGTTATCAGCTGCCTTCAGAATCAGACATCAGTGAGGGAGACAAATAGTTGGAGCCTGTTCCCAGTGTGCGCATGTGCAGAGCTGCCAGACAAAGGGACAGGGGTCGACTTGGGAGTAAGGCCACAGGTGGATGATGAATGGCCCCTCCCAGAAGAAATAAAAGAGGAGCAAAAGGGGAGTGGAGTTTGCAGGAGACAATTAGTTCGCTTAATTGGTTTGTGACTCTTCGAGACTCCTTGCCAAGTTCTGCAGATATCGGCCTGGCAGCTCTCCAAGCCAGAGAAGGTCCATGACTGTAAATCCTCCCTTGAAAGACTTTGCTGGATGTGAAGGAGCAGAATTCACAGTCAATTAACAAAAGAGGTTTTTGTCGGGACCAGGAGTTTGCTTCATGCTATCGGGAAGCCTCGGTCAGAACAGAAAGGAAGAGGAATGGAAAACATCGCTGTGGATATAAAATGCCAAATTCGCTTCCATTTCACAGTGGGAAATCATTTCCCATTGAGGCCCACCTATCTTAGGAATAATATATTGCAGGCTGAAGGTGGGTGGGGTAAACATCACAAATCCCTTTGCTCTGACCTGTTTTTCCCCACCTTCTTCTTTGCATACAGGTAATCCTTGATTTATAGCCACAATTGGGGCCAGAATTTCCACTGCTATAGGAGACGGTCATTAAGTGAGTTGTATCCAATTTTATGTTTTATTTATTTTTTGGTCACAATTGTTAAGTGAATCCAGCTTCCCCCATTTACTTGTTCTGACCTAGGCTTCCTGAGACAGTAAAAAGTGCACATTTAGTCCCCAAAACCCTCTTTTTATTTCAACGGCTGTGAATTATGTTCATTCACAGCTCGTAATGTGTCACAAATAGTTTGTAAAGAGTCCAACAGAAGTCTGCCAAAGTCTTTCAGGATAAGGCTGATAATCACCCACATTTATCTCCCTTGAAACGCTGCCAAAGACCTAATTGGCAATTAGCTTTGCAAGGACACACAGAGCACAGAGTCAAAACGGAGCTTCAGAGTTTAAACCAACCAGAACGAACAAAGTTGCTTCCTGTAAAGGCTCACGTGCCTTTGCTCTTCCTTACTTTGAACGGTCATAAAACGAATAGTCGTAAGTCAAGGACTGTCTACCTTTCATTGGGTGTCCGGTAGTCTTACTGGAAAGCTAAGGAGATACAAGGAGAGAAAGAAAGGGAAAAGCAGGCCCTTCACCACCGTTTGGCCAATGTGGAGGTCCCAGAGCAAGCATGGCCCATCTCACCCAAGAGAATTTCTCCAAAACGTCCGAATTTTGTTCTAAAGAAACTGAAGCAGATTAAATACTCTTTAGAAATGTTCACCGGGCAGAAATTATGCTGTCTTTGAGGGCTAGAGAAAGGGACAACGTCTCACGTTTAATGGTCTTTGAAGGTTATTCAAATAATATCATTCCAGATTCCAATCTGGAAAAAGTTTTGAACACCCTGGCAAATAATCAAAGTCAGGGTTTTCGGAGAAAGTGTGCAGACCTGATCATGCTTGTGGACTTCTCAGTGGCTTTGGGTACCTTCCTAACATACTGTATGTCTATAGCACGGAAGACACGATAGCAGTCTTCCAATATTTGAGGGGCTTCCACAGAGAGGAGGGGGTCAAGGTATTTTCCAAAGCCCCCGAAGTCCAGACAAGGAATAACGGATGGAAACTGACCAAGGAGAGATTCAACCTGAAAATAAAGAGAATTTTTCTGACAGTGAGAACAATCAACCCATGGAACAGAAGTTGTCTTCGGAAGTTGTGGGAGCTTCATCATTGGAAGCTTTCAAGAAGAGACTGGACTGTCTTCTGTCAAAAATGGTGTAGGGTCTCCTGCTTGGGTGGAGGGTTGGAGTAGATGACCTACAAGGTCCCTTCCAACTTTGTTCATCTGTATCTAGCACCTTGCTTCAGCAGAAGCATGGGGGGGGGGTGTCTCCAGCCTTTCTTGCCAACTCAGCTTCATAAGATGAAAGCCCATAGTCCTTTCCATGGCCATTCACTTATCTTGCTTACAATTCTCATCTTGCTCACGGTGCTTTTAAAACGTTTATTTGAAACCGCTGGGAAACATTATCCAGTAGTCTGGTCCACCATGTCATCAATTGGCAAAATATATCCTGTTTTACTTCTTCTCCCCCCCCCGCCCCCATTTACAATTCTCAGAGTGAGTGTGGAATGCTCTGAGAGATATCTGGAGGTGGTTATGGAGGGATGAGAGCAAGCAAATTGAAACTAATCCAGACAAGATGGAAAAATTATTATTTCTTTCCCCCTCTCCTTGCAAAACCGAACAGCAAATCCGAGATTGTAAAGGATGCCAGACCTTTGCATCCCCAAACAGATCCTCCGTGGTGAGCTGTCTCAAGGGAAGCCATCACCTGGGGACAAAGGAAATTGATACAAAGGCATGTTGAAAGCCTCCTTCAAGTCCCCTGGATATCGACACCACCTCCTGGGGAACCCTGGCACACACGACATGGCACACAATGATCCATCAAGGCTGCCAGACATCTGAGGACAGAAGGACAACCGTAGCACAAGAGAAGAGAGCACTCCGCAAAGACAGAGCTGCAAATGCTGCAATAATGGTGCCCACACATGACTGCCCGTCATGTGCCAGAACATTTCATGCCCGTATAGGCCTTACCAACCACCTGCGGACACATTATGGACAGCCCCACAACCGGTTAGATGTCAAGGTCCTCTTTCAACACAATGGAAGAACTTCATCATCTGGAGGTGGTTTTAGAGGGATGAGAGCAAGCAAATTGAAAGTAATCCAGACAAGATGGAAAAATTGTTATTCCCCCCCTTGCAAAACTGAACAGCAAATCCGAGGTTGTCCACCATGTCCCCAATGTTCTGCCCTTTACCTTCAGATTTATTGAAGCTCCCAAACATTTTCTTTCGGTTCTTAGACCTGCAGACTAAGGAAGGATTCTTTTCCTGTCGTGGACACTTTAGGTCAGGTGGGCATTAAAGGCTGCCTCAGTCAAAAAAAATTCTTGGAATGCGGAGAAATGGATAGGTTAACTCTAAAAATAAAATTAAAAACACGATTCAGATTATTTTGTGACATGGGACCTTTTTGATAAATGGTTAGCTGACAAGCACAGAGGTCAGATGAGGGGATTTACGTGAAATAGGGACTCCATGAGGAAGAAAAAATGATTACTAAATATTTGATGGTTATATAATTGGTATCATAATGGAACATAGTATACTTTTCAATAACAATTGATACTATCGCATATATGTCTATAGGTACATGATTATAAAAAGGTGGCTCAGTGGCTAAGAAGCTGAGCTTGTCGATCAGAAAGGTTGGCAGTTTGGCGATTTGAATCCCTAGGGCCTCGTAATGGAGTGAGCTCCCGTTACTTGTCCCAGCTTCTGCCAACCTAGCAGTTCAAAAGCATGTAAAAATACAAGTAGAAAAACAGGAACCACCTTTGTTGGGAAGGTAACAGCGCTCTTAGTGCCTTTGGTGTTGAGTCATGCTGGCCACATGACCACGGAGACGTCTTCGGACAGGGCTGGCTCTTCGGCTTTGAAACGGAGATGAGCACCACCCCCTAGAGTCGGGAACGACTAGCACGTATGTGCGAGGGAAACTTTACATGATTATAATGATTATGCTTATGTTTATATTTTAGAACTCTAGACATCTAGAAAACACACTGTTCAACATAGAAATGGATGGTTATATAATTGATATCATAATAGAAGATAGTATACTTTTCAGTAACGATTGATATTATCGCATATATGTTTATGATGTTTATATTTTAACACTTTGGACACTGTTCAATATAGAAATGGAAATGGAATTTGTGAAATAAAACATCACAAATATTATATATTATATATATATATAAAAGGCTGTCTCAGTGATGACAGCCCTGTGTATGTGTTTGAAGAAAGACACCAGAGGAGGACATCTCCTCTGCAAAGCTTGTCTGATCTTTTCTCCAGATCTTTTCTTCTGATGCTTAGCTATCTATGGTGGCAAGTCCTTGGAAGGAAGGAGCAGGGGGAGGGCCTGCAGGTGTGGAGGGCATCCATCTACCAGACATTTTTCTGGCTGTGTGGGACTTCCAGTGTCAGACAGATGTGCCCAGAGTGTACGCAAATGTCTGCAAAGACAAGTGGCCATATCAAATTCCACCAGCAACGTTCCCAGCAGCTGAATCATTGGCTCATTCAGGAATCTTCTGAATCATGAATCCCATGTTGGGTTGGGGACCTGCCAGCGTCTTTCCTTCACCCTGTTCAGATTCCAGTCCCAGAAAGAAATCTGTTGGGAGTCATTCCGTTTTATTCCGTCTCTACATGGGGCTTCCCTTGAAATGCACCCGGAGACTACAGTTGGTCCAGAACGCAGCCGCGCGGGTAATTATGGGGAGTACTAGGTACTCCCATGTGACACCGTTCCTGCGCAAGCTGCACTGGCTTCCTGTGGTCTATCGGGTGCGTTTCAAGGTTTTGATAACAATCTTTAAAGCGCTCCATGGCTCAGGACCTAGTTACTTGCGGGATCGTATTCTGCCCCATACATCCCTGCGACCAATTCGCTCGCACAGAGAGGGCCTCCTCCAGGTGCCGTCCACCAGACAGTGTCGGGGGGCGGCGCCTAGGAGTAGAGCCTTCTCTGTGGCGGGCCCAGCCCTGTGGAATGACCTCCCTCCGGACATTAGGAACACCTCTGACCTCCGCTCCTTTCGTACAAAGCTCAAGACCCATCTATTCCAAGTAGCTGGCCTGGCTCAACTTTGATCTAATTATATCGCTCCTGACGGGTTTTATTTGGGGATTTTAATTGTATTTAATTATTTAGGGGTTTTTAAACATTGTATTTGATTGTTTTTATTTATTAGCTGACCTCCTCCTGTACATGTTTTATTATATGTTTTGATAATATGTATGTATGTCTTGTCTATATATTTATTTCATATGTTTTATTGTACGCCGCCCCGAGTCCTTTGGGAGAGGGTGCGGCTAAGAAATAAATATTTATTATTATTATTATTATTATTATTATTATTATTATTATTATTATTATTATTATTATTATTATATATGTATATAACCTTGGTCGTATAAACAGAATCACAATAGAATCACAATCACACGAAGTATTAGTACCACTTTATAAACCTTAGTAAGATCGCATTTGGAATACTGCATCCAGTTTTGGTCACCACATCACAAAAAAAGATGTTGGAAAAAGTGCAGAGAAGAGCAACAAAGATGATTAAAGGCCTGGAGATTAAAACATATGAAGAATGGTTGCGAGAATTGGGTGTGTCGTAACTAGTGAAAAGAACTAGAATAGAATAGAGCTGGAAGGGACTTTGGAGGTCTTCTAGTCCAACTCCTCCTCAAGCAGGAGAACCTCTACAATTTCAGATAAGTGACTGTCCAGTCTCTTCTTTAAAATCTCCAGTGATGGAGCATCCACAACTTCTGGTGGCAAGCTGTTCCGCTGGTTAATTGTCTTCACTGTTAGGAAGTTTCTCCTTAATCCCAGGTTCCTTCTCTCTTTGGTTAGTTTCCAACCATTGTTTCTTGGCCTGCCTCCTCATGCTTTGGAGAATAATGTGACCCCCTCTTCTTTGTGGTCGCTCCTCAAATACTAGAATATTGCTATCCATTTTAGTTTCCAGGCTTTTGATCATCTTAGTTGCTCTTCTTTGAACTTTTTCCAAAGTCCCAACATCTTTTTTGTAGTGTGGTGTCCAAAATTGGTGGCATGATAGCAATGTTCCAATATTTGAGGGGCTTTCTCTAGTTTCATTTCCTGAATTAGCCACCCCATATCTATCCGTGGTTGTCCTCCCAAGTCCTCCTGCAGTATTTGGGTGGCTCTTAATAAACTTTGCAAAAGATTCTTTCAGGCATCTTATTTATGACAGTTGATTAAAGTTCATAGATTTGAGTTTACAGTTTGAGCTGTAAGCAAACATTGTCTAGAGATGCAATCTTTTTATATTAGAAGTTTTAAGTGTATATATACTGAGTGCTTTTATTTGTTCTGGTCTCCGGTCTAATAAATTGTTGTTGTTATTTGAGGGGCTGCCACAAAGAAGGGGTCAACCTATTTTCCAAAGCACCAGAAGGCAAGCCAAGAAACAAGGGATGGAAACTAATCAAAGAGAGAAGCAACCTGGAATTAAGGAGAAACAGTGAGGACAATTAACCAGTGGAACAGCTTGACCTTCCAAAGTTGTAGGTGCTTCATCACTGGAGGTTTTTAAGAAGAGACTAGACAGACACTTATCTAAAATGGTATCGGTTCACCTGGTTCAGCAGGGGGCTGGACTAGAAGACCTCCAAGGTCCCTTCCAACTCTGTTATTCTGCTTTCAGTCCCAGTTTCTGCCTGGCCTGGTCCCACTGTCTCCTGCTACCTGTGGCTGTCCTAGAGCAATTTTGCTTTTTTGCATTGCAACCAGGAGGGAATGCTGCTTTTCATGCCTCATTACATTTGTCTCCGGCTTCGGGCACATTAAGGCTGCATTGCCAGACTGTGGAATGTGAGCATTAGCCTTTGCAATGGTACTTAAAGAATTCCTTCGGCTGTTGTTTTTTTCTGGGGATAGGGAGAGAATTATTTGCAGATCCATATGTTGTCTGTCTTATGGCTATTAAAGCTACACAGGAATCCCGGACCGGAAACAGAAGCGTTATGTAGTGTGCTAACTGTAGGTAAGAGGCCGACTGGGGCATAAAGTGTGGCCCAGGGTAATGTGGAGCTGAGTGATTGAGGATTTGAAGCATTTCCACAGCACCTTTGAAAAGGCCAAGAGTTCCCGGGTTGACCTGCAAAAGATTTTAAAACTTTTGTAAAACTGGAAATGGATGGTGATTATACAGAATAACATTATAAATGAAGTCAACATACACTATACTGCCAAACGTAGTCACTCCCCCATCCAAATAATCAGAATCAGGTGTTCCAATCCCTTCCATGGCCACAGGTGTATACAACCAAGTCCCTAGGCATGCAGACTGTTTTTGCAAACATTGGTGAAAGAAGGGGTAGCTCTCAGGAGCTCAGTGAATTCCAGCGTGGAAGTGTGATAGGATGCCACCTGTACAACAAATCCAGTCGTGAAATTTCCTCACTCCTAAATATTCCACAGTCAACTGTCAGCTGTATTATAAGAACGTGGAAGTGTTTGGGAAGGACAACAACTCAGCCACGAAGTGGTGGGCCACGTAAACTTGTCCAACATCAGTGTGTGACCTCACCAATGCGCTTCTGGAAGAATGGTCAAAAATTCCCATAAAGACACTCCTGAACCTTGTGGACAGCCTTCCCAGAAGAGTTGAAGCTGTTATAGCTGCCAAAGGTGGACCGATGTCATATTGAACCCTATGGATTAGGAATGGGATCTCACTTACAGTAAGTTCATATGCGAGGAAAGGCAGGTGAGTGAATACTTTTCCACAACGAGTGCCCAAAAGGGAACACTTTGTACACACAGGTGCAAATGCTCATCTGGGCCACGGCCAGGAAGAGGAGATGCCCAGGGGATATGTGCGCTGTAGAAAATGAACTTCTGGTTTCCAGGGTGCACAGGTATGCTGGCCAGGAAGTCTTCCGATTACTGCCGCGCATGCACACGTGCCAATAAGCTGGCTAGCATGGAAAATGGAAGGCTGGCTCTTCTAGTTTCTGGCACCGCTGCACACATGAAGCCTAGATGATTGCCATGTGCGCATGCATGCCAGAAACCCAGAAGAGGAACAGGCGACAACACATGTGCCAGGGAACATGGCTCCATGTGCCACTTCGGGCAGGCATGCCATAGGTTTGCCATCACGGGTCTAGGAGAATCACTGTTAGAGCAGAAACCACGTTAAAGAGGAAGAAAGAAGGAAGGAAGGAAGGAAGGAAGGAAGGAAGGAAGGAAGGAAGGAAGAAAGAAAGAAAGAAAGAAAGAAGGGAAATGACAAGGAAGTGCCAAAATAAAGTAGTTTGAATAATATTTCTGAATCACCTTCTGCTTATCCTGCCCCCCCCCCCCCCGGCCTCTTTCTACATTGGAAAACATACAGAACAGGGCCTTAAAAAGTGATACATTTTTTTAAGGATTCAGAGAAATACCCATTGATCAGAATATAGAATAACTGAGCTGGAAGGGACCATGGAGGTCTTCTTAGTCCAACCCAGTGATCAAGTAGGAGACCCTATCGGACTGAGGGTCCCAAATTCTCAAGGACTTTATAGGTTAATACCAGTCCTTGGCTGGCTGGGGCATTTTGGGAGTTGAAGTCCACACACCTTACAGGTGTTGGAGTTGAAAAACACGGCTTTAACCCGTGCCAGGTATGACCTGGGCATCAGGGCCACATGAGGACACTTTGACTGCCTTATTTCAAAATGACAGGAGTTTTTGTACCGTCTTCAAGGGCTGCTCCATCTTCATGTTCTTGCAGTGGTCTGAATCAGTGGTCACCAACTGGTGGTCCATGGACCACCGGTGGATCCATAAGAAAATTTTGGTGGCCCGCAGAAAAATTATTTGCATTTTTAATATCGCACTAAATACTATTTATCTTTTTTTAAATTCATAATAATGGTTTATGGGATTTAAAATTATGAATTTAATGGTCCCTGAGGTCTGAAAGGTTGGTGACCCCTGGTCTAAATGGGAGGTTTAACATGGGAATGCCGACAGCATCAAAACGCTCCTTATTATTATTAGCGTTTATATACCGCCCCCTCTCCCGAAAGGGACTCGGGGCGGTGTATTTATTTCCCCCTTTTCTGGGGGGAAACAGACCTGGGACTGGTTCATAGGTTTCATGCTTAATAACATCCAGACTGTGGATTCCTATTTTTTTTCATTTCCTTATCTGATTTCATTGCATGTCCAGGTGAGGCAAAGGCAAAAAAAAATGTTGCTTTTTCTGCTGGCAGAATCTTTCACCTACTTTGTCTTTTAGAAGCTTCACTGGTGCCTCTGTTTTTATTTATGTCTTTCTCAAGCTTCAGTGATTCAGCGGAGATGAATATATATATAAATAAATAAGCAAGAAGATTGAGTCTAGAGCTCACCATTTCTTCCATCTATTCTTCATTCTTTCCGGTGGATCAAATAGAAAAAGAAAATAATTGACCACAGATGTCTGTGAAAATTCTCCTTCATCCATGGTCATGGTTGTCCTAAAAGTGCTTTTTAAAGAGGCAACTGGACTTCCTTTGTTTTTCCTGGAAGATGTTTTGCTTCTCATCCACGAAGCGTCTTCAATTCCGACTGAATGGTGGAGAATAGAAGGATCGATATTCCTTGCAGACAGCTGGTCATTTGCATCCTTTTAGAGGGTCATTGAAACACTTGGAGGTTTATCTGTGTCCTCCTGGTCACCTGAGTGGTGCAAATGGGTTTGGAGTCTTCTTGGTTTCTGTCCTGTTTCAAGATAAATCCTTCCACATTCCCCACTACCCTGTCAGAGCTGAAGAAGCTTCTTGGATAAGAAGCGAAAAGTTTTCAAAGAAAAACCAAGGTAGTCCAGTTGCCTCTTGTGAAAAAAGCACCTTTGGGACCACCATGACCTGGATGACTGGGAACATCCTTAGACACTCCAAGGGAACAGATAATTTTATTTTTAACTAGCTGATAACCCAGCGTTGCCAGAGTATTTATTTATAGGGGTGAAATGTCCAGACCAAACATAATTTCTAATGTTGGATTTTCCCCCTTACCAGAGGGAGCCCTCTTGTGGAGTACTGTTACTATGGCAACTCTACTGCGCTGTACAGTAAAATCCATTTTAAGGCACAACAGGCTGCATCTTAACAGAATACACATCCCAAGAGGTGTTAGGGGTGTCTTACCCCACACAGTATTTTTTTCCCAGAGAGTAAGTTATCTGTGCACCAAGTTTGGTTGAAATTGTTAGAGGCGTTCCAGAGTCATGCTGGAACACACACACAAACGTGTTAAAATTAACCAGAATAAAAACAACTCAGCAGTGATGACAGAATTAAAATATGTATCATAGCAATAAAAAAGAATAAACTAAAACTTTTAAAACAAAAAGGGAGCGACCCAGATTGGATTCATCTACCGTTGATGCCAGGGCTTATGAGATGGCTGATCAATCCACACCGGATTTCAGCCACCTCAGCCAGCACCCGCATGCCGCTTACTTGCCGCCCGCTCCCTACGCGGCACCTTCTTCTGCCTACGCTCCCTCGACCGCTTCGACGTTCCGCGCTGAGGTAGACCAAACCGCTGACCGCCTTCAAACCCTCTCTACCCGAGATGGACGCCAATGCCTCAGTTGTGGCGGCCGCCACCAACGCTCCCAATGCAGGTTCCGGCAAGCCCTCTGCCACCAATGTGGCAGGAAGGGCCACCTCGCTGCAGTTTGCCGTTCTGGCCAACAGGACCGCCGCAGCCATCTACCGCCGCCCCGTCAACCACCTTCAATGGCTTCCCGCCGTCAGCACTCCCTCTCCGTGGGGGACCCAGCTGAAGCTTACCCTGAATGGCTTGTAGACTCGGCCTCCTCAACTTTGGAGGGCCGAGGTAAGCTGCACCTCCAAATCGCCATTGAGGGGGTTCCCTGCCCTATGGAGGTGGACACAGGGTCGGCCCGATCCGTAATGTCATGGGCCACCCTTAGCTCCTTACTGCCCTGGGTCAAACCTCACCATTTACAACCCCCTGACTGCCGCTTGCGCGACTATCAGGGAAATGTTATAGACCTTTTGGGCTGCCGACCCTTTCACATATCTTTCGGCTCTCGCAAGGCGCAGCTTCCCTTACTGATTGTAAAAAACCCCCTCGCCTCCCTTCTAGGACTGGACTGGTTTAAGGCCCTCGGCCTTTCTATTGCTGGGGTTAACTCTCTTTCACCCCTCCCTCCTGTTTCCCCGCCCTCTATCTCCTCCCTCCTTTCCGAATTTTCCGATGTTTTTTCCCCTTCTTTAGGCTGCTATACTGGCTCTCCTATCTCCCTCAACCTCGACCCTTCGGTCCCTCCTATCCGCCTGAAGGCCCGCCGGCTTCCATTTGCTTTAAAAGCAAAAGTCGACGCCGAACTAGACAAATTAATTAGCCAGGGCATTTTAGAACCCGTTGATTTCTCCCCCTGGGAGACCCCCATAGTCGTGCCTTTGAAGTCCGACGGATCCATTAGGATCTGCGCGGACTTCAAATCCACTCTTAACAAGGCCCTCCAATCACACCCCTACCCTGTGCCAGTTGTGCAGCACGTCCTGCACACTCTGGGCCAGGGTCGCATCTTCGCAAAGCTGGACCTCGCGCAGGCGTACCAGCAGCTGCCTGTCGACGAATCCACCGCGCTTGCGCAGACCATCGTAACTCACCGCGGCGCATTCAAATGCCGCCGCCTTCAGTTTGGCGTGAGCGTGGCCCCCGGCATTTTCCAGGGGCTCATGGAGCGCTTGCTCCATGGCATCCCCGGGGTCACGCCCTATTTTGATGATGTTCTAATTGCCGCCCCCAACCAATTAGAACTCATCAAAACCCTGCGCCTGGTCCTGCAACAATTTCGGGCCGCCGGCCTGCACCTCAAACCCTCCAAGTGCCAGCTCGGCGTCCCCTCTGTCACTTTCCTCGGCTTCCTGATCGATGCCAACGGCATCCACCCCGACCCATCCAAAGTCGATGCCATTCTCTCCGCCCCCACTCCTTCCAACAAGGTGGAGCTCCAAGCCTTCCTTGGTCTCCTAAATTTTTACTCCTCTTTTATTCCCCACAAAGCTTCCCTGGCCGAACCCCTTCACCGATTGCTGGACTCTTCCTCTCCATGGGTCTGGACCAGCCGCGAGGCGCATGCGCTCGCGGCTGTCAAGCGCTCGCTCACTGCCCCGCCAGTCCTCGCCCAGTATGACGAGCGCTTACCTCTAACCCTGGCCTGCGACGCTTCTCCCTTTGGGGTCGGGGCTGTTCTTAGCCATTCTTACCCGGATGGCTCTGAAGCGCCCATAGCCTTTTACTCCCGCACCTTATCCAGGACTGAGCGGAATTACAGCCAGCTGGATAAGGAGGCTCTTGCTGCCGTTGCGGGAGTAAAACGTTTTCATTACTACTTGTATGGCCGCCCCTTCTCTCTGATCACCGATCACAAGCCCCTCCTAGGCATTATTGCAGGGGACCGTCCCACACCCCCCATTCTTTCCCCCCGCATGTCCCGTTGGGCTGAATTCCTATCCTCCTACTCCTACACATTGTCCTACAGGCCTGGCGGCCACATCGCTCACGCTGACGCGTTGAGCCGCTGCCCTCTGCCTCTTCCTGTCACTGATCCAGCCCCTGTCCACTCTATTAACCTCCTGGCTGACCTCTCCCTACCGATGTCCGTTTTGGACATCGCTCAGGCCTCCCGAGCTGACCCCATCCTGCACCGTGCCATGACCGCTGTCACTCGGGGCTGGTCTGCAGCCTCCAATGATCCCCAACTCTCCCCCTTTTTCCGCCGCCGCCTGGAGCTCTCCATCATGCAGGATTGCCTCCTGTGGGGCAACCGCGTGGTTGTTCCCTCTTCCCTGCGGCCGGCTGTCCTGTCTCGTCTCCATGACGGTCACCCTGGCATAGTCCGGATGAAAAGCCTCGGCCGCGGCTATGTCTGGTGGCCGTCCATGGATGCGGACATCGCCGCCTACGTCCAGCGTTGCACCCCTTGCCAGCAGGTGCGCTCCGCGCCACCTTCTTCCCCACCTAGGGAGTGGGAACTCCCTATGGGCCCATGGAGCCGACTCCACGTCGACTTCATGGGGCCCATTGAGGGCCGCCTTTTCTTCCTCCTCGTGGATGCCTGGTCGAAGTGGGTTGAGCTGTTTCCCATGCCCAGCTCAACCTCTTCGGCCACTATCCGCATCTTGGATTCCCTGTTTAACACCCATGGCCTTCCTGACGTTATCGTTTCCGATAACGGGCCCCAATTTTCCTCCACCGAATTCCAGTCCTACCTGGCCTCCCTGGGCATCCGCCATGCCCCGGTGGCCCCCTACCACCCTGCGGGCAACGGCCTTGCCGAACGTGCGGTTCGCTCCGCTAAAGAAGCCCTGGCCCGCATGGCCGCCCTTCCCTGGCCATCCCGCATCTCCACCTACCTCCGCTCCCAGCACTCCACCCCTTGCCCCACCACAGGCAAAAGCCCTGCAGAACTATTACTTGGCCGCCGTCTTCGTTCTCTCCTCGACCGTTTCCACCCTCTCTACCATCCTTCCTCCCCTGCCGTTCCTCCCCCTCCCAGGTCTTTTCTGGTGGGTGAGGGGATATTTGCTCGCAATTACACCGGCGAGCCAAAGTGGCTACCTGGCAGAGTGACTGACATCACGGGGCCCTGTTCTTACAGGGTCCTCCTCGATGATGGCAGACATTGGCGGCGGCACATAAGCCAGTTGCGTCGGCGACCGGAGGGACCTGAACACAACACACCAGCAGAAAAACAACCAGGCCCTAACGACGCCGCCTGCCGGCTCGACCGTCCACACACCACTAGCTCCGACCTCGCAACAGCCCCTCCCGGTGCGCTGGCTCACTTACCATTGGCTGTCGGTGCATTGCCGGGAGGAAGACCCATCCTGGACGCTGCCAGGCCTGTTCGCCACAAGAGCGGAGCCGACACTCCACCTCCCCTGGGCGAGGCGCCATCTTCCTTGAGGCGCTCTCAGCGCGTGCGCAGGCGTCCGTCGTACCTAGACGATTACGCCTGCGCAATCCAGGGGAAAGGGGTGTTGTGTACCGGTGAGCCTGGCCAGCAGAGGGCAGTGAAGAGTTGGACTCCTCTGATTGGTCCAGGCGCACCGGCCAGCCGGCGGGAGAAATACTTTGTTCCAATTGGTTCGTCGTCTGACAGCTCCTGGTATAAATAGCTGTCAGACGACTAGTTTGTGTTCCTGTCAGTTCTTCTTCAATAAACTTCAGTTGCATTATATTCGCCTCCGTCTCCTCATTCGAGGCTTCAACACTCTGGAGACCTTCTCTTTGGAAGTTGAGGCTTTATGGCCACCTGTTTACATGCTCCCCCACTAATCGGTTGATTTTCATTAACTAAGACTAAGAGTGAGCCAGACATGGGTACCATGGATTTCCTTGGGGCAGAAAGAAAAGAGTTAGGACTGGCCCTCAGGCACACAATCATGGCGGCCAACCTAGCTGGCTGGGGAACTCTGGGAGTTGAAGTTCGCACATCTTAAGGGAAACACTGACACAGAAATAAAAAATCATACATCCATTCAAGCACAGAGAAATGTTTTGATGGCCTTTTTATGGGAGAGAGTGGCAGGTTCCACCAACCTGGCTGCAGAGGAGAAGAGTTACGGTCTGAGTCCCAGGTTAGGTAAGGTAAAGGTAAAGGTCCCCCCGCACATGGGTGCTAGATGTTCCTGACTCTAGGGAGCGGTGCTCATC
The DNA here is from genome assembly GCA_029891615.1 of Natrix natrix natrix. NCBI lineage: Eukaryota > Metazoa > Chordata > Lepidosauria > Squamata > Natricidae > Natrix > Natrix natrix. The sequence goes on from JAKRSK010007868.1 coordinate 2,611,796, forward strand.
TCCGTTTCAAAGCCAAAGAGGCAGCGCTGTCCGAAGACGTCTCCTATATAACCATCCATTTCTATGTTGAACAGTGTGTTTTCTAGGGGCCCAGAGTTTTAAAATATAAACATAATCATAATCATTATAATCATGTAAAGGTAAAAGGTTCCCCTCGCACATGTGTCCTTGCGGGATCGCATCCTCCCACATACATCCCTGCGGCCAATACGCTCACACAGGGAGGGACTTCTCCTGGTGCCGTCCACTAGGCAATGCCAGCGGGCGACACCGAGGAGTAGGGCCTTCTCTGTGATGGGCCCAACCCTCTGGAATGACCTCCCCCCCGACATTAGAACCACTTCTGACCTCCGCTCCTTCCGGCAAAAACTGAAGACCCACCTGTTCCGACTGGCAGGCCTGGCATAATTCAACTGTCCCTCCTGGCAAATGTATTATATCTGGTTATTTTAGGGGCTTTTTAATTTACTGTATTTGTTTTTAGGGGTTTGAATTTATTTTATATCTGCTTTGTACAGTTCTTTTAACTACATTTTAACCTCCTCCATGTCAATTGTCAACTGTACATATTTAATTTAATTTTATCGTATCCTGTTATATTTTGTATGAACTGTACACCGCCCCGAGTCCCTTGCGGGAGAGGGGGCGGTCTAGAAGCATTAAATATTATTATTATTATTATTATTATTATTATTATTAGTCGTTCCTGACTGTAGGGGTGGTGCTCATCTCCATTTCAAAGCCGAAGAGCCAGCGCTGTCCGAAGATGTCTCCGTGTGGTCATGTGGCCGGCATGCCTCAACACTGAAGACGCACAGAACGCCGTTCCCTTCCCACCAAAGGTGGTCCCTATTTTCCGACTTGCATTTTTACAAGCTTTTGAACTGTTAGGTTGGCAGAAGCTGGGACAAGTAGCAGGAGCTCACTCAGTTGCGTGGCGCTAGGGTTTCGAACTGCCGAACTGCTGACCTTTCTGATTTGACGCCCTCAGCGTCCTAGCCACTGTGTCCTCCCCAGGTTAGGTAGCCTTTGTTTAATAAAAACCCGACTCGTTGGGCAGGGAACAAACCTTGCCCAATGGGCGGGGTTTGAGCGGTGCTCCCTCTCAGCCCCCTAAGCTCTATCAGCTCAGGTGGCCCCATTTGTCATTTCCTGGCACATCTGCCCCGGAGCAGCTGCAGAACCTGAGCTGAGTCTGCAGAGGAAGTTGGAAGATTTGCATGGGGCCCAATGGATTAGGAAAATCTGGAAGCCGGACAGATAACACTCAAGTAACAGACTTGGGAAATAGTCTGAGGGGAGAAAGGGGGAGGAAGGAGCGAACGAAATAGATTAAACCCGTCTGCTTTCACTTATGCACAGAGAGGCATTTTCCAAGGAGTCTAACTGGTGCAGTTAAAGGTAAAGGTAACAGTTCACCTCGCACATATATTCTAGTCGTTCTCGACTCTAGGGGGCAATGCTCATCTTATTTTGGCACTTCCTTATTTCAATTTCATGTGAGGATATTTCTATTTTCCCAATCCTTCCTTCCTTCCTTCCTTCCTTCCTTCCTTCCTTCCTTCCTTCCTTCCTTCCTTCCTTCCTTCCTTCCTCCTTCCTTCCCTCCCTTCACACATAATGTGATTTATACTCTAGCAGTGGTCCTCCTACACATATGGTAACTTCATTTATAATGTTATTCTGCATAAAGGTAAAGGTTCCCCTCGCACATATGTGCTTGTCATTCCCGACTCTAGGGGGCGGTGCTCATCTCAGTTTCAAAGCCGATGAGCCAGCGCTGTCTGAAGACATCTCCGTGGTCATGTGGCTGGCATGACTCAACGCCGAAGACGCACGGAACGTTGTTCCCTTCCCACTTAAGGTGGTTCCTATTTTTCTACTTGCATTTTTACGTACTTTGGAACTGCTAGGTTGGCAGAAGCTGGGACAAGTAACGGGAGCTCACTCTGTTATGCGGCGCCAGGGATTCAAATCACTGAATTGCTGACCTTTCTGATGGACAAGCTCTGCGTCTTAGCCACTGAGCCACCTGGTGATCTGATAAGCAAAGATGTAAGAACCTTATACAGTATGCGCAGCCAGTAGGGGAAAAAAAGCAGATGAGGTTAGGACAAAAATGCATTTGACAATATTATTTTAAGCAACTGTAAATTGCCTGAATGCAATTAATAGGATTTCCTCCTATTTTTAACAGTTTTCTTGTTATTTTAAATCTATTAAAATCCTATGGGTGGCAGCTCTTCGAAGGTTTCAATGAGGTCTATGCATTTTGGGGCTCCAGGGTTTGGTCTCTGATAAAAGCAAAGGTTAGACCACAGGTTATATGTAATTTAATGGCTTCCATTTGTGGTCCAAAGAAGGGATGCTAACCCCCCCCCCCCCTTCGAAGTTTTGCTTTTATTGTTTTCTGATTGCTGTTTCTAGGAGCCGAAGGGGTGAGATTGGTCTATCAACAGCTTTGTGTTTCCACCCTCTTTTTTTTTGAATGAGTTTACAAGGTGTGTTCTCCTCTTTGGAATTTATAAAGGTAAAGGTTCCCCTCGCAGATATGTTCTAGTTGTTCCTGACTCTAGGGGGCGGTGCTCATCTCCGTTTCAAAGCCCATGAGCCAGCACTGTCCGAAGATGTCTCCGTGAGCCCTGTGGCCAGCATGACCAAACGCCGAAGGCGCACGGAACGCTGTTCCCTTCCCACCAAAGGTGGCCCCTATTTTCCTACTTGCATTTTTTACGTGCTTTCAAACTGCTAGGTTGGCAGAAGCTGGGACAAGTAGCGGGAGCTCACTACGTTATGCGGCGCTAGGGATTCGAACCACCAAACTGCCGACCTTTCTGATCAACAAGCTCAGACTCTTAGCCACTGAGCCACCCTTCCCCTATGTCCAAATGTACAACTGGAGGCCAAAGCAGGTGTTAGAAAAGTGATAGTGGCTGAACTCAAGGAAGTCAAAGAGTGATTTTGCATCATAAAATACAATTCCCCAGCACAGCCGAGAACGGTGGTCTGAGAGCACAGATCTGCAATACAGATATAAAGAAGATTTGCTGGGGGGGGGGAGGTTGTTAGTGGGTGGGCACATATGTGCAGGGGTGTGGGTTTATGTCTGTTGGAGATCGAGAGCTCAGGCCTCGTTTTTTGCAGCCAGAAAGAGGGATGTGGGGGTGTTTTTTTAATGTGAGGGTGAGGTGAGAGAAATCTTATGAAGCAGCCTGAGTGTGATACTGGCCAGATGAGATAACTGGGAATCTAAAGAACCAACAGCAGATTGACTTATCGCCCCTTTGTAGTTTGCTGAGGATGAAATAAATCCGTAAGGGGGAAGACATTCAACAAGTCCAGCTTTGGGAAAAAGGATGTGTTCATTACAGCTTTACAAATAAAGGCAGGTTTTACATGTGCCCACAAATTGTACCGTGTACACTGAGCGGTGGCACAATGGCTAAGATGCTGAGCTTGTCAATCAGAAAGGTCGACAGTTCGGCACTTCGAATCCCTAGCGCCGCATAACCAAGTGAGCTCCCGTTACTTGTCCCAGCTTCTGCCAATCTAGCAGTTCGAAAGCACGTAAAAAATGCAAGTAGAAAACTGGAAGTTCAGGAACAGACTTCTGGTTTGCTCGTAGGGTAGTTTTTAGTCCTCCGGAGCCTTCAGGGACACCTCCTGAAGGCCCCTGAAGGCTCCGGAGGGCTTAAATCTGCCCTACGAGTAAACCGGAAGTCTGTTCCTGAACTTCCAGTTTGCCCATAGGGCTGAGTTTTTTGTGCTCCGGAGGCTTTCTGAAGCCTTCAAATGACAGTGAGACCAATTAATCAGTGGAACAGCCTGCCTCCAGGAGTTGTGGGTGCTCCATCACTGGAGGTTTTCAAAAAGAGACTGAATAGAATGATATAGGGCAGGGGTGGGGAACCATGGCTCTTTTGCGACTTGTGGACTTCAACTCCCAGAATTCCAGAACCAACATGGCTGCCTCAGGAATTCTGGGAGTTGAAGTCCCCCAGTCCTAAAGGGGCCATTGTTTCCCACCTCTGCTATAGAGCAGGGACCTCCACCCTCCAGCAAACCTCCAAGCTTTGCTGGCTGAGGAATTCTGGGAGTTGAAGTCCACAAGTCGCAAAAGAGCCATGGTTCCCCACCCCTGATATAGGGTCTCCTGCTCTAGCAGGGGGTTGGACTAGAAGACCTCCAAGACCTCCAAAAATTGATTTTTTTAAAAAAACAACAACAGTATAATCTGGCGATTGGTTACATTAATCCAACTTTCTACTGGCAGAGTAAGCTTTCCGCCAACAGTTGCTGTTTGAGAACAGATGTAAGCAGTTTCTCCACACTTTTAGATTCTCCATCTGTTTTTCCCCCCAATGGTGCATTATTACCCCTTTTCTGCCAGCCCCAGATCCTCGAGTTTTGTTGTTTAGCAACTGATCAGATTGCCACATATTCGCATTATGCTTTTCAGCAAATGTCTAAATAAGGACCCTTGTTCTTCAGCCACAAGAAAGGGAAAGAAAGGGGATGGAAAGAGAGAAGGCTGATCGGGGCAGGGTTTGGGAAACGTTAGAAGCCATGGTAGACCAAACGACGCATAATTTTCCACCCAAAACACAACTCATTTGAGCATTAAGCTCGTTCTATGGTATATCTTGGACTCCAAGTACATTAGTTTAACTACTACTTCCCAAATTCTTCTGGTATCTTTAGGATTTGTGGCCTGGGAAAATATCCCTCAATCTTGCTTGGTGGTAAGATTCTCTTTTTCCCACTCTATACCCTGGGAGACAAGGAACAAGGAAATCTGGGTTTCAAACGCTTGAAACTACACCAAATATATTCCCGGGAGTCACGAATAGGGTTTTATTTACATTTCTATTCCATTTCAACATTCCTGTTACATGCCACCTTTCAACATCCCGCTTCACGAAGCGATTTGCAGTGCAGCCAAAACCCAAGGAAGAATTATTGAATCATTATTGAAAAACTAACAACAACAGAGCAACTATCCCATTTCAAAACCAATTTCGTTGTATTTATTTTGTACAATGACAATAGAGACTATCCTATACAGGGGCACATAGGAGCTAGATCTTTAAAACGGGAGGGAAGGTCTTCTCCTGATAACTCTTGCATAGAAGACCAGAAGGAAACAGCAGGACTGGGAACTTGAAAAAACATTCCAGAAAGCAATTGCTAAGGAAACAAGATTCCAACATTTAGTTTACCAGAGGTAAACACCTCTGGCCAATCTTCAAAGCAGACAAGTGTCAGTGCTGAATGAGAGGACATCAGAAAAGTTTGACATCTTCAGAACTTTATTCCGGAGCAGGGCTCCCTATCAGGGATGGGATCAGGGGTGAAATCCAGCAGGTCCTGGAGAACTGTTAGCGGAAATTTTGAGGAGTTTGAAGAACTGGTAGCAGAAATTTTGAGTAGTTTGGAGAACTGGTAGCAGAAATTTTGAGTAGTTTGGAGAACCGGTAGTGGAAATTTTGAGTAGTTTGGAGAACTGGTAGCAGAAATTTTGAGTAGTTTGGAGAACTGGTAGCAGAAATTTTGAGTAGTTTGGAGAACTGGTAGTGGAAATTTTGAGTAGTTTGGAGAACTGGTAGTGGAAATTTTGAGTAGTTTGGAGAACCGGTAGTGGAAATTTTGAGTAGTTTGGAGAACTGGTAGTGGAAATTTTGAGTAGTTTGGAGAACTGGTAGTAGAAATTTTGAGTAATTTGGAGAACTGGTAGCAGAAATTTTGAGTAGTTTGGAGAACCGGTAGTGGAAATTTTGAGTAGTTTGGAGAACCGGCAAATGCCACCTGTGGCTGGCCCTAGAGTAGGATGGGAATGGAGATTTTGCAATATCCTTCCCCTGCCACACCCATCAAGCCACATCATGCCCACCAAGCCCCACCAACAGAACATGTAGTAAAAAATTTGAATTTCACCCCTGGGTGGGATCCCACCGGTTTAACAACCAATTCGCTGTACGTGCGTGCACAGTTTAGAGAAGACTTACCTTCCAGATTACTGCTTGGGAAGGAAAACCGCTGAGGTGCAGCAATCCACTCTGCGCGTGATTCAGCTGAGAAGATAAAATCGGGCAAAGCACAGGGGCGGGCAGGTGGGCCCACTTGCTCATGGGAGCAAACCGGTTTGCTTCCAGCTGATCTTCGGAGCTACCAATTCGCCCGAACCAGTAGAATCCCACCCCATCCTGTTTAATGGAGTTGAAGATTTTTGAAGCTGTTTCTTCCAAGATGAAGGTGGGACTGCCTTCCTTTGGGGCTTGAAGGCAGCCCTTGTCATCTAAGGAAGGATGGTTTGAGCACTGAGCTTAGGTGATGAGGATATTTCCTCAATCAGAAAACAAAAATACAGAATGACAGAGTTGGAAGAGACCTTGGAGGTCTTCTAGTCCAACCTGCTGCCCAAGCAAAAGACCCTATATCCAATGGCTGTCAAGTTTCTTCTTGAAAACCTCCAGCATTCCTCCAAACACTAACAACTTCTGAAGGCAAGTGTTCCACTGATTGTTCCCACTGTCAGGAGTTCAGCGTTGGATTTCTCCTTGATACGTTTCCATCCGTTACTTCTTGTCTTGCCCTCAAGTACTTTGGAGAATAGGTTGTCTCCCTCTTCTTTGTGACAACCTCTCAAATTTTGGAGAACTACCCATCTGTCACCACTAGTTCTTCCCTTCATTAAACTTACTTGATATTCCTAGTTCCTGAAACCATTCATCATACGTTCAGACCCTTAATCATCTTCATTGCTCTTCTCTGATCTCTTTCTACAGTAGAGTCTCAACATCTTTTGGTACTAAGGTGACCAGAACTGGATGCAATATTCCAAGTGTGGTTTCTCAAGTGCAGTACGAAGGAGTACTATCACTTCATGTGATCTTGAGACTATCCCTCTGTTGATGAAGCTTAGGATCACATTGGCCTTTTTGGCAGCTGCCTCTCACAATTGCTACTATTGAGCCAGGTACCACCTATTCAATATTCATGTAGGACCTTAGTTTTCTCATCGTTGAATTTCATTTTGTTCATTTTGTTAGAGTGTTCAAGTGTGTTGAGATCCTTCTGGATCTTGAGCCTATCTTCTAAAGTGTTGGTGTCACCTAGAAATTGAGTTCCTCTTTTATCCCCTCATCTAGATCCTTCATGAAGATGTTGAAGAGCACTGGGCCTAAGACACAGACTTCAGGTACCCCACTGCTTCCTTCCCTCCATGTAGATGTAGCTCCATTGAGGATTACCCACTGAGTGTGGTTGGTCAGCCAGTTATGAATCCATCTGGTGATGAACTTATAAGGTAAAGTTAAAGGTAAATATGTGCTAGTCATTCCCGTCTCTAGGTGGCACTGCTCATCTCCATTTCAAAGCCGAAGAGCTAGTGCTTTCCAAAGATGTTCTCCGTGGTCATGTGGCCCGCATGACTCAACGCTGAAGACGCACGGAATGCTGTTACCTTCCCACCAAAGGCCATTATTTTGTGCTCTGGAGGCTTCTTGAGGGCCTCCGAGGGGCAAGGAGACTGTTTTCGCCCTCCCCAGGTTCCTATAAAGCCTCTGGAGCCTGGGAAGGGTGAAAAAAACATGCAAAAAATGGGGGGGAAACACTTGTCATGCATGCCTGCACAATGGGGGGGGTCATGCATTATGGGTGCAGCATGCCCGCGCCCGACCCCACCTGAGCTCCCCCCGCTTATGGCATGCGAGCCAAAAAAGGTTCGCCATTGCTGCTATAGGTTCTCCTGCTTGAGCAGAGGGCTGGACTAGAAGACCTCCAAGGTCCCTTCCAGCTGCTATTATTCTTCTCTTCTCTCTCTTCTCTTCTCTTCTCTCCTCTTGGTCTAGTCTACTCCAGTCTAGAATTTTCCCCATTTCTTTTTTTTTTTTCAATGTAAAATAATTTGTTTTGTCTACAATACTGGCCACTTTACTGCTAAAATCCGAATCACTTGTGGACAAGCTAGTAGAGATTATTCCCACCATAGAGACTCAGGGTACCATCCTGTTTATACACGTTCATTACAGAAACTGTCTCTTTCGACTTACTATCTATTTTCTTTTATTTAACTCATTATCTGTCATGAGCTCCCTGGTGATAAAATAATTCCAGCATGTGATCATTCCAGGAAGTGCTGTCCAAAATGCAGTCTTAACTAAAAAGCTCATTATGCCTAGGAAGACACGGGCCGTTTTTTTCTTTCTCCAAGAGGCCTTTCAGATGATATATCCGTAGTCCTACATTTACAGCAGTTTGTTTAGTAACCATTTGAAGTTGCGATGAAAAAAACTGACATATGGAAACGATACTGGAAAAATGAAGATGTACCGCGAGATGAAGAAACAGTTAAGAAGATACTAGATTGTGCAGAAATGGATAGATTGACATAGAATAGAGGATGTAGAATATTATCAAACATAGAGTTTATTTTACCAATGGTTGGGAAAAAGGGGTGGAGATTAAGAAGCTGGAGCATCGCGGAGGCTTGCAGAGGCATTGCTGGCAGGTTTGATGCATGCACGTGCCATGCGCATTCATATGGAGGATGACGGGCCCCATTGCAACCGGTACGGGATCCGGAACCCACCACTGCTCTGAAGGCAGCTGATAACTGGCATACGGCTCTGACCCCCTCTCTGCCTCCGACACAGAGCCAATGTCAGCCTCGGTTTCACTTGCTTGCTTTTGGCTGCCGTGGCAACGGGGAGAGGGCATGGTATTTGGGATGGGAATAATTGCTACAGGAGGTTTAGTAAAAAAAGGGAGTTTTGTTCTCACCATCGTCTGCGCATGCTGATGGCCGATGTTTGGACCTGGTCAAGGTCAACCATCCTGTGTTGATATTCTGGGAGGAGACAAGAATTAGAATTAATACACCCATAGAGGCTCAGGCCTTTATGGAAAAAAATAAAGTAAACCTAGAAAAAACAGAAGACTCTACAACGGTTATACAGGACACGGGAGGGGCCGGAGCTCTGCCAGCGGGGGGGGGGGAAGGGGCAATACCAAGAAAGCTCAGATCACAAAAATGAATAAGAAAACCACATTGCCATAAACATACCGAAAGTAATAGTGAAATTATATTTAGAAAATATGTTATAATATATAAGTTGATTGAAAACTTTTATTTCTATATGCTGATTTTACATGATTATGTATTAATGTTTTATACCTAGATGTATACTATGAGTTTGGAGGGAGGGGGCGTCTGCCATACTTGCAACTGCCAAAATTTGTATATTATTCCACATACCCTTTTCCTAGTAAATGTGTTAAAAAAACCAATAAAATTTTCTGGGGAAAAAAAAAAAAAAGGTCAACCATCCTGCATATCAACCTGATGATGCTTCTTGGAGATGCAACCCACATGACACCTAAGGGAGATGCAGATTGGACAATGGGATGGGGGTTGGTGGTTGGAGGGGGGCTGGGCAAATGTTTGATATGTATGATTTTGCGCTTTTCTGCCTCAGACCTTGCTTTACTTCGCTGCTATCAATTCATAACCAGAAAAAGTACTTTTAATTCCACAAACATTGGAGTTGAGAGGTTTCTTTCTTGGTTACTGAGGGAGGCGCGCCTGACATTAAGCAAGGTCTGAGGCAGAAAAGCGCGAAATCATACCTATCAAACATTTGCCCAGCCCCCTCCCTCCAACAACCCCCACCCCATTGCCCAATCTGCAATTCCCTTAGGTGTCATGTGGGTTGCATCTCCAAGAAGCATCATCAGGTTGGTATGCAGGACGGTTGGCCTTGACCAGATCCAAACATTGGCCATCAGCATGCGCAGACGATGGTGAAGACAAAACTCCCTGTTTGACAAATCCTCCCGTACTAATTATTCCCATCCCAAATACCATGCCCTCCCCCCGTTGCCATGGCAGCCGAAAGCAAGCAAGTGCCTTCCCCAGACAGAGCCTTCCCCAGACTCCAAGACTGGCCCATGTTCCTCCCCAATCTCCTCACTGTCCGAATCTGCTGCCAGCTCCACTGGCCGTTGACGGGCCACAACAGGATCTTCTTACTTGAGTTGCTACATGCAGAGAACTCAGTGGCAAAAATAATGAAAAAGATGAGCTTCTTGCAGGTTACTTCAATGACCTCCAGATTACTCAACGTAAGGAATTGATCTCAACAGACCTCGTGGGCTGCAACAGACCCCACCTTCACTATGACAGCCCCTCAAATATAGGAAGTGTTCTGACCCCCCTTCCTCCTTCGCCCACACAGAACACGCTCCGGAACAATACGAATTAACAGGGTTTATTTCACAGACAGACAGAAAGTTCCGTGGCAGTAAACCACCACGACAAAGCTCACAAACTCAAGACACGAAAGCAGCTATCCAGCTTGCTACGTTTTCAAGACCAAAACTTCTTGCAGGAGTTCTTTGTTGACTGCTGCAAAGGGCGTATGCTCAGTCAACCCTTTTATAGCCTGAAGAGGAGTCTACTGATCAGCAGCTGAGAGCCCTTACCGCCGATAATTGCGCCCTCACTCCTTGCGTCTATGGGCGCGGCGATAACGGGCGTCCAAGAACTCCCTGCTGATCTCTGATTCACTGTCGCGTGACTCCTCCCCACTGCTCCAAGGCATGACATCAGGAGCCCCCCTCCTCTGGCTCTCACCGCTGCTCCATGCCTCAGGCGCCTCCTGGTGGCCGACCAGACTCTCCGATCCCTGCTCAGAGTCGGAACCCTGTCCAGGGTCCTCCACATCCTCCTGAGCCGACTCATAGGGACCCTCACTCTCGGAGTCTGGTGGCAGCTGCAACGGCTCCTGCTGGGCCACAACAGGAAGACTCCATCATTGCATTCCTAATCTTCCTCTTCGTTAGACTACATACTTCGCTTCGTTAGTCGAAAGGTCCGTTCCCCTTTTCATGGCTTCCTGTGGAAGTCCAGTTGCCAAAACATCCTTTTGGAGGTGGGTTCCCCCCCCCCCACACTTGTGAGGTGGGTGGAGAAGTGTGGGGTGGAGAGCAAACTTCAATCTCTGAACAGTTAGGTAAGGACAAACCCCAGAAGAGCATCTCAGATTACTGATGTGCAGCCAGCTCGAGGATCTGACATCCAAGGGAATCAGGATAATCTATTTCACAACAGCTTAAAAAAAGAAAAACCTTTGAGCAAATTATTCTGCTTTTGTTTACGGCTAAAAGAAAAAAGAAGAAGAAACTTTTGGATGTATAGTCTTCTGTGAACTCAGGCATTCCTGTTTACCTTGAGGGGGAAAACGCTTTCTTTTCAGGCAGTCCTCGACTTACGACCACAACTGAGCCCGACAATTATGTTGCTAAGTGAGACATTGGTTAAGTGAGCTTCCCCCCCCCATTTACGGCTTTTCTTCCCACTGTCGTTAAATGAATCACTGCGGTCCTTAAGTTAGTCACACTGTAGTTAAGCGAATCTGGCTTCCCCCGCTGACTTTGCCTATCAGAAGGTCGCAAAAGGGGATCGCTGGGACACTGTGACCGTCATAAAGATGAATCAGTTGCCGCACATCTGAATTTTGATCACGTGACCGTGGGAATGCTGCAAAGGTCATAAGTGTGAAAAATGGTCTTGGTCACTGTTTTTCCAGTGTCGTCGTAACATTGAACAGTCCCTAAATGAGCTGAGGTAGTCTGTCAGAGACTACCTGCATAAACTTTACCTCTATATTTGATGAGGATCTATTATTTCATTAGGTAAAGGTTCCCCTTGTACACATGTGCTAGTCGTTCCCGACTCTAGGGGGCGGTACTCATCTCCATTTCAAAGCCGAAGAGCCAGCGCTGTCCGAAGACGTCTCCGTGGTCATGTGGCCGGCATGACTCAATGCTGAAGGACACCGTTACCTTCCCACCAAAGGTGGTTACTATTATTCTACTTGCATTTCATTAGGTAAAGGTTCCCCTTGCACACATGTGCTAGTCGTTCCTGACTCTAGGGGGCGGTGCTCATCTCCATTTCAAAGCCGAAGACCCAGCACGAAGACATCCCCATGGTCATGTGGCCGGCATAACTCAACGCCAAAGACGCACGGAACGCTCTTCCCTTCCCACCAAAGTTGGTTCCTATTTTTCTACTTGCAATTTGTACGCGCTTTCGAACTGCTAGGTTGGCAGAAGCTGGGACAAGTCACGGGAGCTCACTCCGTTTTGTGGCGCTAGGGATTCGAACCACCAAACTGCCGACCTTTCTGATCAACCAGCTCAGCATCTTAGCCACTGAGTCACTGCATTATTTCATTCTTTCATTACCCTTGTTAAAAATCCTTCTCTGTTAAAGTGTGTGTGTGTGTATGTGTTTGCTTCTACAACACAATATCATATTGTCATTCTATTTCTCAAGAGGACTTTGGCAGGTTTTCGAAACATGGATCATTATTTTTTTCAGCACCGCTTGTTTACAGAAACAAAAGGTCTGAACCGAGGATGTTTTAATGTACAGGATATGTCAGATATGAAATGGAGGAACAGTTGGCCGACACACTGGGATCTGAGTCAAAATAAGACTTGGCTGCAAGCCGGTAAGGTCGCTGCTGGGAAAGAGGAAGGGGGTGTGAGCATTAACTTATACAGTAATAACCTCATCATCAGCCTCTTAGAATGTCGCTCTTGCTGTCAAGAGAAACGAATCCCTCCCAATTGCTCTTAAAAACACGACAGGAACCAAAGACGTCATTGATTTGTGCAGATACACAAACACACACACACACACACACGTATACTTCTAAACATAGCAGGCATTTTATTATCTAATTTTGACTGCAGTTTTAACAAAGGAAGAATTAATACAAACTAAATAGAAGAATAAGAGGGATGTAAGGGACCGGAGGATAATAGGGTTGGAAGGAAGTCTTCTAGTCCAACTTCCTGCTCAAGCAGGAGACCCAATATCATTGCAGACAATGGCTGCTCTTCTTGAAAGCCTCCAGTGATGGAGCACCCATTACTTCTAGAGGTAAGCCGTTCCACTGACGGACTGTTCTCACTGTTAGGAAGTTTCTCCTTTGCTCTAGGTTGCTTCTCTCTTGGATTAGTTTCCATCCATTGTTTCTTCTTCAGGTGCTCTGGAGAATAGGATGACCCCTTCCTTGTGGCAGCCCCTTATACATTGGAATATGTCTAACTGCTATCACGTCACCCCTAGCCTTTCTTTTCCTTAAACTAGACATACCCAATTCCAGCAACTATTCTTCATATGTTTTAGCCTGCAATCAACTTTCTAGAATCCCGACATCTTTTTTGTACTACGGCCACCCAAAACGGATGCAATATTCCAACTGTGGTCTTAACCAAGGCATTATAAAGTGGTGATAACACCTCGTGTGATCTTGGTTCTATCCCTCTGGTTAATGCAGCCTAGGACGGCATTGGCTTTTTGGGGCAGCTGCAGCACAGATGCTCTCTCAGATGGGGCCTTCCTAAGATTTCCTCGAAATGCAGGGACAGGAATCCCTGCTTTCTGCCCACTTAACATGACAACGGCAGAGAGAAATACTCGGTTCAATCCTATTCTAAATCACAAAGGATCACCCCCAAGGGCTACCCCTAAATCTAGATTCCTCTTTGTTGTGGTTTGCAAAAAAATGCCTTCTGCTGAAGAGATCTAAGAGAACAAACTTGGCCCATTGGGGCTGTTTTTCGCCCTCACCAGCCTCCGGAGGATTCCCTGAAGTCTGGGGAGGGTGAAAAATAGCCCCCAATGGGCCAACCGGAAGTTCGGAAACAATCCATTTCTGGCTTCCGGGGGGGCCTCCGGGGTGGCTGGGCGAGGCGAGCCAACCGGAAGTTCGGGAACGAATGTCTTCCCCATCCGCTGGAGGCTTTCCTGGGGGGAGCATCGTGCGTGCATGTGTTGGGGGGGGGAGTTCACGCGCATATGCAGGTAGGTGGGGACAATTGAATTGGTGTGGGCACGCACAATAGCCGCGCACACACAATTTTGGCACGCCATAAGAAAACGGTTCGCCATCACTGGTCTAAGCTAAGGAAGAGGAGGACTAGGGTGACAGGATAGCAGTCTTCCAATATCTAAGATCTTGCCACAAAGAAGGGGTGGAGTGGGTTGTCAACATATTCTCCAAAGCACCAGAGGGCAGGACAAGAAGCAAAGGATGGAAGCTAATGAAGGAGAGAAGCCACCTGGAATTAAGGAGAAACTTCCTGTCAGTGAGAACAATTTAAATCAGTGGAATCAGTTGCTCCAATACTGGATGTTTTCAAGGAAAGATTGGACTTTTCTGAATATGTCTGAAATGGTATAGGGTCTCTTGTTTTAGCAGGGGATTGGACTAGAAGGCCTCCAGGTCAGTGGTGAGTTGCAGGCAGTACGCCCTGGTACGGGCATACCAGTGCCTGCTGGGAGCACCGGGTATCGTTCTGGTACAGTGCTCCGGAGGGCCTGCCCGCCCATCCACACTCCTTACCGGTATTTGAGCTCTTTGGCGCTTCTGTGCACGGAGTGTACGGTGCCTGCGTGACACACCTCCGAGCAGCTGGAGCATCGTGGAGGCATCATGGAGGTAAGGACGCATGCGCACGCTGCACGCGTGCGTGTGGGAGACGGCGACCCCATTGCACCCTACCGGTTGCAACAGGATCCGGAACCCACCACTGCTCCAAGTTCCCTTCCAACTCTATCTATTCTATTCTATTCTATTCTATTCTATTCCGTTCCGTTCCGTTCCGTTCTGTTCCATTCCATTCCATTCTGTTCCATTCCATTCCATTCCATTCTATTCCATTCTCTATTCTATTCCATTCTCTATTCCATTCTCTATTCCATTCTCTATTCCATTCTCTATTCCATTCTCTATTCCATTCCATTCCATTCCATTCTATTCTATTCTATTCCATTCTCTATTCTATTCTATTCTATTCCATTCCATTCCATTCCATTCTCTATTCTATTCTATTCTATTCTATTCATTCCATTCTCTATTCTATTCTATTCTATTCTATTCTATTCTATTCTCTATTCTATTCTATTCTATTCCATTCCATTCCATTCCATTCTCTATTCTATTCTATTCTATTCTATTCTATTCTATTCTATTCTATTCTATTCCATTCTCTATTCTATTCTATTCTATTCTATTCAACGGAGCACCCACAACTTCTGGAGGCAAGCTGTTCCACTTGTTGAATAATAATAATAATAATATATTTATTTCTTAGCCGCACCCTCTCCCGAAGGACTCGGGGCGGCGTACAATGAAACATATGAAATAAATATGTGGACAAAACAAACATATAACAGAGACATATACTGAGACACACACTGTTGACTGTCCTCACTGTTAGGAAGTGTCTCCTTAATCCCAGGTTGCTTCTCTCTTTGATTTGATTTCCACCCATTGTTCTTTGTGATGCCCTCTGGTGCTTTGGAGAATAATTTGACACCCCCCCTTCTTTGGGGCAGCCCCTCAAATACTAGAATACTGCTGTCATGTTGCCACTTATTCTTCTTTTCTTTAGACTAGCCAGACCCAAAACCTATTCCCGGAGGCATTCATAAGGGGCAACAACAGTACACAACTCCTGAATGAAATTTCTCTCAAGGGACATCACACAGCTCGGGAATTATTTTGCTGACTTTTGCTCCAGGATCGGATCTGTGGATTGTGGGTTTTTTTGGAAACACATTGCCCTGACTTTCCACCCCCACCCCCACTAAATTAGCACCGCATCTTGGAGGGTCCTCCCCAAGGATCATGCAGCTGGCTTCAGCAGCTGTCTGGTGCCTCTCTTGGTGAGGACGTCAGCTCGGAATAATGTAGTCAACTAATCCTTGCCTCCACCTCCAAGACCTGACCTTAAATGGAGCAGAAAGACTTGGGGAAAAGATTGACTCAATTTGGCTGCCTGGTTCTAGTTATTTAAGCGTTTAATCCAGCATGAATTAACAGAATAACAGAGTTGGAAGAGATCTTGGAGATCTTCTAGTCCAACCACTCATCAAGCAGGAAACCCTACACCATTTCAGACAAATTGTTGTCCAATTTCTTCTTAAAAACTTCCAGTGTTGGAGCATTTACAACTTCTGGAGGCAAGCTGTTCCACTGATTAATTGTCTCACTGTTAGGAATTTTCTTCTTAGTTCTAGGTTGCTTCTCTCCTTGTTTAGTTTCCACCCATTGCTTCTTGTTCTACCCTCAGGTAGAGAATAGCTTGACTCCCTCTTCTTTGTGGCAGCCCCTGAGATATTGGAAGACTGCTATCATGTCTCCCCTAGTCCTTCTTTTCATTAAACTAGACGTACCCAGTTCCTGCAACCGTTCCTCGTATGTTTTAGTTTCCAGTCCCCTAATCCTCTTTGTTGCTCTTCTCTGCACTCTTTCTAGAGTCTCCACATCTTTTCTACATTGTGGTGACCAAAACTGGATGCCGAATTCCAAGTGTGGCCTTACCAAGGCATTATAAAGTGGTATTAATGCTTCACGTGATCTTGATTCAATCCCTCTGTCGATGCAGCCGAGGATTAGAATTAATAGAGATTCCCAGACAAGTGGATGACATAATTTATTATTCTGTTCCATTTCAGAAAATAAAGTGAAGCTCCTCAAATATTGTGTTTTTTTTAAAAAAAAATGCTGTGGGAATTAGAATTTTAGGCCTTGGTGTCCTCAAGATGTGCTGGAGTAATAATACCTATGCTTCCCAGGACTCTATGTGAATTATGGACTTTGTGATCCAACAAATGAAGAGAGCACAATTTGACCTCACCTTAAAGCCTAATTGTAACTTTTGACCTGTTAGAAAAAGAAATTGTTCAGAGACATTGGGAATCATGTTATCAGCAGCATTGTATTTACATGTCATTTAAATTTAATCAAATATAGCCGTTGTCTGTTTTCACTATTTATTGTACTTTGGCCTCTGCTTTCAATGTTGGATGGGAGGTGAACCCAACCAACTGCTAGAAGACTGAAACCAGCCAACGTTGTAAGTAAGCAGTGGAGTATCACAAGGTTCTGTCTTAGGCCCAGGACTCTTCAATATCTTCATAAACAACTTAAATGAGGGAATAGAAGGGGAATTTACCAAATTTGCAGATGATCCTAAAACCACCCTATTAAACCCGAGTAAGACCACACCTAGAGTACTGCCTCATTTTGGTCACTGAACTATGAAAAAGCTGTGGAGACTCTAGAAAGAGTGCAGAGAAGAGCAACCAAGATGATGAGGGGACTGGAGGCTAAAACATAACGATGGATGGTTGCAGGAACTGGACATGGTTGTCTAGGGAAGAGAAGGACCAGGGGAGACAGGATAGGAGTCTTCCAATATTTGAGGGGCTGCCACAGAGAGGAGGGGGTCAAGCAATTTTCCAAGACACCTGAAGACCAGAGAAGGAACAATGGATGGAAACTGAACAAGGAGAGATTCAACCTGGAAATAAGGAGGAATTTTCTGACAGTGAGAACAATCAACCTGAGGAACAGAAGTTGCCTTCAGAAGTTGTGGGAGCTTCATCACTGGAGGCTTTCAAGAAGAGACTGGACTGCCATTTGTCAGAAATGATATAGGATCTCCTGCTTGAGTGGGAGGTTGGACTAGATGACCTATAAAGTCCCTTCCAACTCTGTTAATCTGTTAATGCCTCAGCAACTTGAAATGGGGGGCATAGAAGAATTTATTCCCATACACCTACCTTTTCCTAGGTCTGATAAAAATTAACTCCAAAGTTTGTGTTTTATGACAAGACACTACAGGTAGTCCTTGACCTATGACCATAACTGAGCCCAGAATATATGCTGCTAAGTGAGACATTAGTTAAGTGAGTTTTGCCCCATTTTATGACTTTTCTTGCCACAGTTGTTAAGTGAATCACTGCAGTTTTTAAGTTAATAACCCGACTTTTAAGTGAATCTGGCTTAGCAACATAAATTTTGGGCTCAATTGCGGTTGTAACTTGAGGACTACCTGTATTTGGGCCAAAGGGACCTGTCCTTAAAATGCAAATAGCATTTTCATGAAGCATTTTTTAATGCTTGATGGTTTGCATAGGACAGACTATTCTATTTTGCTTTTCCTGTGATAAAAATGTATGAATATCAATTGCAGGATACAATCAATACCACACCGTTTTTTTTTGCCAGCTTTTCTAGAACTTTCTATTTAGGCCACCTTTCCAATCTGGATAAATAAATATACTTTGCAATGTGAAATAAAATAGAAAGGAGGAATATATAAATATAGCTCAATGTTAAAATGAAATTGGTGTTTAATAACTCTTTGTACATACATAATCCTCAATGTACAACCAACAATGGCATCCAGATATTTTGTTGCTAAGTAAGACAGTTGTTAAGTGAGTTGCACCCAATTTTACAGGCTTCTTAGCCACAGCTGTTAAGCGAATCACTGCAGTTGTTAAGTGAATCACATGGGCGTTAAGCAAATCCAGCTTCCCCTATTGGCTTTGCTTGTTGGAATCCAGTTGGGAAGGTTGCAGATGATGATCAAAGAATGCAAAGGATGCTGCACCCATCTTAAATGCATGCATGTTGATAATGCCCAAATTTGGATCACATGACTGTAGAGATGTTGTGATGGCCATTAGTGTGAGGACTGGACATCACTACGCTTGCCATTGTAACTTTGAACAGTCACTAAATGAATAGTTGTACATCAAAGTCTACCTATATACCTTCTATTTCTACAACCTCACAATGGCATCCTTTAGTTCTAGTTCAGATTCTGTAATTACACTGCAAAGAATAGAGTAGAGTAGAGTAGAGTAGAGTAGAGTAGAGTAGAGTAGAGTAGAGTAGAGTAGAGTAGAATAGAATAGAATAGAATATGGATTAGATTAGATTAGAATCTATAAGGGACCTTAAAGATCTAATCCAACCACCTGCTCAAGTAGAAGAACCTATACAATCTCAGACAAGTGACTGTCCAGTGTTTTCTTAAAAACCTCCAGTGATGGAGCGCCCACAATTTCTGGAGGCAAACTGTTCCACTGGTTAATTGTCCTCACTGTTTGGAAGTTTCTCCTTAATTCCGGGTTGCTTCTCTCTTTGATTAGTTTCCGACCATAGTTTCTTGTCCTGCCCTCTGGTGCTTTGGAGAATAATTTTTGTCTAGGTTTTCTACCCTGACAGTTAAGAGGATGCAGTCATTTCAAACTGGGCTTTCAATTCAATTCAGAATAGAGCTGGAAGGGACCTTGGAGGTCTTCTAGTCCAGCCCCCTGCTCAAGCAAGAGACCCTATACCATTTCAGACAAATGGTTCTCCAATCTCTTCTTTAAAACCTCCAGTGATGGAACATCCACGATTTCTGAAGGTAAGCTGTTCCGCTGGTTAATTCATCTCATGTTCAGAAGTTTCTTCTTTGTTCTACTTGCTTGGTTTCCATCCATTCTGTCTTGTCCTGCCCTCTGGTGCTTTGGAGAATAATTTGACCCTCCCCCCCCCTTCTTTGTGGCAGCACCTCCAATACTGGAAGACTGCCATCATGTCACCTCTAATTCTTCTTTTCTTTAGACTAGTCAGACCCAAAACCTGTAGCCGTTCTTTATATCTTTTAGTCTCCAGGCCTTTGATCATCTTGGTTGCTCTTCTCGGAACTTTTTCCAAAGTCTCAACATCTTTTAAGAGATCAGAAGGAACGAACTGAAATAAGAAAAGAGAAAAGAAGAGAGAAATCATAGGAAGGAAAGGTTGCAGCTGGAGAAGAGCTAAGCCAGATGTTGTGCTGAATCCATCTGCCAGCCTTCTACTCGCCCCAGCCAAAAATTGCAATCTTGAGGGGATATTAAGGTGATATACATATTTAAACTGATCCTTATTTAGGTTTTTAATCATATTTTTTTTGCTCTTTTTAATTTTTGTAACAAAATGCAAAACCTTCCGAAGTCCTGTGGTATCTCAAAAAAGACATTGCCTGAAAAAAGATACCTTTAAGGACACACGCGAATGTGAAACAAGCAGGTGAAATTGTCTGAACTCTGCTTCTCAAGTACTCAGTGCAGGCTGGATGTTGTAATCACCTTACAATATGTTTTAAAACAGCATTCTTCCATTGCAAACATGTCTGGGGTCACATCTGTGGGATGTCTTTCTCTATATTTCACATTTCTTTCATCGCCCCACTTAATCTCCCTTCCAAAAACAATATAATTTTTTTTTAAAAAAAAAACCCCAACAACTTTAAAAGAGCACGGACTCCTTTCGCAGCACATTAAGTGAACCGCTGCAGATGTTCAGTTAGGAACACAGTTGTTAAGTGACTCTGGCTTCTCCATTGACTTTGCCTGTCAGAAGGTCACAAAACAGGACACTGCAACCATCACAAATATGAGTCTGAATTTCAGGCGTCTGAATTTTGATCCCGTAATCACGGGGAGGCTGCAATGGTTGCAAATTTGAACATTGGGCACTATCTAATAAAATGAAATTCAATGGTGAAAAGAGTAAGGTTCTACATTTAGGCAACAAAAACGGAATGCACAGGTACAGTATAGGTGGTACCGTGCTCAATAGTAGTAACTGTGAGAGGGATCTTGGAGTTCTAGTGGACAATCATTTAAATATGAGCCAGCAGTGTGCAGCAGCTGCCAAAAAAGCCAACACAGTTCTAGGCTGCATCAACAGAGGGATTGAATCAAGATCACGTGAAGGGTTAATACCACTTTATAATGCCTTGGTAAGGCCACACTTGGAATACTGCATTCAGTTCTGGTCGCCACGATGTAAAAAAGATGTGGAGACTCTAGAAAGAGTGCAGAGAAGAGCAACAAAGATGATTAGGGGACTGGAGACTAAAACATATGAAGAACGGTTGCAGGAACTAGGTATGTCTAGCTTAAGAGAAAGAAGGACTAGGGGAGACATGATAGCAGTCTTCCAATATCTCAGGGGTTGCCACAAAGAAGAGGGAGTCAAGCTATTCTCCAAGGCACCTGAGGACAGAACAAGAAGCAATGGGTGGAAACTAATCAAGGAGAGAAGCAACTTAGAACTGAGGAGAAACTTCCTGACAGTTAGAACAATTAATCCGTGGAACAGAAGTTGCCTCCAGAAGTTGTGAATACCCCAACACTGGAAGTCTTTAAGAAGATGTTGGATAGCCATTTGTCTGGAACGGTATAGGGTTTCCTGCCTAGGCAGGGGGTTGGACTAGAAGACCTCCAAGGTCCCTTCCAACTCTGCTATTGTATTATTGTATTGTAAATATGAAAAACGGTCATAAGTCATGCTTTAAGTGCCGTTGTAACTTCTGCACTGTTGGAAAGAGTGCAGAGAAGAGCAACAATGATGATTAAGGGGCTGGAGACTAAAACATACGGCGAATGGTTGCAGTCAGGGGTGAAATTCACTTTTTTTTTTACTACCGCTTGCATGCTTGGTGGGCATGGCAGGGGAAGGATGCTACAAAATCCCCATTTCGTCCCCGCTCTGGGGCCAGCCAGAGGTGCTATTTGTCGGTTCTCCACACTACTCAAAATTTCTGCTACCAGTTCTCCAGAACCTGCTAGATTTCACCCCCTGGATTGAGTATGTCTAGTTTAATGAAAAGAAGAACCAGGATTGACATGAAAGCAGTCTTCCAATATTTGAGGGACTGTCACAAGGTAGAGGAGGTCAACCTATTCTCCAAAGCGCCAGAAGGCAAGACCAGAAACAGTTCATTAAATGAACTTTTGTAAGTCGAGGACCTGTATTTAAGCAATGGTTAACACCCACTCCCATTGCTTATCGATAACCCACCCCCCTCCACACACGCACACAATTTGAGAATGCCAGCTAAATAAAATAGCAGACATTTAAGATATGCTGACAAACCAGAAGAAATCAGTAGGGTTTTTTTCCCCCTTCATCTTTTTGCAGCCTAATTCAGCAACATGCGGCTGAAATCTTTGGCACAACATGGTGAGACTTCAAGTCTAAAATGCCCCCTGAAGGTGCCGGATTGGGAGAAGTCGGCCGAAGGGCTCCATGAGCAAAGTCAGTTGACGTGTTTTGCAAACATGTCCTGATAATGGATTTGCCAGGGGCTGAACTGGGCCACTCCCTTGATGCTTCTTCTTAAGAGAGGCTTAGTCCTTATCCAACTCTTACCTCCTTGGCTATCTGGAACCATCCGTCACTCCAGCGTGGGATGAATGAGAACTGGCGCTGAGCCAGCTTGGGTCCAATTAATCTCTCAGGCCGTTAAAAGCAGCAGGAATTAAAATTGGATGTGAGATTTCTGGCTTCAAGGGGAAAAGATGACTTTGGCTAGCTAGAGCATGTGGCAAAATATAGCTTTGTTCATGAGTCCTTAACAAGCCAAGGGAACAAAACTCCTGCCCCAGTTGGTCAGTCAGTATAGGACTGTCCCAGCATTGCCCCACAGGTAAGGTGACCAACCATCCTCCTTTAGGGAGGACAGTCCTTCTTTTGTAAGTTCTGTCCTCCCTTGAAAAGTGTCCTCCTACATGTCCTCCTTTTCGATATTTGAAGACTAATCTGTTGAGCGTTATGTGACGTATTTGTATTTGACATGATAATTCGTCACGACTCGGTATAGTGCAGTATAAGACGCGATTATGAGACGCATGCGCTCCGCACGGGAGACCTTGAGAGAGAGCGCCGCGTGCAAGTGGCTTTGTTTACTTCTTACCGAAACACAACACGGCACATATGCATGCAGTAGACTCACGGCACGTCGGCAATTGAATGACTCACGGTAATTATTTCTTTCTCAGTGAATATTCAATTATAGAGAGGTAAGTACAATTCACATTTTATTAAACAGTTTTTAATGGTGTTTTTTTTACTTCATTGCAAGTATATTGAACAGATATTGAATCTTGTGTTGAATTTTTATCTAAAGAAATGCTAGACATTAAAATAGACGACAATTGTCTCTTTGAAGAAATTAGAAGACTGAATGTATATTTAAATTCTGATAAATTAATACAATGGGAAAATCAACATGTTGAAATTGATAAAAGATGGGTGGATATTTTCAGCCATTTCAAAAATGAACATATTCCATGTGAACATTTATTTATACTTGTTCAATTTACATTGTGCTGCCCTGGAACTAATGCAGCAGTTGAAAGAGTTTTTTTCAATTGCCAATGATTTTTCGACAAGTAAGAAATTGAGATTGAATGTTGATACTCTAGCTGCAGCACTTGCCGTAAAATTCAATATGAAGGATATTTCTTGTTCAGATATTTCCAATATATTGTTAGAAGATGATACATTGACAAAAAATATTAATTCAATGGAAAAGTACTCATTTAAATAATAATTAACAGGCATGTAAGCATAATTACAATATAAAATGTTGCAAATGTTTTATTATGCATATATCATATTTTAGTGTATTATTGTTGCAATGAATAAAATATTTCTTTTATTTATGATATATTTTTTCCAATTTATTTGTCCTCCTTTTCATTGTAAAAAAGTTGGTCACCTTACCACAGGAGGAAATTCAAATGCACAAATTTTAAAATATTATGATGGAAGAGGAAGGGAGGGAGGGAGGAGAAAGTTAGTTCCAGGGAAAATAGACACATTTAAAGAATGCTTCCAAGAAATTTCAAAAAATTCCTTAAGAAATGGCGTCACTCTTTTGCTCCAGCAGTTACACACTTACGGATTCTAAGCATTTCTGTCTTGATGGATTTACATCTGCAGGATTTCAGCAAGGCTCAACTACTTCAAAACTTAGATAGTTTCCTCCTTAACCATTTAACTCTTGTGGAACTCATGAAATGTCAAAGTCCTTGCACGGAGGAAAGACAAAGTCCTCTTAACAGAATACATTTGCAAAGATCACATGACCCAGCCTGCTTGATGCGAACACAGTGTCCAGATTCCCATGGTGCACTGCCCGGGCACAATTTAATCCAGATTCACTATGGCATAATGCAGTGATGGTGAACATTTTCGGCACCGAGTGCCCAAAATAGAACCTGTGTGCATGTGTGTGCGCTGGAATGCCAGAAACCCAAAGACCAGCTGGCTGATGTGCCTGTTTTGGGCTAGAAAACGCCCCCAAAATGCCCTGAAAAATGCCCTGCTTTGGGGGTTTGGGGGGGGGCATTTTCAGGCTGTTTTTTGGGGTGCTTTCCGGTGCCCTGGGATCCACGAAGACCAGCTGGCCAGTGCATCGTAAACCAGAAAAGCAGCTGGCAATAGCGCATGTGCCCACAGAGAGGGCTCTGCAGGCCACATCTGGTACATGTGCTATAAGTTCACCATGACAGGCATAACATTTAAACTGAGATTCAGTTGTGCTCCCCTCTCAATCATGCCATGTCATCCTCTCTCCGCCCAAGAACAACACTGCGCGATCATGTCAGTGGAGTTGGGAGACTCAGGCTCCCCTCCCCTCCAGCCAGAACAGTAATAGTACAACCGAGTTGGAAGGGACCTTGGAGGTCTTCTAGTCCAGCCCTCTGCTCAAGGCAGGATAATATATACCATTCCAGACAAGCGGCTGTCCAGGCTCTTCTTAACACCCTCCAGTGATGGAGCACCTACAACTTCTAGTGGCAGGCTGTTCCACTGATTAATTAATAGAATAACAGAGTTGGAAGGGACCTTGGAGGTCTTCTAGTCCAGCTGCCTGCTCAAGGCAGGAGACCCTATACCATTTAAGACAAGTAGCTATCCAGTCTCTTCTTAAAAACCTCCAGTGATGGAGTGCCCACTGAAGCCAAACTGATCCACTGCTTAATCGTCTTCACTGTCAGGAAGTTTCTCCTTAGTTCTAGGTTGCTTCTCTCCTTGGTGAGTTTCCATCCATTATATTTTCTCTTGCCTTCAGGTGCTTTGGAAAATAAGTGGACCCCCTTACTGAAGCAGCTCACTGAGATTCATTGGGCCAATTCCTTGTTCCAGTCTAACCTTCCTCATAGGGTCATCATGGGGATAAAAACGCAAGGATGAAGTGCTTAATATCAGCCAAACAGTCCATTGATACATGCCGTGTGGTTCATTTTCTTTTTCTGATATTGCCAACAGCCATGTTCAGGTTTCCTATCTCTGCCCCCCATGCTCCTTGTCTCCTAAAGCGGAGTTGCACAACTTGAAATGCAGAATGCAATTGGGGCAGGGGTGGGTTCCAGATCCCGTTGCAACCAGAACGGTGCAATGGAGCCCAGCCTCCACCACATGAATGCACGCATTGCACACATGCATCCTTATCTCCTGCTATGCTCTGCGATGCCTCTGCAACATTCCAGCTGCTTGGCGGAACGTCGCACGGGCACTGTACACTCCGTGCGCAGAAGCGCCGAAGAGCACAGATACCAGTAAGGAGCTTGGGCGGGGCCCTCCAGAGCACCATACGGAATGGTATCCAGTGCTCCCGGCAGGCAGCAGTACGCCCATACCGGGGTGTACCGGTCGTAACCCACCACTGGTTCCTGCTGCTATTTACTACTGGTTCAGCACCTGAAAAATTTTGCACATACGCAGAACAAAAAATCAAGATAGCACCGCTGAGGATAGAACCAGTACAGTCATGTGTCCACCGGAATTACTACCTATTCAGCTGAACCAGACTGTACCAGAAGGAAGCCACCTCTGAATTGAAATCCCTGCTGTTTTACAAAAAGTTCAGGCACTGGACCGAAAGCCTGCCCTTGTACATACCAGCAATTACTTTCACTCCCCTCTCACGCAATTTACTTCTTCCCCTATTGTCCTCCTTCTCTGGAGGCTTTCGGTTTGTCCTTTGGATGCCTGTGGGGAGAGGATAAGCTTGGTTTAATCCTGCAAATAGGGCTGAAAAGGCTATGTCAGGGGTGTCCAAACTTGGGAACTTTAAGACTTGTGGACTTCAACTCCCAGAATTCCCCAGCCAGCCATGCTGGCTGGGGAATTCTGGGAGTTGAAGTCCACAAGTCTTAAAGTTCCCAAGTTTGGACACCCCTGGGCTATGTAGAGATTTCCTCCTTAGCTGCATTTCTGATCTGCTAAAGCAGCCTTTCTCAGCCTTCTCAATTCTGGGAGCTGTAGTCCACACAATCTGAAGTTGTCATGGTCGAGAAACATGGTGCAAAGGTAACATTTGCTATAACCTACCATTTGATGGCAGCAGTGGTGGGATTCTTTTTATTTTTATTTTTCTGAGGGTGTGGCTTGGTGGGCGTGGCATGGCTTGGTGGGTGTGGTTTGGTGGGCATGGCAGGGGAAGGATACTGTAAAATCCCCATTCCCTCCCGATCAACTGGGACTTGGGAGGCAGAGAAGAGATGGGGGCGGGGCCAGCCACAGGTGGCATTTGCCGGTCCTCTGAACTACTCAAAATTTCCGCTACCGGTTCTCCAGAACTGATCAGAACCTGCTAAATCCCACCTCTGGGTGGCAACAGCAGCCTTACTCTTGACAGGGAGCCTTTTCTACTAGCCCTGGTGGCACAGTGGTTAGAAT
Organism: Natrix natrix natrix; assembly: GCA_029891615.1. Taxonomy (NCBI): domain Eukaryota; kingdom Metazoa; phylum Chordata; class Lepidosauria; order Squamata; family Natricidae; genus Natrix; species Natrix natrix. Next base: position 2,638,180 of record JAKRSK010007868.1, read on the forward strand.
GCAGTGTTGCAGGCTCACTGCCAGGAGTTTGATCCTGACCAGCTCAAGGTTGACTCAGTCTTCCATCCTTCTGAGGTCAGTAAAAAGATGACCCAGATGGTTGGGGACAACATACCGACTCTGTAAACTGCTTAGAGACGGCTATAAGTTGAGAAAACCTTTTCTGTTTATTCCCATCTTTAAATTCCCAAGCAACCTCCTTTCTCTTAAAGGCAACGTTTTGAGGCTTTTCCAAGACCAGAAGGCAGATGGACAAAAATTGCAGCATTAAGACTATGGAGCAGTATATAAGTCAAAGTGCTACTGCTTTCTCTTTCTCTCTCTCTCTCTTTCCCTCCCTCTCCCTCTCGCTCTCTCTCCCTCTCTCTTCTTCTCTCTTCCTATCCCTTCCTCTCCCTTCCTCTCCTGCCCTCCCTCCCTCTCTCCCACCCTCCCACTTTCCCTCTCCCTCCCCCCTCTCTCCCCACAGTGTGGAATTCAATCCTGACAGGCTCAAAGTGGACTCACCCTTCCTATACTTCTGTGGTTGGTAAAATCAGAACCCAGCACTATGGAGGGGTATTTAAGTCTAACTGCTATTGCTTTTGTTACAAGTGTTCAACACTTACAGGCACTATTTTGAGGTTTTTCTCTCTACCCCCCCCCCCCCCCTCTGCACATTCACCCCATTTTTATTCTTTGCGGGATTTAATTCATGCTGAGCAGCTCTATGGATTGTAATAGAATACCATCATCAATACGACTATCACTTTTGCCCTGGTTTTGGGCCGTTGGGATAATATTAGTGGTATGAAGGAGTGAATTGATTGCCCCATCCCTCTGGAAAGCTTAAGGCATCCCTTTTGGATCCTTGTTAGCCCCAACTCTTAATCTAACCATTTGCATCTGCTCGCGGGCATTTTCCTATTTCCTGACATCATATTTTGGGGTTTGAATCTCAGAAATGAGTGCGGATCTGGTTTGGAGACCAAGGCTTCCAAGCAGTGGTGGGATTCAAAAATTTTTTTACTGCCGGTTCTGTGGGCATGGCTTTGTGGGCATGGCTTTGTGGGCATGGCAGGGGAAGCCTACTGCAAAATCCCCATTCCCTCCTCAGCCCACTAACCTGCTTTCCAGCTCCATTCTCCTGTTCAGGGCAACAAAAGAAGATCAGTTGAGAGGCAGCAGGGGGCGTGGCCAGCCTATTTGCTGATTCACCGAACTACTCAAAATTTCCACTACTGATTCTCCAGAACCTGTCAGAACTGGATGAATATCCCCTCTGCTTCCAAGCTAGAGTCCTCTGATCTTGAAAGCTAATCAATGTTTAGCAATTCTACAGAACAACATCAAATCAAATATCTTGATGATAATCTTGACCGGCCTTTACAATAAAAGAGGACAATAAAAAAAGAAAGAAATAGTTTAACACAACGATTTGCTATCGAGGAAGGGGAAAAAAATAATAGGACAATAAAACGACATCTCTAATTAAAAGTTTTGCGCAATTGTAAAACTTGGTGAAGATATTTGGCCCCCTGATGTGCCAGTGAGGGGTTAGCCACCCTTAAAAATTAATAAAATATATCTCTATCAGTGATGGCTAACTTTTTTATCATTGTGTGCCGAAAGCGCATGTGCACACACAAGACAGTATGCCTGTGTGCCTACACCCATAATGCAATGCGTGCATGACTCCGCCACGTGTGCCCCGCCCCCCTTCGCCCATTTTTTGCTTCCAGGTTGGTGCAGGAGGCTTTCAAGGCCAAAAACAGAACATGGGGGGTGTACGCATGCGCAATCATGCTAGGCTGAGGCGACAGCTGGTGTGCCCACAGAGAGGGCTCTGCATGCCACCTGTGGTACGCGTGCCAGAGGTTCGCCATCACGGATCTATACGGTCCCCATATTTGGAAAGGATTGGGGTGATCAAGGGACAAAACTCCTTTCTCCGCTGAGAAGCAAATCCCAATTGCTTCCTTCTCATCCGTTGGAAACCAAAACAAGAAAAAAAACGAAGCGAGAGTAATCTGTGTCGTTTTCACAAGCAACATCTCTCCCAGGGTACAACTCCCCCCCAAGCAGAATCTCCCCCCTGCCCAGTCTTTGTCCCCCTGCGGCCTCCCTGGCTCTGCTGCGATCTTCCCAGGTTGTCCGACTCCTCGTGTTGGAGACGACCAGATCTTTGCGGCTGTCCTCGGAGAGGCTAAACCCTAGTCCCAGCCACCTCAAAGAAGCCTTCTGCTTCCCACCCTCGGCCCAGGGGACCCAACCCAAATCAGCGAAGCAGACTCTTTCTGGAGTCTGAGGTTAGGAAGGCAACTTGCTTAATGATCAGTGTGCAAAATGGAAAGATTACATGCTGGATGAGTTGGCAACGAGACATGCAGTCTGAAAGAAATTAAGTTGCAGCATGAGGACTTTCTCTGGGCAAGTTCCCTTCCCTCCCTCCCTCCCCCCTCCATCCCTTCCTTGTGTTCTATTTTTCCTTCCTTCTTTCCTTCCTCCCTCCTTTCCTCTCTTCCTTATTTCTCATCCTCCCTCCCTCCAGGTTTTAAGTCTTCATGTCCATCCCTAGTTTTGGAATATTTCCAGAAAATAATGGTGTTTTTCAGGACATGGTCAATGAGTATATTTTTTGTTTCTATAAATTTCAGCAACTTCAAGGATTGCTCCCCGGGCAAGTTCTGTTTCCTCCCTACCTCTCTCCGTCCCTTCCTTATCTTTCATTTTTCCTTCCTTCTTCCCTTCTTTCCTTTTTTCTTCTTTCCTTTTTTCCTTCTTTCCTTTTTTCCTTTTTTCCTTCTTTCCTTTTTTACTTCTTTCCTTCTTTTCTTCTTTCCTTCATTCCTTCTTCTCTTCTTTCCTCCTTTCCTTCTTTCCCTTTTTTCTTTTTTCCTTCTTTCCTTCTTTCCTTCTTTCCTTCTTTCCTTTTTTACTTCTTTCCTTCTTTTCTTCTTTCCTCCTTTCCTTGTTTCCTTCTTTCCTTTTTTCCTTCTTTCCTTCTTTCCCTTTTTTCTTTTTTCCTTCTTTCTTTCTTTCCTTTTTTCCTTCTTTCCTTCTTTCCTTTTTTACTTCTTTCCTTCTTTTCTTCTTTCCTCCTTTCCTTTTTTCCTCCTTTCCTTCTTTCCTTCTTCCCTTCTTCCCTTCTTTTCTTCTTTCCTTCTTCTCTTCTTTCTTCCTTTCCTCCTTTCCCTTTTTTCTTTTTTCCTTCTTTCCTTCTTTCCTTTTTTCCTTCTTTGCTTTCCTTTTTCCTTTTTTCCTTCTTTTCTTTCCTTCTTTCCTCCCTCTTTCCATGTCCCCCTCCCCTCTTCCCTCCAGATTTTTTCATGTCTATCCCTAGTCTTGGAAAACCCAATTTTCCAGAAAATAATGGGTTTTTCCCCCCAGCAGATGGTCAAGGATGGAATGGGTATAATTTTTTTGTTTCTACAGATTTCAGCAAGTTCAAGGATCGCTCTCCCTCCTCGCAATAACTGACAGGCAAACCCACCACAACAGCTTGATCAGTCAGATGGAAGGGACGTGTCAGGAGAAGCGTTGCCCTCTCTGTTCCTTTTGCCAAATTATTTGTTGTCATGAGAATAAATTAGGTATCAAATTCTAAAACAATGGGGCGGTGACAGAAAGCTGGAACGGCAGAGCAGGGCCTTCCTTGGAGGTGAAGAGGCTGCCTTTCCTGGATCCTGCTGGGATGGCATGAGAAGTCTTCCTATCTGGTTGGTGGCATGGAAGTCTGCAGTCCATCTGCCCAGCCAGGCTGTTAGGAAGTTAACTCCAAGGAGTATCGCTCTGAAGTTGAATAGAGGAAAGAAGGAGAGACAAGCAGCGAACCAGGTTTCTTCAGGCTGGTGTGGCAAGAGTTGGAACATCTCAACAACTCTCGGCCTTGCACCGGCTGAGGAAGCTGCCTGGATGGACAGTGAAACATCTCTGAAACTAAAAACTGGTCCAGTTCAATGATTCAACCATCAGACAATTTCAGACAACCTTCAGACTCCCACTGGGATTGGTCTTTTTCATACAGCTTGTAGGAAGGGAGGACCAGCTTGGTGGCTAAATCCAGCTGACCTCGGCTGAGCTCAAAAGGGAGATAAACAGGGACAGACCAGTTGGTGCCCAGATGAGAGTTCACTAGAATAGAATAGAATAGAATAGAATAGAATAGAATAGAGTAGAGTAGAGTAGAGTAGAGTAGAGTAGAGTAGAGTAAAATGGCATAGCATAGCATAGCATAGACTAGACTAGACTAGACTAGAATAGAATAGAATAGAAATTAGAATGAAATGGAATGGAATAGAATAGAATATTGGAATGAAGGATAGGATGGGATATTGGAATGAATAGAATAGAGTAAGAATAGAATTAGAATAGAATTAGAATAGAATAGAATAGAATAGAATAGAATAGAATAGAATAGAATAGAATAGAATAGAATAGAATAGAATAGAATAGAATAGAATTCTTTATTGGCCAAGTGTGATTGGACACACAAGGAATTTGTCTTTGGTGCAGATGCTCTCAGTGTACATAAGGAGAATATAACACATTCATCAAGAATAAAAAGATTCAACACTTAGTGATAGTCAAGGTTACGAATAAGCAACCAAATTATACTAGGAAACAAATAAAGCAATATAAATTTTAAAGATACAAGCAACATGGTTATAGTCATAAGTGGGAAGAGATAGGTACTAGGAAGGAAGAGAAGAATAATAGTAAATACTGTCTTAGTAGATAATTTGACAATGTTGTGGGAATTAGTTGTTTAGCAGAGTGATGGCGTTCGGGGAAAAACTGTTCCTTGTGTCTAGTTGTCTTGGTGTGCAGTGCTCTATAGCGTTGTTTTGAGGGTAGAAGTTGAAACAATTTATGTCCAGGATGCGAGGGATCTGGAGATACTTTCACAGGCCTCTTTTTGACTCATGCAGTATATACAGGTCCTCAATGGAAGGCAGGTTGGTAGCCATTGTTTTTTCTGCCCTTCTAATTATCCTCCGAAGTCTGTGTCTGTCTTGTTGGGTTGCAGAGCCAAACCAGACAGTCATGGAGGAGCAAATGACAAACTCAATAATTATATAGAATTATTATAAAATTAATTATTAAAAAAATATAGAAAATATTTGCAGAAGAGAGAGAAAGACTTTCTTTTTGTCCAGGACTGGCACATAGCACGATCAAGTAGAGCATATTACAAAAAAAAAAGCATCCATAGTAGAAAGCAAGGATAAATTGCTTCTGTGTGGCTTCCAAGGAAATTACATGGGTTTGCCCACAAACTCAACAGATGCGGAGTTAATGAAGGAAACCAGGAATGCTGAAATACTCAAGGGCAAAGGAGAGAAGTTGCAGGATCTTCTGCATCATGAAAGAGAGAAGGTAGTGGACCTTACTTTAGAAAGCCTTAGTAAGACCTATATTAGAATACTGCATCCAGTTTTGGTCACCATATCATAAAAAAAGATGTTGAGACTTCAAAAAGAGTGCAGAGAAGAGCAACTAAGATGGTTAGAGGGCTGGAGATGAAAACATATGAAGAGCGGTTGTAGGAACCGGGTATGTCTAGTTTCGCGAAAGGAAGGACCAGGGGAGGCATGAGAGCAGTCTTCCAATATTTGAGGGGCTGCTACAGAGAGGAGGGGTCAACCTATTCTCCAAATCACCTGAAGGCCAGACAAGAAGTAACAGGGCAAAGCTCATCAAAGAGAGATTCAACCTAGAATTAAGGAGATATCAAACAATTTGAAAAATTAGAACAATTAATCAGTGGAACAACTTGCCTCCAAGATGGAGGTTTTAAAGAAGAGACCGACAAGCATTTGTCTGGAATGCAATAGAGTTTCCTGCTTGAGCAAGGGGTTGGACTAGAAGACCTCCAAGGTCCCTTCCAACTCTGTTATTTTGTTATTCTGTTAAGACTCTTGAGGTTGCTTCAAATGAGTGGCCGATGTTCCTGCTTCTGCTCCCTTATATTTACTAATTGTGAGAGCTTTAGTCCAACCTATCTGGTGAAGGCTAGGATAACCATAGGAACCTTTACTGGTCTCAAGTGGTCAATCCCAGTGCGATCATTTTTTAAACCACCTAGCTTCCTTGTTTTGCTTTTAATTTTTTAAAAAATAATCCAACCATAAGATTGTGTACATGTGTTTTAAAGTTCACCTGTTGTTTTTTTTATTATTCATTTCCACCTCCCCCACTCTGCACTCCCAGGAAGAATTTAATTACCACCTTTAGAAAGCCCAATGACAGTGCAACTGGTACATGTCATTCATAGTTAGAGTATCGCTGAAAAATGCTGAAGCTTTTGGCTTTATCAAGCTTAAAAGCTTTCCTGGAATAAGTTCAAAACTGCTGACGGAGCAAGATTAAACATTGCAATGTGTTTTTTTTTTTAAAAATCCTCATTTGGCAGTATTGTGGGCTTCCCCTGAGAGATCAAGTTTAATTCCAATGTGGTTGAATTTCTTTCTTTCTTTCTTTCTTTCTTTCTTTCTTTCTTTCTTTCTTTCTTTCTTTCTTTCTTTCTCGCTCTCTCCCTCTCTCCTTCCCTCCTTTCATCTATATCATCTATCTCTCTATCACTACCTCTCTATTTGTATATATCATCTATCTACCCCTCATCTCTCACTCTCTCCATCCATATCTACCTATCTATCTCTACCATATCTCTGTCTGTCTGTCTGTCTGTCTGTTGATCTATCTATCTATCTATCTATCTATCTATCTATCTATCTATCTATCTATCTATCTCTATCTATCTATCATCTACCTACCTACCTACCTACCTACCTACCTACCTACCTACCTATCTACTATCTATCTATCTATCTATCTATCTATCTATCTATCTATCTATCTATCTATCTATCATCTATCTATGTCTACCATCTATTTATCTGTCTGTCTATCTATCTATCTGTCTGTCTGTCTTTCTGTCTATCATCTCTTTATCTGTCCGTCTATCTGTCTATCATCTGTCTGTCTGTCTGTCTATCATCTCTCTCACACTCTTTATTCATCCATCTATCCGTCATCTAGGTTAGGCAATTGTTTAAGTTCTGCACAGAAAACTCTTCATGTCCTGTGCTTACAAAACATTGTCAGAAAGAATTCATCCAAAGCACCATGGATTATCCTTATTAAAGGTGGCGTTCGATGTGAGAGAGTCACATATCCTAATGCCCTTGGACATATCTTAATGTCAGATATAAAGCTGACAACCTCCTAATGGGGTGGGGGGGAGAACAGCCAAAGAAAGTGGACATGCACATTTTATGTTTACAGCCAAATACCAAGAGCCAAACCTTCACGCTTGCTCTGATTTTATATTTTCTTGCCTTGGAAGTCTTCCAAGACGATGGGATTATGGACCAGTGAATGAAAGCTTCCTGCTTGGTGCCAAGGATGAAAACACAAAAGGACCCTGTGTTCTATTCTTTATCTACCCAGCATCCTTATTGTCATTCTTTCAGCATTACACACCAACAATAAGCCAAAATCTACAGGGGTAAGATTGCATCTTTCACATTCGTTTCATGAGGGCTTGAAGTTACAGTGGCACAGAAAAAAAAGTGACTTACTACTGGATATTGAACTTACAACCATTGCAGCATCCCTGCGGTTGAATGTTCACAATTCGATCACTTGGCAACCAGTGTGTATGTACAACAGTTGCAACTTTCCAGGGTAACCTAATTGCCATTTGCAATCTTCTGGCTTCCAACAAGCAGAATTAATGGGGCAAATGTGAAGATTGTGTGATTCACTTAACTACTGTATGATTTGCTCAATAGCGGTGACAAAAAAAAAGTTGTAAAATCAGGGATGACTCACTTACCAACTGCCTGGTTTAGTAATGGACATTCTGGTTCCAAGTTTCATCGTAATTCAAGGACTACTGAAGAAGAAGAAGAAGAAGAAGAAGAAGAAGAAGAAGAAGAAGAAGAAGAAGAAGGAGGAGGAGGAGGAGGAGGAGGAGGAGGAGGAGGAGGAGGAGGAGGAGGAGGAGGAGGAGGAGGAGGAGGAGGAGGAGAAGGGGAGGAGGAGGAGGAGAAGGGGAAGGAGAAGGGGAGGAGGAGGAGGAGGAGGAGGAGATGGGGAGGAGGAGGAGGAGGAGGAGGGGAAGGGGAAGGAGAAGGGGAGGAGGAGGAGGAGAAGGAGGAGGAGGAGGAGGAGGAGGAGAAGGGGATGGGGAGGAGGAGGAGGAGGAGGAGGAGGAGGAGGAGACGGGGAGGAGGAGGAGGAGGAGGAGGAGGAGGAGGAGGAGGAGGAGGAGGAGGAGGAGGAGGAGGAGGAGGAGGAGGAGGAGGAGAGAGCAATCAACCAATGGAACAGCTTGCCTTCAGAAGTTGAGGAAGCTCCACCACTGGAGGCTTTCAAAAAGAGACCGGACAGCCATTTGTCTGAAATGACATGGAATCTCCTGCTCAAGCAGGGGGTTGAACTAGAAGACCTCCAAGTTCCCTTCTAATTCCATTATTCTATGTTGTATGTTCATTTCAGTCTCTAGACCCAAGACTTCTCTGGGGAGGGACCAGAAGAGGAAGCTGTGTGAGTGTGTGTGTGCATGTGTGATCTTGGGTAGGTGTCTCACATCATCCTTCACTCCACTGGCTTCCGCTAGATGAGCCAAGGAGGGCCATTCTCCTCCATCACAGCTTCAAAACTGGGCTATGAGATTCACGTCTCTTCCAAAAATCTCCTCAGTATGTAGTAAGATGCCAGGTGGAGGTGTAGGAAAATAAACCTGATCGGTTATAAGCACAGAGGGAGAGACAGAATCAAGACAACATCATCTGTCTCTGGAATATTTAATCGCCACGCAAAGTTTGGGATGAGTTAAGTGCAAGCAAAATACTCCTCGTCTTTCAAGATTGGTTTCCAAAGGAATCTTCCCTATAAAAACCTTTCTCTCCAGACTTCCTCTTCTTTGGGGCAGCAGCCCCTTAAATATCGGGATCATGTCACCTGTTGAAAAACTATATTTCTACTGCCAATTGTAAAGGAACCAGCTAGCACTCAAGAAATAAAATTTTCAACATAGAAGTCGTTGTAATGGTACTATTACAACTACTACTAAGAACAGCTTGAGCTTAAATGGACTCCAGAGGATGGTAGAGGACAGAAAGGCCTGGAGGAACATTGTCCATGGGGTTGCGATGGGTCGGACACAAATTTGCAACTAACAACAACAAAAATAATAGCTACTACTATTACTACCACCACCACTTTGAAAGCTTCAGTTCTACACCCGGTGGAGCCCTCACTGGTGGGATTCTTAGTGTTGTTGAGGTATTGAGGTTGTTCAGAGGTGGATTTCACATAATTTTACCATCAGTTCGCCGCACCCCAAAAATGTTTGCATGCATGCATGCAGCTTAGAAAACGTGGCTAAATAGGACAGCATAGCACCAGGGCAGATGAATGGCAGGTCACCACTACCAGTTTGCCTGAACTGGTCCAAACTGGCTGAATACTACCACTGGTATAGTTATAGTTATACCACTGTAAGGCTTCTTTGAAAATGGAAGGATTTAAATAGGCTGTTCTGTTCCTTTTGGGATTTTTCAAAGTTACACCAAGTTCTTTGAAACTGTCAGAGTTTTTGTCATGCTTCCAAAAAAACTGACTGCCACAGCTTGGTGGGGGGGTTCCCCCCTTTAAATCCCCCTTGTCACCCCCATTTCATTCCCACCCCTACTCTCCCTTTGCAGAGGGAGATGTTTCCACTTGATGGGTTTCCTTGGGGAGCAACAATTCCTTTCTTTCAACGGAGGCTTCCAGATTAATTGGGGGTTTCCCAGGAATATCAGAAAACCAAACTTACTCTGGCTGTTTGGGACAGCTCAGACCTCGGTGAGATCATTTTACTGATGAGATCACCGAATCTTCTCTGCTGATATTCAGCCAGGAATAGAAGGAAAGTCTAGAAGAGCAGAAGGAAGGTGGAACTTTAAGGTCAGAAGTCCTCAATGAAACTACATCTACATGGATGGAAGCAGGCCATGAGGGACCTCAAGGTTCTGTCTTAGACCCAGTACTCTTCACATCAATCAGAAATGGAAGGAACCTTGGGAGTTTTCTAGTCCAACCCTCTGTTCAAGCAGGAGAAAATTTTCAACATAGAAGTCCTTGTAATGGTACTATTACAACTACTACTAAGAACAGCTTGAGCTTAAATGGACTCCAGAGGATGGTAGAGGACAGAAAGGCCTGGAGGAACATTGTCCATGGGGTCGCGATGGGTCGGACACAACTTTGCAACTAACAACAACAAAAATAATAGCTACTACTATTACTACCACCAGCACTTTGAAAGCTTCAGTTCTACACCCGGTGGAGCTCTCACTGGTGGGATTCTTAGTGTTGTTGAGGTATTGAGGTTGTTCAAGCAACCCTCTGTTCAAGCAGGAGACTCTATATAATTGGAGACAAGTAGCTGTCCAGTTTCTTCTTAAAAACCTCCAACGATGAAATGTTCACAACTTCTGAAGGCAACTTCTGTTCCACTGGTTAATTGTTCTCACTGTTAGGAAGTTTCTCCTTAATTTCAGGTTGCTTCTCTCCTTGATTAGTTTCCATCTGTTGTTTCTTGTCCTGCCCTCTGATGCTTTGGAGAATAAGTTGACCCCCTCTTCTTTGTGGAAGACTCTCAAATATTGGAATAAATGCTATCGTGTTCACAGTGGTGAAATTCATTTTTTCTACTACCGGTTCTGTGGGTGTGGCTTGATGGGCGTGGTGTGGCTTAGTGGGTGTGGCAGGGGAAGGATACTGCAAAATCTCCATTCCCACCCCACTCTAGGGCCAGCCAGAGGTGGCATTTGCCGGTTCTCCAAACTACTCAAAATCTCCATTACCGGTTCTCCAAACTACTCAAAATTTCCACTGCTGGTTCTCCAGAACCTTTCAGAACCTCCTGGATTTCACCCTTGCCCTACACCTTCTTTTCTCTAGATTGGCCATATCCAAATCTTGCAATTGTTCTTCATATGTTTTAGTCTTTTAGGCTTTTCATCATCCTAGTTGCTCTTCTCTGTAGTTTTTCCAAAGTCTCAATATCGTTCATATTATAATGTTTCATAAATGTCTTAACATGTTCATAAATGATCTAGATCAGGGGTGTCCAAACTTGGCAACTTTAAGACTTGTGGACTTCAACTCCTAGAATTCCTAGAATGGGAGTTGAAGTCCACAAGTCTTAAAGTTGCCAAGTTTGGACACCCCTGATCTAGATGAAGGGACAGAAGGGAAATTCATCAAAAATTGGGACGACACTCAGCTGGAGGGGGGGGGGATACCTACCACTTTAGATGATAGATTCATGATTCAAAAGGACCTTGACAGACTTGAACAATGGGCCCTAGCCAACGAAATGCGATTCTTTTCTGGATTTCACGGCAAGCCCAAATTCCTGGTGGATCAGAACTATCCTCTCCTGCCTCCTTCTCTAGATCCTCCTTCCCTAGATCATCATTTTATTTTAGGTGCGAGGTGAACCAAACCCCACTGAAAAATATTGAAAATATTTTGCCACAATCAATAAGTCTTAATTTATTCTTCTTCTTCTTTGTCAAGCATGTATAAGATGATAGATATAAGTATATACAAGATTATGAATACATGAAATGGATGCAAATAAATGGGGGACAGTAGGACAGGCACGTTGATGTGCTTATGCAGGCCCCTTACAGACCTCTTAGGAATGGGGTGAGGTCAACAGTGGACAGTCTAAGGTTAAAGTTTTGGGGGTTTAGGAAGAAACCACAGAGTCGAGTAGAGCATTCCAGGCGTTGACCACTCTGTTGCTGAAGTTGTATTTTGTGCAATCGAGTTTGGAGCGGTTTACCTTAAGTTTGTATCTATTGTGAGCTTGTGTATTGTTGTGGTTGAAGCTGAAGTAGTCATTGACAGGTAGGACATCGTAGCAGACAATTTTGTGTACTATGCTTAGGTCAGACTGAAGGCGACACAGTTCCAAGCCCAAAATTTCAAGCCTGGTGGCATCTGGGATTCTGTTGTGAGCAGAGGAGTGGAGGACTCTTCTCGTGAAACACCTGCTAAATTGTATTAATGTCCGATATACAGTGCGGATTCAGTGCGGCAGATGAGCTGTATTCGAGAATTGGTCTGGCAAAGGTTTTGTATGCAGTACAGCGTTACCGGAGAAAAAGCTTCTCAAAATTAGGTTAACAACTCTTAATGCCTCTTTGGCAATGCTTTTACAGTGAGCTCAGAGGCTTAGATCGTTTGAGATGAGGACTCCTAGGTCTTTGACCGAGTGAGGATCGTCTACGAGGTCGTATCCGCCGAGCTTGTATTTGGTGTTTTGATTTATTTATTTTTATGCCAATGTGTAAGACAGAGCATTTGTTGGTTCTTTGCTCCCACTGTCCTGCACCAGCTGCATTGCTTTCCAAGTCCGGGTGCAAGGCAAATAAATGATTCTTAAGGGGGAAAAAAATCCGTCTGTCTGATAAAATGACATCCATACATGCACTTGCATACAGATATGCTCACCCCGCCAGCATCCTGCTTGCAGATAGGCACTCCCCAGGGCAGAGGGGAGAGGTCAGAGGTCAAGCTCATTAGCACACTCGGAGTAAGTGATAACCAGACAGGAAACGTTGCTGCACAGCCGGCTCCAACTGCTCCGTGGTTTCTAGGCAGCTGCAGCTGCCTCCCCCTCCCCCTCCCCGAGACGATGGGACATCCATCCCCCCCTTTGCACCATGTTTTTTTTCACTCCCCTTTGTGCATCTCTTGGTGACTTGTGGTTGCCAGGCAGGGGGATTGGTAGAGAGACAGGGAGATTGATGGACAAATGGGGCTCCTTTCATACAGAGCAGCCAGTGGCAGAAAGCGAGAGAGAAAAAAAGTTGCAGGAAAACTGGAAAACTTAACATTTTCAGGACAGCTTCCCCAGAGAGGAGAGAAGCAGATGGGAAGGGAGGAGTATAGATTTGCTCTTCCTTGCCTTTGAAATTCACTCCAGACGAATTTATTTCCAGTTTGTGTCACTTCTGAATATTTATGGCTGTGACTGCTTCCGAATTAACTTGCCATTTTCTCCTTTCCTTCCCCTTTCTCTTTCTTTTCTGCTTGATCTTCTCTTTAGAAAATGTATGCAAACTTGCTACAATGCATATTTTCCTTCAAAATCCATATTTACATCTGCATCTTGGTATATATTCAAATAGCTATAAACAGTATGTTGCCAATTGGGAAAGAGAGTTTAGCTGACTTTGGATAGCCCTGTTGAATGAATTGCTTCCAGGTACTGTTCAACATGCTAGTTATTACTTTCTCCTTTCTTTCTTTCTTTCTTTCTTCTTCTCCTTTTCCTTTTCCTCCTCCTTCCCACCTATCTTTAGTTTGGCATTATAACTTTTTTAGATTGTAAGTCTGAGAACAGAGATCCTTTCCTACAATTGATTTGTAGACAGTTTTAAAAGGAGGTGAGGAATCTTTTCTTTAATGACAAACAAACATTTGCTTCCGTACTAAAAGGTTTGAGTTAGAAATATAACGAATTGGACCAGCCATTAAAAACAAAGATAGAATGCACTGGTGATAACCTTTCCAAGGTGGAGAAGATGCTGTTGTACCTTTGCTTTTATGAAACTTTAGATAAAATGTTAGTAAAGACACAACCATCCAGACCAAAAGTGTCTAAAGGTTGACGTCGGGGTTCCAAATAGCATCCAAAATTAAATCAGAGTCCGAAGCAAAGTATTGCTCAAAGTTCCAATTTATTTATTTTTTTCCAAAAAGTGTTTTATTTTTTCATTTTCATAACATATAATCACATCTATACTATTACATAGTCAACATGATATTGTATTATTAAATGTTTACATCAATTCAACTTACTATCAACTCCCCAAAACAATTATTGGCTCTTCTGCTCTCTATACACCATATTTGTACCTTATCCATCACTTTCTTCTCTCTCTCTCTCTCTCCTCCCCCTCCCTACCTCCTTTCTTCTCTCTGTCGTCCTTCCTTTCTCTACTTTCCCATCCTCTCTCCTTCTCCTCTCTCCCCTTCCCAATCCGCATTTCTCTCCTCCTCTTCCCCCCCTTGCCCTCTCTCCTATTCCTCACTTCTTCACTTAACTCTCTCCTTTTCTTCCCACTCTTCATCTCCTTTACTTGGTGTATTTCAGCTTCTGAGCAAGCTCCATTTTATGTTGATGGTATCTATAATTCCTTTTCAGTATACATATTTAATTTTAACATGTAGTCTCCTCCTTATTTAAAAAAAAGTACAAAAAAGTATACATATATAGTCATTGTGCTTTTAATTCCGCCCCCGCCCCCCCTAATTTTGGCCGAGATGTAGACCTGGTTACAATTCCCAACTATTCTCATCATTATCTTTATATAATTATACAAATTTATTAAGAGAGCCATGTTGGCACATCTGAGAAAACTCGAATCTGAAGACCTCCCAGTTTTCCCCACCCAGTTGAAAGTTCAAGATCTTTCCCCCACACCCACAAGTTCATCACATGGTCCAATCTCCTATTGCCATGCTGGCAGCTTCTACCCATCCAGTTCTGGTCAGGCGCAGAGGTGCAAAGACAAAGGATGACCTTGGCTTTCTAGAAAGAATGTTGTTATGGCTACATAGCATCTAACTCTGTACAATTCCCCCCTCCCATTTTCCCACCATAGAAAATGCATAGTAGAATGATAGAAAGTGTGGCAGGCCAAAGACCCAAAAGAAAAGATGGCTGCAGGCCTGACAGTTGAATCATGCCAACTGGATCAAACTTGTTTCGTTGTTTCATTGCTTAGCCAAGCAACATTATCAGTCAGAGCAAAATTAGTTAGGTAGAGAGTCATTAACTTGTACTTCATGTAGCTAAATTAATCTTAGTTTAATAGAAAGAAGAACTAGGGAAGACATGATAGCCGTGTTCCAATATCTCAGGGGTTGCCACAAAGAAGAGGGAGTCAAACTATTTTCCAAGGCACCTGAGGGTAGGACAAGAAGAAATGGGTGGAAACTAATCAAGGAGAGAAGCAACTTAGAACTGAGGAGAAACTTCCTGATAGTTAGAACAATTAATCAGTGGAACAGCTTGCCTCTAGAAGTTGTGAATGCCCCAACACTGGAAGTCTTTAAGAAGATGTTGGATAGCCACTTGTCTGAAACGGTATAGGGTTTCCTGCCTAGGCAGGGGGTTGGACTAGAAGACCTCGAAGGTCCCTTCCAATTCTGCTATTGTATTGTATTGTATTAATCTCTTTTATTAGAACAGGGGTGTCAAACTCAAAGCCCGAGGGCTGGATCCAGTGTGTGGAGGGTTTAGATCTGGCCCACAGGGGCCGCCCTGGAAACAGAGAAGGACCATCCCATGCGGGGTCTCTGCCAGCAAAGATGGAGATTGGGAGGGTGGCATGCAGTGAAAAAGGAGCTCGGAAGCCCGTTTTCGCTGGCAGAGCACTCAGGCCGCCACAGGCGCCCTCGACAGGAGTGATGTTGAGCTGGCCATGCCCCCTGGCCACACCCCAACCCCAGGTTAAACACAACTCTGATGTGGCCCTCAAGGAAATCGAGTTTGATACCCCTGGATTAGAGGAAAAAATAATATTTCTATGTATGATTGACTAAAAAATCCTTATAGACCTTTTTCATAAATTGTAAAAATGTACTTCTTTCTACAAAGTAAAAGATAATTTTATAATTGTACTTTTTTCTGCTGCAAAGAAAATTGGCAGTCCAGTCTCTTCTTGAAAGCTTCCAGTGATGAAGCTCCCAAAACCTCTGAGGGCAACTTCTGTTCCATTGCTTGATTGTTCTCACTGTCAGAAAATTCTTCCAGGTTGAATCTCTCCTTGGTCAGTTTCCATCCATTATTCCTTGTCTGGTCTTCAGGTGCTTTGGAAAATAGTTTTGACTCCCCTCCTCTCTGTGGCAGCCCCTCAAATATTGGAAGACTGCTATCGTGTCTCCCCTGGTCTTTCTCTTCGCTAGACTAGCCATGCCCAGTTCCTGCAACCATTCATTATATGTTTGAGCCTCCAGTCCCCTCATCATCCTGGTGCTCTTCTCTGAACTTTTTTCTAGCGTCTCAACATCTTTTTTATAGTGTGGTGACCAAAACTGGATGCAGTACTCTAGGTGTGGTCTTACTAAGCTTTATAGAGTGGTATTAGTATCTCACTTGATCTTGATTGTATCCCTCTGGTAGGTTGCATCAAACAATACATCTTCCAATGTTACCTTTGCACAATGTTTCTCGACCATGACAGATTGTGTGGACAGAATTCCCCAGTCAGCACCCTGGTGTTCCCAAGGCTGAGAAAGGCTCCTTTAGCAGATCTGAAATGCAGTTAAGGAGGAAATGTCTACATAGTTTTTTTTCAGCCCTATTTGCAGGATTAAACCAACCTTATCCTCTCCGCACATATACAAAGGACAGACTGGTGACTTGGTGAGAGGGGAATGAAAGAAATTGCTGGTGTGTAAAAGGGCAATTTTGCTCCAGTTGGGATCAAACTCCTAGAAGTCAGCAGAGTTTGCCTGCAATACTGCCTTCTAACCACTGTGCTACCATGGCTCTTTTGGCAATTCTACTGATAGTGGTGGTTGTCTAACTCAGAAGGATTCAAACTTTCTAGGCCGTGGAATTTGTTAAGTTTGAAAAAAGAAAGAAATCCCCAAACTGTCAGGGTTCCAAATAGCATCCGAAATTAAATCAGAGTCTGAGGCAAAGGATTCCTCAAAGTTCCAATTTATTAAGCGAGCCATATTGGCACATCTGGGAAAAACCGAATCTGAAAATTTCCCAGTTTTCCCCACCCAGTTGAAAGTTCAAGATCTTGCCTCCACACCCACAAGTCCATCACATGGTCCAATCTCCC
The DNA here is from genome assembly GCA_029891615.1 of Natrix natrix natrix. Classification (NCBI taxonomy): domain Eukaryota; kingdom Metazoa; phylum Chordata; class Lepidosauria; order Squamata; family Natricidae; genus Natrix; species Natrix natrix. The sequence continues at coordinate 2,655,036 of JAKRSK010007868.1, forward strand.
ACTGCCACGCTGGCAGTTCCACCCATCCATTTCCGTTCAGGTGCAGAGGTGCAAAGACAAAGGATGACCTTGGCTTTCTAGAAAGGATTTTGTTATGACTACATAGCATCTAACTCTGTACAATTCCCCCCTCCCATTTTCCCACCATGGAAAATGCATAGTAGAATGATAGAAAGTGTGGCAGGCCAAAGATCCAAAAGAAAAGATGGCTGCAGGCCTGACACAAACTATGATTAAGAACCGAAGTTCTAATGCTAGAAAACTGGCTGTGTTCAAGTGAAATTGGGTGGGTGATGGGTGGGTGGCCTTTAGCCTGTCATGGAACTTCATCAAGTCCCATGCAAGCTTGAAGTTCTGCAGAATATAGTTTGGATACTTCTCTGAACTCTGACGGAGTTAGGTTTCTAAATCTGGTCACATTGCAAATCAGCTTCTTCAACATCTCCACAATTGCATAGAACCAAGGAGAAACTTCCTAAGGGTGAGGACAATTAAGTAATGGAAGGACTTACCTTCAGTAGATGGGGGTGTTCCATCACTGGAGGCGTCCAAGAAGAACTTGGACAACCATTTGCCTCAAATAGTATGGGGTCTCCTGCTTGAGCAAGGGGCTGGACTAGAAGACCTCCAAGGTCCCTTCCAACTCTGTTATTCTGTTAAGCCTGTTCCTGTCTTGCCCTCCCCTCCTCTCTGGAAACGCTCCCTTCAAGTGCTCGCCTCCTTCTCAGATTTGGGCGCTGAGCTGCCTCCTCTAATTACCCTCATTCTTCACCAATCCCCCTCCCCGCTTTTCTGTCAATTGCTCTGCCGGTCCTCGGCGCACATGAGCGCACAGGTGGGTTCAAACATAAAGGGGACTCTGTGGGGAAGAGTGCCAAGGACTCTTCTTTTCGTCTCCCAGGCCCTGCGATGCGATGTAAGAACCTTTAGAATTATACAGTAACAAACAGAAATAATCCCATTAGCGACTAAAGATGAACAAAAGGCCTTGAGCTTCCACCCCACCCCCACCCCCAAGTAGAAAACATAAAAATGGAGATGAAATGACCATGGCTTGAAAATGCCTAAGAGCATTACTGGGGTGCAGGGGAGAGAAAAGCTTTTTCTGCTTAAGATATTAGCTTAATATCTATGGAGAGTCTCAGTCATCCAGATCATGGTTTTCCCAAAAGTGGGTTTTCTTTTTTGTTTCCCAAAGTTTTTTTTTATTAAAGTTTTCAATAAATTTTACAATTATCACCCCTTCCCTCTTCCCGCCCTCCCTCCCCTCGACCTCCCAGAGCAAAGTACAGAGTATAAACATTTAACAACCATACACTAAGATAAGCTAACTAATTTTAACATATTACTATACTTGTGCTTTAACTCCCCCTTTATTAAACTAACTTTGAATAAATTGTAATGTCCTTTATGCCTTCATTCATATGCTAACTGAAATTTTTTAGTCCGGTATTTGTTTTGAATATAGTCAATCCATCTTCTCCAGTCCAGCTTGTACTTCTCATCCCAATGATCTTTCAAATACGCTGATATTTTGGCCATCTCTGCTAAGTTTGCTACTTTTAACGTCCATTCTTGGATGGTAGGCAACTCTTCCTTCTTCCAGTATTGCGCCACCAACAATCTTGCTCCCGTCGTTAGGTTCAAAATCAGATTAGTCTCTATAACAGTACAGTCTGAAACTATACCTAACAAAAACAATTGGGGTGTAAACTTTATCCTCTTTTTCAACATATTTTGAATAACCCACCATATTTTTATCCAAAATGCTTTAACTTTTTTACAAGTCCACCAGATATGGTAGTACGTGGCATTGACACAATCACATCTCCAACATTTAGATTGTAAGTTTTTTTTTATTTTTTTAATACAACTTTACACATATTGTAGAAACCAAGTGTTGACCGGATCGTCCCTTTTACATCTTCTCCTCTACATAATCCATTTTGCATCATAGTTTGGTTTTCACTTTTAGCCAAATTATTTTCTTCCGTTGTTTTCCATTTGTTTTAACACTGATTTTTTTCTTAATACATAAACAGTATCTTCAATTGCCCCTTCAAAAATTGCACCAAATTTTCTTCTCTATTGGTCTGTTTTACTTTAAACAATATATATCCTCTAGTTATGTTTTGACATAAAGAGCATTTCTTTCAATTTTTTTCTACAATTAATAATATACTATATTTTCTTTATTTCTTAATTAGTTGCATAACAATACCAATCGTACCAGGATTCCATTTAATCTACTAATACTACTCTTTTCCCCCTTCTTCCTCTTTTATCCATTTTCTCTTGGGGTCTCATGAATTCCACTTTTAATCATTTTTCTTCTTCTCCTCCCCTTTTCTCCCAACTTCTTCTTTTTCCTGTTTTTATTGTTGTAATATCTTTTCTTCAGAGTACAGTATTCATTTTTATTATTCTGGTACCTTTCCCCAGGGTTTCCCCTGTTCTCCTCCCTTCCTTACTATTTTGTGGTTTCTTTTTGGGGGGGGGCTCGCCCCCTTCAAAAGTGTTTTTTCAAGAGGTAACTGGACTTTCTGGTTTTTTTTTTCTTTTGAAGACATTTCACTTCTCATCCAAGAAGCTACCATGCTGTAGATTGGAGATACTGTAGGTGAGGTCATATACCTCCCCTTCTGTTGAGAGAGGTCCCACATTTTGCAACAGCAAAGTCTACATTTTGGACAGAGAGGCCCACTGATTTGAAAGATGGGTCAAAGAGGCCATCTACTGTATGTCAAAATTGAACAGCTCTATCTATCAACAGAGGGTCAGGGATATTATTATTATTATTATTAATAATAATAATAATAATAATAATAATAATAATAATAATAATAATAATAATTTATTAAATTTCTAGACCGCCCCCTCTCCCCGGAGGGACTCGGGGCGGTGTACAGGAATAAATTTAAAAACATACAAACAATCATATACATAGCTAAAAGTCAAATTATCACATCATCTCTCTCCAGTCTACAACACAGTCCTGTCACTTTTCAACTAGGATTAAAAAGATGATGATTTCTGGATGGTACCTATATAGATAAAATCTAGTCTATGGAGAGAAGAGTATTTTTATGTGCAACTTAAAAGAGGGTGAAAAGTTAACTTTTGCTCCGGGCAGTGAAAGTTGTAACCTACTTGGTCTTTGCTGCCTTTTTCTTTTCTCTTCTACTTTTTTTCTGCCCTGTCTGAATTTGTTTTCCCTTCTAGTTCAGTGTGTATTAAGTTTTTACGATGTGCATTAAAAATTCAATAAAGTTATTAACAACAAATAATAATCTTGTGAGTGATATTTTTTTCCTAATCTAGGAACTGTTGGCAGGTGCGACGTTCCAAAGGAGATGAGTTGCTGGTTTGCCAAAAGGTATTTTAAAAGATTGCACAGAGACATGTTCTGAATCCTGGATGCCTGGATTCACACCATGCTTGCTCATTCACTCTCAGCAGCACACACACACGCACACGCACACACACACACACGCACGCGCACACACTGCCTGGCACCACAGAGACTGTGATTTTTGATGTTGCTGAATTCCCAAGCTGGATTTTATCAGCCACTGCTGACCTCCCCCAGAAGAGTTTTGAGTTCTGTTTGTTTTTGGCTGTACTCCAGCCCTAATCCTATTTTCACCAGCTTCTACCCCATTTAATGCAAGCTCCTGTAAGTCAGAATTAATTATGCTGGGCCTTCTCTTGGTCATGAGGAAAAGCAAAGAGAGAAATTCTTTCTTGGAAAAAAGGAAGGAAGGAAGGAAGGAAGGAAGGAAGGAAGGAAGGAAGGGAGGGAGGGAGGGAGGACAGGAGAAAGGGAGGAAGGGAGGGAGGGAAGGAGGGAAGGAAGGAAAGATAGGAGAAAGGGAGGGAGGGAAGGAGAGAAAGAAAGAAGAAAGGATAGGAGAAAGGGAGGGAGGAAAGGAAGGAAGGAAGATAAAACATAAAATAACAGAGCTGGAAGGGATCTTGGAAATCTTCTATTCCAACCCACTGCTGTAGCAAGAGACCTTATACCATTTCAGACAAATGACTGGGCAGTCTCTTCTTGAAAGCCTCCAGTGATGTTGTGCACACACAACTCCAGAAGGCAAGCCGATCTACTGGTTGATTGTTCTCACTGTTCCAAAGTTTCTCCTTAGTTCTAGGTTGCTTCTCTCCTTGAATAATTTCCATCCATTTCTTCTTGTCTTGACTTCTGGTGCTTTGGAAAATACTTTGACCCCCTCTTCTTTGTGGCAGCCCCTCAAATACTGGGACACTACTATTATGTCTCTCCTAGTCCTTCTTTTCACTAGATTAAACAAACCCAATTCCTGCAACTCTTCTTCATCAGGTTCAGCTTCCAGACCCTAATCATCTTTGTTGCTCTTTTCTGCACATTTTCCATAGTCTCTATATCGTTTTTTTTAATCATATGGTGATCAAAACTGGATACGGTATTACCACTATTGTATTATTAATCATAATAAGTTAAGACACCGAATTTAAAAATAGATTTTGTGAGATCACCAGATGAAAATGTGTGTCCACTTGCCATAACATTTCAATATGATTGCCAAAGCGAAAAAGAAAAAAAAATCAGATTTAAAGATCTGGCAAGATATACTGTACCAATGACTGCATCTCAAACGATCTTAAACTGTTAAAGTATTGAACTTTGCAGTTGATACAACAGTGATTGGTCTCATTCGAGACAATGATGAATCTGCATACAGATGGGAGGTTGAACAACTAGCCTTGTGGTGCGACTGGAACAATCTGGAACTGAACACACTCAAAACCGTAGAAATGGTGGAGGATTTTAGGAGAAACCCTCCCATACTTCTACCTCTTACAGTACTAGCCAACACAGTATCAACAGTAGAGACCTTCACATTTCTAGGTTCTATCATATCTCAAGACCTAAAATGGACACCTAACATCAAAAACGTCATCAAAAAAGCACAACAAAGAATGTTCTTTCTGCGCCAACTCAGGAAGCTCAAACTGCCCGAAAAGCTGCTGATTCAGTTCTACAGAGGAATTATTGAGTCTTCTCATCTGCACCTCCATAACTGTCTGGTTTGGCTCTGCAACTCAACAAGACAAACATAGACTTCAACGGATAATCAGAACTGCAGAAAAAACAATGGCTAACAATCTGCCTTCCATTGAGGACGTGTATACTGCAAGAGTCAAAAAGAGGGCTGTGAAAATATCTACAGACCCCACACATCCTGGATATAAATTGTTTCAACTCCTACCCTCACAACGAGATGCTATAGAGCACTGCACACCAGGACAACTAGACACAAGAGCAGTTTTCTCCCGAATGCCATCACTCTGCTAAACAAATAATTCCCTCAACACTGTCAAACTATTTACTAAATCTGCATTACTATTACTATTAATCTTCTCATTGTTCCTATCACCCATCTCTTCCCACTTATGACCGTATGACTAGAACTTTGTTGCTTGTATCCTTACGATTTATATTGATTGTTTCCTAGTATGATTTGATTGCTTATTTATACCCCATGACTGTCATTAAGTGTTGTACCTTATGATTCATGATGAATGTATCTTTTCTTTTATGTACACTGAGATCATATGCACCAAGATAAATTCTTTGTGTGTCCAATCAGACTTGGCCAATAAAGAATTCTACTCCATTCCATTTTCTATATTCTGTTCTGTTTTGTTCTATTCTATTCTATTTGAAACCTTTGATGATTGGACAAGAGATCTTGCAAGATGGCCAAAAAAAAAAAAAAACACCTCCAGGGCTAGAAAATGTTGCTAGCTCTGTTTTGAAAGTGAACAAGGGTAAAAGCAACCTGGAATTAAGGAGAAACTTCCTAAAAGTGAGAACAATTAACCAGTGGAACAGCTTGTCTTGTTGTGGGTGCTTCATTATTGGAGGTTTTTAAGAAGAGACTGGACAGATACTTGTCTGAAATTATATAGAGTCTCCTGCTTGAGCGGGGGTTGGACTAGATAACCTCCAGGATCCCTTCCAGCTCTATTCTGATTGATTGGTTTGATTGACCTATCTCAGACATGGTCATTTCCTTCTTAAAAAAGAAGCATGGGCAAAGGACAGGGACCTTCCAGGAACTCTAAAATTGACTGCTGAAGATAAATATTTGCAAGACTCATTCTGGTGTCATAAAACTGGATCCCATTGCCTTTTCTGCATTCAAGTTATTTGATTCATCTGTTAAAACAGTTTTGTCATGCTTCTTCCCACCTCCCTTGTCTTCTATTTTTGCCAGCTGAAGCAAAGTTCTGTAGACACTATGCAAGCCCTAAAAAATTCCATTAATGTCCCTTCTGAGGAGAAATCAAACCTACAGCAAGCCTTGGAGATTTTCCTGCCCTCCCACCAGTCTGTGGAAAAAATGGATCTCCCTGGGTTGAATGCCCTTTAACATTGATTCTTGGTTTACATACAAAAACAAGCTCTTGATTTCGGAGGTCAAAGGAACTCAGACCAAATTATCCACTTCAATAAAGTTGGCCCAATTTTTTTCACGTGCCACACGCGTGAAAGACATGTGCATGTGAAACCCAAAAGACAAACAAGCAAGGCTGCACATGCCAGGCGACATGGCTTCGCATGCCACTTTGGGCTTGCATGTCATAGGTTCGCCATCACAGCTCTATATGGTTACTAAGAGTCAGTCCTGACTTGGTGGGACACAGGAATTTAATCCATGTAGAAAATCAGGTTGGATGAACAGAGGGTCACCCCCTCACACACAGGAAACACAAACATATTACTTAATTATCTTGTCACTAAATAAGTGGAGGGGAAAAAATCCATCTGGCTTTCCTTGCAATTCACTTCTTTGAAAGAAATGTTAAAAACAAATCTGCGTTCATCCAACTGAGTAAGAAGTGATATCGAAAATAGTATTTTTCCTTGCTCAACTTTTAACTTTTACTCATTTAAAGTGTACTCTATCATTTGGCACTGCCTTCTAGGAACAGCTGATCTGATCATGTACAGTAAAGTAAGAACTTGGAAGCTGGAAAGCTGAAAACAAGACCAATTATGGCTCTGTGGTGCTGTGTAGATTAGTGGTGCAACTGTTTTGTTAAGTTATAACACTTTCGAATTCCGGGTGCACGAATACATAGGAAGACCCCGTGTATATACCCCATCTGTTTCTCACTCTTGCAAACACTGATTTCACCTTGCAGGTTGAAAGCACATTGGAAAGTGGTTTAATCCGGCTGTCATTTTGTAGATGCTTGTTGTGACCCACCAGTGGTCAGCGGATCTGGCAGCAGATTCAGACACTGAGGAGGTTGGGGAGGAACATGGGCCAGTCCTGGAGTCTGGGGAAGGCTCTGATAAGGGCTCTGTGTCGGAGGCAGAGAGGGGGCCAGGGCCGTATGCCAGTTATCAGCTGCCTTCAGAGTCAGACATCAGTGGGGCAGATGAACAGCTGGAGCCTGTTCCCAGTGTGCGCATGCACAGAGAGGCCAGACGAAGGGAACAGCTAAGGAACAAGGGTCGACCTGGGAGTAAGGCCACAGGTGGACGGTGAATGGCCCCTCCCAGAGGAAATAAAAGAGGAGCGAAAGGGGAGTGGAGTTTGCAGGAGACAATTAGCTCACTTAATTGGTTCGTGACTCTCCAAGACTCCTTGCCAAGTTTTGCAGATCTCAGCCTGGCAGCTCTCCAAGCCAAATAAGGTTTGTGACTGTAAATCCTCCTTTGAAAGATTTTGCTGGATGTGAATGAGCAGAATTCACAGTAAGTTAATAAAAGGGGGTTTTGTCAGGACAAGGAGTTTGCTTCATGCTCTCAGGAAGCCTCGGTCGAAACACTTGTCTTATAGTAAAGATATCCTGAGGGTGTGAAGGAAAAAGCTGAGCTTCAGCTGTACCATCATGGTGGTGGGCAGAGAAACTTTAGGAACGATGTGTCTGACTTTCACAGAGAAGAGAAGACATAAGCCAACCGTTTCTCAGGAACTGACTCTCGAAAGGCTACTGCTAGGAGGGGAAAGGCCTGGTGGAGAAAATTCCATCAGGATTGAATGTTTTCCCCTGGAATTTAACAGTATTTAACTGGGGACAGGATTGTGCAAAGGGAAACAGGTGCTTAAGCCACCTCATTGCTGATTAGTGCACCATCCTCCATGAAAGTGTGCGATGAAATATCCATCTGGTCCAAGTCCACGCCGGGAGGAAGACACTGGAAACACAGAGGCTGATTGGAAAGAAGGTTTAATGATAAAGCAGAACCACCAAGCACATGTTTCTCTGGTGCTGACCCCATGGAGGTTAGAGTGGGGTGTGTGTGTGTATTTATGCCTTCTCTTGGGCTTTGCACTTGAGCTTCCTGTTCCTGTGCAAGAACATGCATTCTATTGGCTGTTGCCAGATTCCCATGGTGCCATGTACAAATCCTAAGAGTTTGGCTGATGCAATGTCCTTAGGAGATTGTGCAATGCGGTGAGCCCTGCTACTAGTGGGTTAATCCTATTATACCCTGAAAGGTCATGTCTTCATCCCATCACCCTGGAGCTGGAGGTCTTTTGTTTTGTAGATAGGAGGGCCCAGTCTTTCTCAATGGGCAGAAAATATCTGCTGGGGGGAGGGAGCTGGGGCTCTGAGTTCCTGTCTCTCTTACGATTTTTTATTTCTCTTTTAGGGGAAATATTTTATCCTGCCTTTTTAAAAATATTTCATTCTTCTAGGAGGGGGATAGAATAGAAATAGAAATAACAGAAAGAGAAAGAGAAATAATAGAAAGAGAAAGAGAAATAGGATAGGATAACAGAGTTGGAAGGGACCTTGGGGGTCTTCTAGTCCGGCTTAGGCAGGAAACCCTACATCACTTCAGACAAATGGTTATCCAACATCTTCTTAAAAAGTTCCAGTATTGGAGTATTTACAACTTCTGGAGGCAAGCTGTTCCACTGATTAATTATTCTAACTGTCAGGAATTTTTTTCTTAGTTCTAAGTTGCTTCTCTCCATAAGTTTCCATCCTTTGCTTCTTGTTCTACCCTCAGATGCTTTGGAGAATAGCTTGACTTCCTCTTCTTTGGGCCAGCCCCTGAGATATCGGAACACTGTCATCATGTCTCTCCTGGTCCTTCTTTTCATTAAACTAGAAACTTGGGCATTGCTTCCCATAAGCGTTTCTGTGCAATACTAGTCTTCTTCAGAATAATTTCAAAAGCCAATTTGCATTCATCAGACGGAATAAGGTCTGGCAGGAGAAGCTGCCAGAGCCCTAAAATACACCATCCCAGGAAGCACAGAGGAGAAGCTTGCCCAGAGCTCTGGCAATACCACCAAATTCTGCCATTGGTAGGTTGGCAGTGAAAGACAGACACAAAGGGGTTGAATCACCACAAAGGTAACACAATGGATTTTTTCCCCCTGTGCAAAGGGCCAGAGAATCAAAGCCTGTAAGAGCATGGACCCCAGCATTAGATGAAATACCGTCTGCATCTCATTATTCCCACCCCAAATTTTGCAAAACAAACACATTTCGTTGCTCCATGACAAATGTGCCTTTCTGGGATTTGCCTAAAAAGAGCAAAACAGCCTGAGGAAGAATGAAAGTAATTTTAATGAGTGTTAAAGAAAGGATTATTTGGGGGGGGGGAATAAAACCCTCTCACTCACGGGAAGTTGCATTAGAGAGGGTCTCAAGGATAGGCAGATCGTCACCCTGGAATGGTTGGGGGGGCTGTTTGTTTATTTCCTTCACTGGATTCTGTTTCTAAGAGGCACAGAGCAAGCCAACTGAGGTGCCAGCCATGATACTGCCACACACATCGCATTTGCATTGTGCTGCATCCAGTTTGCAAAACACCGCATTGCAAAAAAGGTGTTGAGACTTTGGAAAGAGTGCAGAGAAGAGCAACTAGGATGGTTAAAGGCCTGGAGACTAAAACATAGGAAGAACAGTTGCAGGAACTGGGCATGGCGAGCCTAGAGAATAGAAGGACTAGGGGTGACATGATAGCAGTGTTCCAGTGTTTGAGGGGCTGTCACAAAGGAGAGGGACTTATTCTCCAAAGCTACGGGAGGGCAGGACAAGAAACAATGGATGGAAACTAATGAAAGAGAGAGAGCAACCTGGAATTAAGGAGAAACTTCCTAACAGGGAGAACAATTAACTTGTGAAAAAAACTTGCCTTCAGAAGTTGTGGGTGCTTCTTCACTGGAAGCTTTTAAGAAGAGGCTGGACAATCACTTCTCAAATTGTAGAGGGTCTCCTGCTTGAGCAGGGGGTTGGACTAGAAGACCTCCAAGCTCCCTTCCAGCTCTATTCTGACCTGACCTCATAAACATTCTGGAAATGATGCAAATTCAGTTGGCCTTTGCTCAGTGGCATCACAACCCAGCAGACACCTTTTGCCCCTTTGCCCATCCCTGCAAAGTGGCAGGCCAGAAGATTACACTGGTAGAAACAGTGGAGCAGACACGATTTGTAATTGCAATTGCACCTGCACTTAGACTTATACACCACTTCACAGTGTTTTTACAGCCCTCTCTGAGCAGTTTACAGAGTCAGCCTCTTGCCCCCAACAATCTGGGTCCTCATTTTATTGACCTCGGAAGGATGGGAGGCTGAGTCAATCTTGAGTCACTCAGGATCGAATTGCTGGCAATCAGCAGAATTAGCCTGCAGTACTGCATTCTAACAAGAAGGAAGGAAGGAAGGAAGGAAGGAAGGAAGGAAGGAAGGAAGGAAGGAAGGAAGGAAGGAAGGAAGGAAGGAAGGAAGGAAGGAAGGAAGAGCACTTAGACTTATATACTGCTTCACAGTAGCTTTTACAGCCCTCTCTAAGTGGTTTACAGAGTCAGCCTCTTGCCCCCAACAATCTGGGTCCTCATTTTACCTCATTTACCCACCTCAGGAGGACGGAAGGCTGAGTCAACCTTGAGCCTGGTGAGATTTGAACTCCTGGCAGTGGACAGAATTAGCCTGCAATACTGCATTCTAACCACAAGGAAGGAAGGAAGAGCAATAGCACTTAGACTTATATACCGCTTCACAGAGCTTTTACAGCCCTCTCTAAGCGGTTTACAGAGTCAGCCTCTTTCCCCCAACCATCTGGGGTCCTCATTTTACCCACCTCGGGAGGATGGGAGGCTGAGTCAACTTTGAGCCAGTAAGATTTGAACTGCTGAACTGCAGCTAGCAGTCAGCTGAAGTAGCCTGCAGTACTGCACTCTAACCACTGCGCCACCTCGCCTGCATGTAATGATTTGCATGCAGGTAACCCATAGCCTGCCGTGCACTGTGGCCTTCCCGTGCCCTCTGCTACATAAGCATCTGTGGGTTTTCAGTGCACAACAATTCACTAATTGTGTGCTAGCAGGTTCCCACCGCTATAAACATTTACAGATGATTGCATAACTCAACACGGCCGAACCTTGAAGGCAACCCAGCAATTTGAAAACCAGGGATTAGATCCATAAACGATGCTTTAATTTTGACCCTTTGGTATGATTTTGCAAATATTTCGTCGTTTTTAAATTCCGAGTTTACTGGTGCTTTGACCAACCTGTTTATGTCTTGTTGAGTGCGATGCCCTAATTTATGTAGAAATCAGTTAATGCTGAGATGGGTTTTTTGTTGTTGTTGTTCTGATTTAGTGCAGATGGGAACATTAACCTTTCTGCTTTTTTTGTGTGTTTTTGGAAATCCCCCAACTTACTTCCAAACACTTCTGCAGTTTATGAGAGTTTGTCACTGGGCATTCACAGAATCCAGCTTAAGCCCTAAAAAAGGATCAGCACCAGTTTATTTTTATTTTTATTTATTTATTTGTCAAACATGTACAAGATAACAAGTAAAGGCATGAACATAAACATGATTAAAGGAAGTAAATACAGATAAATGGGGACAGTAGGACAGGGGACGGAAGGTATGCTGGTGCACTTATGCACGCCCCCTTTCAGGACCTCTTAGGAGTGGGGTGAGGTCCAAGGTAGACAGTTTGAGGTTGAAGCTGTGGGGGTTTGAGGACGTAACAATGGAGTTGAGTAGAGCATTCCAGGCGTTGACCACTCTGTTGCTGAAGTCGTATTTTCTGCAATCGAGTTTGGAGCGGTTTACCTTGAGTTTGTATCTATTGTGTTATTGAGGTTGAAGCTGAAGAAGTCGTTGACAGGTAAGACATTCGTAGCAGACAATTTTGTGCACTACGCTTAGGTCAGATTTATTTAACAAATAAACCCCACTGAAATCTCACTCACACCCACCTAGCATCACTGCCAGCTGTGATATCAAAAAGAGAGTCCCAAAGGTGCTTTTTTCAAGAGGCAACTGGACTTTCTAGTTTTTTCTTTGAAGACATTTTGCTTCTCATCCAAGAAGCTTCTTCAGCTCTGAGAAGCTGAAGAAGATGAAGTTTCTTGGATGACAAGCTGAAGAAGCTTCTGGACTGAGGAGCGAAACGTCTTCAAAGAAAAACCAGAAAGTCCAGTTGCCTCTTGAAAAAGCACCTTTGGGACAATCATGACCTGGAGGACTGAGAATCTCCATAGACATCAAAATGGTGCCAGATGTGTCCCGATGCCATGGTGCAAATAAGCTACTCACGTAATTTCGTGTTGTAATGCATGTTATTTGCACCATGACACTGGGATATCCATCTCATCTCCCACTCCCTGCCCCCCAGTGAACCTCTCCCATACTTGTGTGAAAACAATCCGCATTTTTCTCAGGATAACAAAGAGGGCATCACACCATTGTGATGGAAACTCTGCCCTTTTATACAGGTTATAATACAGGATCATGGGAGACAGGATAGCAGTCTTCCAATATTTGAGGGGCTGCCACAGAGAGGAGGGGGTCAAGCTATTTTCCAAAGCACCTGAAGGCCAGACAAGGAATAATGGATGGAAACTGAACAAATGAGGTACTAATACCACTCTATAAAGCCTTAGTAAGACCACACCTAGAGTACTGCATCCAGTTTTGGTCACCACACTACAAAAAAGATGTGGAGACTCTAGAAACAGTGCAGAGAAGAGCAACCAGGATGATGTGGGGACTGGAGGCTCAAACATACGATGAACGGTTGCAGGAACTGGGCATGGTTAGTATAACGAAGAGAAGGACCAAGGGAGACATGATAGCAGTCTTCCAATATTTGAGGGGCTGCCACAGAGAGAAGGAAGGGGTCACGCTATTTTCCAAAGCACCTGAAGGCCAGATAAGGAATAATGGATGGAAACTGAACAAGGAATGATTCAACCTTGAAATAAGTGAGAGCAATCAACCCATGGAACAGAAGTTGCCTTCAGAGGTTGTGGGAGCTTCATCACTGGAAACTTTGAAGAAGAGACTGGACTGCCATCTGTCAGAAATGGAGTAGGGTCTCCTGCTTGGGCAGGGGGTTGGACTAGATGACCTTCCAACTCTGTTAATCTGTATACTCCTGAACAGCTCTGCATGCCAGTAAAAAGTTTGTTCTGATTTTTTTTCTTGGTGTTCACACATCACATTTCCCAGCCATTCCATTGACTAACTCCCAGTTTGTAGAAGATCTGGAATTATAAGCCAACTGAACAGACTGGGATCCCACAATAATCCCCACACCTCACCAATACAATCACAACATCAAAGTGGGCTCCACCAAGGTAGCCCTTAGGAGTTTAGGCAGGTTGTGGGAACAAGACTTGAAAGGGAAAAAAAGGTTGAAAAATGAACATAGCAGGGGTTTTTTAAACAAAGTTTTTTTTAATTTTTTGTTAGATATTTAACTTCTTTTATAAAAGAGTGTTTTCCCCCTTAACATCTTCTCATATGCCTGGTTCATTTCACATCATGTTTCCATTTCCAATTTCAGCCATATGATTTTCTTTCCCTATTTTCCATCCTAAGTTTAATTTCTTCTTAATAACAGATAAACAATATCATTATTTGCCCCTCCCTGTTAATCAAATTTAACATTTCATTTCCATCTATTATTCTATTTTACTATAGATAACAAATATCCTCAAATTTAATTTTTATATAATAAACATTTCACTTAGTTAATTATCCACAATTACTAATATTAATCTATTTCCCCCGCATCATATTAATTATAACATAGCTGTTAACAATGTTAATCTATTTCATTTTATTCTACTGGTAAATCCTTTTCCTTCTTTTCTCCTTTCCTAACCTCAATGAGCATAGCTTGATGCCTGCTTCAGCTGCCACCTAAAAGAAAACTTATCTTTTTCTCTTCTGCTGGTGTCTTCTCCAGTACTTGGAAGATTCTCCCTTGGCTTGAGGGGTGGGGGGGGGGGGATACACTGAACCGACCTGCATCCCAGCAGCTGTGGGAGACCCTGTTTGTGTTACATGCTTGACTTCAGCCCAGTGGCCCTTTTCCCCAGCAAAGGCTTTTGGAGCTGGCGCCTGAATTCCCTGAGGTCAGTGACCTCTGGACCCCCACGAGATTTCGTGGCTGCTGGACTTCTGCAGTAATGAGGCTTTGCCGAGGAGCCAAGAGGCCAGCGGCTTCCACAGCAGCTGTCTTCCTGCAAGTCAGAAAAAGCTCTCCACTGAAGAAGCTGGCCTCTGGAACTGGGGGAGAAGACTTCCACCAGTAGAAGTAGAAAGTTCCTGAAAGGAAAAACCAAATGAGGAGGGTTCAGGTTTGAAGCGATTTCAGGTCAGGGGCTTTTTTCTAATAGTTTTGTTGGAAGACATATCCATCTGATTCACTTCCTAGCAGGGAGCAAGACACTGGAAACATGGAGGCTGATTGGACGGCGGTTTAATGGAGCAGAACCATCAAGCATATAGTCCTGGTACAGCTGCCCATGGAGTTGAGAGAGGGGGGTATTTGCACCCTCTCTTGGGCTTTGCACTTGAACTTCCTGTTCCTGTGTAAGAACATGTGTTCTATTGGTTGTTGGAGGGGTCACAGCTAACTTTGAAGACTGAGTCCAAGGCTTGGTTGAAGTTTGCTGGGTGATGCAAGGTCCCCAGTGATGGTGCCATGTGGTGAGCTCTGCTGCCAGATGGGTTAATGCTATTATGTCTTGCAGGGCCATGTCTTAATCCCATCATCCTGGATCTGGAGGTCTTTTGTCTTGCAGATAGGCTGCCCCAGTCTTTCTCAATGGGCACCAAATATCTGCTGGGGGCAGGGAGCTGGGGCTGAGTTTCTGTCTCCAAGTGCATGTTTCTCAATCTCTCATCCAGGGAAATATAATATTCTGCCTTTTTCATATTTCCAAAAATGTTTCACTCTTCTAGGAGAGGGGTAGCGCCCCTCAGTTTCCTTCACCCTCCCCTGATCAGGAGAATTAAGGGCCAGGAGAGATAATAAAGGTAGAGGTTCCCCTCGCACATCTGTGCTAGTCATTCCCAACTCTAGGAGGCGGTGCTCATCTCCATTTAAAAGCCGAAGAGCCAGCACTGTTCGAAGATGTCTCCATGGTCATGAGGCCAGCATGACTCAATGCCGAAGGTGCATGGAATGCAGTTACCTTCTCAACAAAGGTGGTTCCTATTTTTCTACTTGCATTTTTACATGCTTTCAAACTGCTAGGTTGGCAGAAGCTGAGACAAGTAATGGGAGCTCACTCCATTATGCGGCGCTAGGGATTCGAACCACCGAACAGCCGACCTTTCTGATCGACAAGCTCAGCATCTTAGCCACTGAGCCACGTGTCCCAAGGAGAGACAATAGCAAGAGCTATTATCCCAACTGCAGACGGCTGAGGCCACTCTCCGGATGATAACATTGGGAGCGTCATTGTGGAACAATTGAGCAGATGATCCAGTTCAAGTCCTGGTGCAGTTCGGAGCTTTGAATTGAGGAAAACAATATTTTGATTTAGAAAAAGGAATGGGTGAGTCTGGCTGAGCAGCAGGACACCGGTGCCACACTGACGTAACCATGACTGAGTTCTCACAGTCCAATTTGGTTCACGGATCAACACTCGGGACTTGGTTCCTCTGACACACAAAGGCACAAAAAGCTGAGCAAGGTTAACCCTACTCCAGCAGATTCTTTGTGGAAATGCAGCTACCTTGGTTAAATGTGTAACTGAAAAACTCATCATAAGTTATCTTGACTAACCAGTCTTTCCCATGCTTTCTTTAAACCGGTGTTTTTCAACCTTGATGACTTTAATACCACCCTATAAAGCCTTAGTAAGACCACACCTAGAGTACTGCATCCAGTTTTGGTCACCACACTACAAAAAAGATGTTGTGACTCTGGAAAGAGTGCAGAGAAGAGCAACCAGGATGATGAGGGGACTGGAGGCTAAAACATAACGATGAACAGTTGCAGGAACTGTACATGGCTAGTCCAGTGAAGAGAAGGACCAGGGGAGACATGAGAGCAGGATTCCGATATTTGAGGGGCTGCCACAGAGAGGAAGGGGTCAAGCTATTCTCCAAAGCATCCGAAGGCCGGACAAGGAATAATGGATGGAAACTGAGGTACTAATATCACTCTATAAAGCCTTAGTAAGACCACATCTAGAGTACTGCATCCAGTTTTGGTCACCACACTATAAAAAAAAGATGTTGAGACTCTAGAAAGACTGCAGAGAAGAGCAACGAGGATGATGAGGGGACTGGAGGCTAAAACATAACGATGAACAGTTGCAGGAACTGGGCATGGCTAGTCTAGTGAAGAGAAGGACCAGGGGAGACAGGAGAGCAGTCTTCCGCTATTGGAGGGGCTTCCACAGAGAGGAGGGGGTCAATCTGTTTTCCAAGGCACCTGAAGGCCAGACAAGGAATAATGGATGGAAACTGAACAAGGAGCGATTCAACCTGGAAATAAGGAGGAATTTTTTGACAGTGAGAACAATCCACCCATGGAACAGAAATTGCCTTCAGAAGTTGTGGGAGCTTCACCACTGGAGACTTTCAAGAAGAGACTGGACTGCCATCAGTCAGAAATGGTATAGGGTCCCCTGCTTGGGTGGGGGGGTTGGACTAGATGACCTACAAGGTCCCGTCCAACTCTGTTAATCTGTATCAGAAGCATCCTAAAGTTGCCAAAGTTAGCTGTAGGCTGCTCAGAGAGGGCTGCAAAGCCCTATGAAGCAGTATAGAAGTCCAGATGCTATTGGTGTTGCAGCCTTCACTGCCCTCGACATCCAAAGGGGGACTCCCCAGAGAGGGATGGCTCACCCCCTCCCCTGGCCCTTCCGCACCCGTTCTTTTGGCCCAGAGACCCTGCAAGATTGCCTTTCCTGCTTGACTCCACAGCTTCCTTGGCTGCACCGGAACGGACGCCAACGTGATCTCTGTCTGCCTCTGATCCTATAACATGAGCCAGCTGGTGCTAAGAGCTGATGTCTTGGCGTGTCTTTAGCATGATCACTGGCCTGAGCGTTTCCAGCCAGGCTGATACTCCGACAGCCAAGCAGCTGTTTCGGGTGCCGTATCATGTTCCGAGAAGCAACGCGCTTGGTGGGTGATGGCCCAAAAAAAAGACTTATCCTCTGTCTCCCACCCTCCCCCCCCCCGAGACCCCCGCCCCACATGTGCAGCAACAGGCCAGTTTGCAAATGTCAATTTTACACCTAATTTAAGAAGAGCTAGCAGGCCTAGGCGTGTTTCCGAACACAATCCCCATCCATCTTGAAAAGCCAAGGAGCCATTTCCTCCCCCTCCCCATAAAGTTCTTTCCAAGGTATTTACCAGGCTTTGAATCCAGGCATTTAACTCCTCCTTTTCCTTAAAAGAGGGACATGTTGGCTCAGTGGCTAAGATGCTGAGCTTGTCGATCAGAAAGGTTGGCAGTTCAGCGGTTCGAATCCCTAACGCCGCGTAACGGAGTGAGCTCCCATGACTTGTCCCAGCTTCTGCCAACCTAGCAGTTGGAACGCATGTAAAAATGCAAGTAGAAAAATAGGAACCACCTTTGGTGGGAAGGTAACGGCTTTCCCTGCTCCTTCGGTGTTTAGTCATGCCATCCACATGACCAGAGAGACGTCTTCTGACAGCGCTGGCTCTTGCAACGGAGATGAGCACTGCCCCCTAGAGTCAGGAACGACTTGTCAGAGTTTGTAGAGATTCTCAGTCATGCAGATTATGGTTGTCTCAAAGGTGTTTTTTTTTCAGGAGGCAACTGTACTTTCTTGTTTTTTCTTTGAAGACATTTCGCTTTTCATCCAAGAAGCTTCATCCATCAACCATGACCTGAGAATCACTACAGACATTTAGTTATACAATTTGCGATAAACACCCTTGGAGTGGTGCAGGAGTAGGAATGGATTTCCAGAGGGGGGGGGGGAATTGCAGACTACAGGAACCAGGAGCACCAACTCAGGTGACCCTGAGGACAGAGGTAAACCTCCAAGTGGCCTCAAGGACTCTCGAAACGGATGTAAATAACCAGCTGTCTGCAAGGAGTATAAATCCTTCCATTCCCCACCATCCAATCAGAGCTGAAGAAGCTTCGGCATTGAGTCATTCTGACCACATGACCATGGCAGTGACGTGTGGTCAGGGGAGGCAAGGGAGGCAGAGCCTCACCTCTCTTCATGAAATAATAGTATATAATATATATATATATATATAATAATATATATATATATATAATAATATTATACATCTGTCCAGGCGCGCCCGGGAGCTGCTGAGGGCGGAGGCAGAAATGTTGTCGGCGCTCCCGGATGACGAAGGCACGAAAGCGACAGTAGACAGTTGCTTTTGTGCCTTCGTCATCCGGAAATGCTGACATTTCTGCCTCCGCAGCTCCCGGGCGCGCACGGACGGAGGTAGCCACAGCGACACCAAGGCGATCCAGGCGGACGAAAGAGCGAGCGAGGCAGCCCGATCCTCGGTCGCTCGCCCGCCGGATCGGCTCAGCGCCATTCTGCCTACCTCCATCTGTTCGCGCCCAGGAGCTGCGGAGGGCGGAGGCAGAAATGTGTGCCTCCAGCACACGTGGTCACATTCCCCGCCTTACTGATGACGTCACCAGCCTCCCCAGCCATTAACCTCACCGCACGTCACTGGACCACGGAGACCTCTTCAGACAGTGCTGGCTCTTCAGCTTTGAAACGGAGATGAGTAACGTCCCCTAGAGTCGGGAATGACTAGCACATAGGAACCTTTACCTTTAATCACTCCTAGAAATCTCCTGAGTTTGTGTCTTATGAAACCTCTGACCTAGTTTTACCCTCAGGATTTGATTTTCATTGGGTTTCCGAAGGAATTTCACCGATAAGTTTTCGTTTTATCCCTCCCAAGCACCAAAGATGTACAAGGGAGATACTTTTATCCTCATGTGGAGGCTTTCAGTCCCGCCATCTGGGTCCCCCGATTATCCACCAGATGTTGCTAAAAGATTGTCTAAGCGTTCTTCAAAACAAACTGGAGTTAAGACACCCTATTAATACGAGGGCAGTATTTTGTAGAGGAAGTTTTAATCACAGCCATATCTGTAGAACGTTGGAACGAGCCCTTTCTGTTTCTGGAGATTTTATACGTGAGGGGGAAACTCTCTGCCTCCCTCAACAAAATTACAGAAACCTGATTTCATCTTTCTACTTCTTCCCATCAAACCACTATTGCTGGAAGACATCTGGCTTCACAGTTCAATCAATGCAGGTGCATTTTCATCCTCTTGCACTCTGCTTGTTGAAAATCTAGAATCTTTTAATGTGGAATTGCTATCATGCTGACTTCCTCCACCTCCTCATTTACAGATATATGACGGATAATTTTAAGTGGGCCTCATTGTTCCATCTTCGGCCTGATTTTATTCACTTCAAGGCAACCCCCCCCCCCCCATAGGCCTGGAACCTCTTCCTTCTTGAAGAAATCAAAGACCTCAACGCAAATGGACACAAAGCGATAGGATAATGGCAGGGAATGTTCGCTCTGCTTCTCAAAGAGATGCTATTGCAAGGTATGAGCAGAGTTGTTTGACATCCCATAACTGTAAAATCCTGCTTCAAGCTCATGGAATAAATACTCGAGGCAGTAAAATATAGAGCAGAGGATTAAATCTTCCAGGTTCTGGCTCCATCATTGTTGGGCCTTAAGTGCCCATTTTTGCTATTTTTTTTCCTCACAAAAATTCTGAAGTCTTGCAAGACTTCATTCATGAAAGAAAAACAATTAAAGAGAGTTAAATTTGAAAAAAGCAATTAAAGATTTCTGTATCGTTCCAATTTTAGTATATGTGCTGTTGAAGCGAGCACCAATTAAAGATTTGTAAATCCCACCCAGAAGGTCATGCAGGTGATATCTTCTGAACTGGGCCTGGCTAGTCTAGTGAAGAGAAAGGACCAGGGGAGACATGAGAGCGGTCTTCCAATATTTGAGGGGCTGCCACAGAGAGGAGGGGGTCAAGCTATTTTCCAAAGCACCTGAAGGGCAGACAAGGAACAATGGATGGAAACTGACCAAGGAGAGATTCAACCTAGAAATAAGGAGAAATTTTCTGACAGTGAGAACAATCAACCCATGGAACAGAAGTTGCCTTCGGAAGTTGTGGGAGCTTCATCCCTGGAGGCTTTCAAGAAGAGATTGGACTGCCATTTGTCAGAAATTGTGTAGGGTCTCCTGCTTGGGCAGGGGGGTTGGACTAGATGACCTACAAGGTCCCTTCTGTTAATCTGTTAAGGATCCCTGTCTTGTCCTTGTGTCCCTTTGCTTAGCCTTCTTCAATTTATCTAGAAGTGTTGAGAAGTTCATTCAGGTTCATTTGCATGGAAGAAGCATGAACATCTATACTAAAGCAATGGAAGCAATTGGCATACGGTCATTTAACTCCCCAGGATTGTTTTTTAAAAATTGAAGGGGAGAGAGTGAGAGGGGGAGGGGAGGAGGAAGAAGGAGGAGGAGGAGGAGGAAGAAGAAGAAGAAGAAGAAGAAGAAGAAGAAGAAGAAGAAGAAGAGGAGGAGGAGGAGGAGGAGGAGGAGGAGGAGGAGGAGGAGGAGGAGGAGGAGGAGGAGGAGGAGGAGGAGGAGGAGGAGGAGGAGGAGGAGGAGGAGGAGGAGAAGAGAAGAGGAAGAGGAAGAGGAAGAGGAAGAGGAAGAAGAAGAAAGAAGAAGAAGAAGAAGAAGAAGAAGAAGAAGAAGAAGAAGAAGAAGAAGAAGAAGAAGAAGAAGAAGAAGAAGAAGAAGAAGAAGAAGAAGAAGAAGAATTACGCAGGAAGCTGAGGAGGGGGTCTTGCACAGAGACGTCCCTGTGAAATTGGACTTCCATATCTTGTGTTGTCTTGCTGCAGACAGGCCCAGGATTTTGGATCCCAGAAAAGCTGGCTCTTGGAGCCTAGATATAATAATAATAATAATATATTTATTTCTTAGCCGCACCCTCTCCCGAAGGACTCGGGGCGGCGTACAACGAAACATACGAAATAAATATGTAAACAAAACAAACATATAACAAAGACATACACTGAAACATACACAAGGAGGAGGTCGATTGATAAAACAATTAAAATACAGTATTTAAAACCCCTAGAAATTAAATATAATTAAAATACCCAGTTAAAAACCCGTCAGGAGCGATATGGTTAGATCAGAGTTGAGCCAGGCCAGCTGCTTGAAATAGGTGGGTCTTCAGCTTAATACGGAAGGAGCGGAGGTCAGAGGTATTCCTAATATCCGGAGGGAGGTCATTCCACAGGGCTGGGCCCGCCACAGAGAAGGCTCTATATGCAGAATTTCAAGCAAGCCTGGGCGCAGAAGAGAAACCGAACAAGGGGGAGGCTAGAAATCCATGTGAATCAGGCTGGGGTATGAAATTCCATCCCAGGTACACAACCTGAGAGAGTTTGATGTTTCGGAGTCATGCAAAGAGTGACTCTGGGGCCGGAATGAAATGCGTGTATACTTACATTTCATGAAAATTAAGTTAATGTTTGGAGCTAATTGGGAGCTAATGGAAGGGCTCTCCACTCATGAATGTGGTAAATTCTTGGGCAAACAATAGATACAAATTCAAGGTAAACAGCTCCAAACTCGATTGCAGAAAATAAGACTTCAGCAACAGAGAGGTCAACGCCTGGAATGCTCTACCTGACTCCGTTGTTACAGCCTCAAACCCCCCACAGCTTCAACCTTAAACTGTCTAACGGGGACCTCACCCCATTCCTAAAGGGGGCGTGCATAAGCGCACCAGCGTGCCTTCCATCCCCTATCCTACTGTACCGATTTATCTGTACTCACTTCCTTTGTTCATTCCATGTTTATACTTATACCTGTTATCTTGTACATGTTTGACAAACAAAATAAAATAAATAAAAAACAATACATTTCCCACTCTGTCACATGAAAATCTGAAAATGGGGAGATTTTTTGCAGGCCATACACACAGTGTGTGGTCAGAAATGCCAAGGTCTGCTACAAACTTACTCTAACGTGGAGGCGGAAAGTTGATTGGCCAACTGTGATTGCCATTGTCACAGCACCCCGTGGGTGAGGCTGGACTACACTCAAAGTTTTCAGGGACACATAAGTGACTTTCGGGTCCCCTATTGTCAACGTCTGTTCCGAACACCCTAGTCATCCTTCTTCCATTTTTGAATGCCTGAAAGAAACATTTGTGGTTAATGGTGATAAGGAATATTCTTTATTGGCCTGGAGTGATTGAACACACAAAGAATTTGTCTCTGGTGCATAAGCTCTCAGTGTACTACAAATACCAATGTGGTAAGCCATAGATCCGTGATGGTGAACCTATGGCATGCCTGCCCGAAGTGGTGTGGAGCCATGTCACCTGGCATTGCCCATTCCTCTTCCAGGTTTCTGGCACGCATGCACAAGCGACGATCAGCTGGCCTTTGTGCATGTGGCAGTGCTGAAAACCGGAAGAGCTGGTCTTCCATTTTCCAGCATGAGCATGCCAGCTGATCGGCGTATGCACATTCCCCCAACAATGTTTCATTTCTCATCTTTTCTCATCTTAATTGGGAGACTTGCAGGGCGGGGCGGATGCACAGGCTGAAAACCGTAACTTTGTTTTCTAGCGCACGCATGCCCCCTGGGCAGCTCCTCTTCCTTGTCACGTCCCAGACAAGCATTCACGAAGTGCTCCCTTTTCAGCACTCGGTGTCATGCGTACGCACCAGTGGTGGGTTTCAAAAAGTTTTACAACCTCTTCTGTAGGTGTGGCCTGCTTTGTGGGAGTGGCTTGCCGGCCATGTGACCAGATGGGAGTGGCTTGCCAGCCATATGACCAAGTGGGAGTGGCTTGGTGGCCATGTGACTGGGTGGGCGTGGCCAACTTGTAAAATGTGGTGAAACTCACTTAACAACGCTCTTGCTTAGCAACCAAAATGTTGGCTCAGAAACTCTGGCATTTGAAGCACGCAAGTTTTAAAGCTGTCAAGTTACAAGACCCTTGCACCCCTAACCCTTTAGAAAAAAAAACCCTGGGGTGTTCAAACTTGACAGCTTTAAGACTTGAGGACTTCAACTCCCAGAATTCCTCCTCCAGTCATGTTGGCTCAGAAACTCTGGCATTTGAAGCACGCAAGTCTTAAAGCTGTCAAGTTACAAGACCCTTGCACCCCTAACCCTTTAGAAAAAAATCCCAGGGTGTTCAAACTTGACAGCTTTAAGACTTGTGGACTTCAACTCCCAGAATTCCTCCTCTTGCTCTTCATCTTGATGATGTGTGGACAGGCGGGGGGGAGGGAGCTGGAACCGGTTCTAAACGGCACTGTAGATTTGTGGAACCTCTTCTATAGAAGAGGTTAGAACTGGCAGGAACCCACCCCTGGTACGCACACTCATGCCATCACAGCCATAGATCATAAACCATAAGATACAAACAAGTGATAAATCATAAGATACCAGAAGGAGAAGATAGTAGGAAACATAAGAAGATGAGAAATGATGAGAAATGAAACCGCGCTGTGGGAATTAAGTGTTCAGCAGAGTGATGGCATGAGGGGAAAAAATATCTTTATATCTGGTTGTTTTGGCATGCACTGCCCAATAGTGGCGTCCTGAGGGGAGAAATTGAAAAAGTTTATTTCCAGGATGTGAGGGGTCTGTAGATATTTTCTCAGCCCTGTTTCTGGCTCATGCAGTGTGCAAGTCCCCAGTGGAAGGCAGACTGGTTGCAACTGTCCTTTCAATAATCAATGAGATTTCCATATTTTGTTATTTTTAGTGGGAGAACTTGCCAGTTTTCTTCATAAATACAATGGAAAATGTGTTGTTCATCCAGATAGATAGTTGGGGGTTCAGTTTAAAATATCAAGCGTTGACTATGGTATTTCTTCTTTCCATAATAATAATAATAATAATAATAATAATTTTATTTGATTAGCCGCAACCCTCTCCCGAAGGACTCGGGGCGGCGTACAATCAAACGGATAAAAATACACATAAGACAAACATATATACAACAGAACAAAGACATATACATATGTGCATGGAGGAGGATTGACTTAAGTGAAGACAATTAAAAATATCATTTAAAATCCCCTAATAAAATTACCAAATTAAAAACCCATCAGGAGCGTTACGAAATTATGGTCGAGCCAGGCCAGCTATTTGGAAAAGGTGGGTCTTGAGCTTGACACGGAAGGAGCGGAGGTCAGTAGTAGTCCTAATATCCGGGGGGAGGTCATTCCACAGGGCTGGGCCCGCCACAGAGAAGGCTCTGCTCCTAGGCGCCGCCCCATGGCACTGTCTGGTAGACGGCACCTGGAGAAGTCCCTCTCTGTGCGAGCGGATGGGTCGTAGGGATGTATGGGGCAGAATACGATCCCGCAGGTAACTAGGTCCTGAGCCATGGAGCGCTTTAAAGATCGTAATCAAAACCTTGAAACGCACTCGATAGACCACAGGAAGCCAGTGCAGCTCGCGCAGGAGAGGTGTCACATGGGAGTACTTGGTACTCCCCATAATCACCCGCGCGGCCGCATTCTGGACCAACTGCAGTCTCCGAGTGCATTTCAAGGGAAGCCCCATGTAGAGAGCGTTACAGTAGTCCAGGCGAGACGTCACCAGCGCATGGGTGACTGTGCGTAAGGCTTCCCGGTCCAATAGGGGGCGCAATTGGCGCACCAGGCGAACCTGGTGGAACGCCCCCCTGGCCACGGCTGTCACATGTTCATCCATGGACAGCCTGGCATCCAGGAGGACGCCCAAATTGCGCGCCCGCTCCACGGGGGCAAGTTGAATGCCCCCAATGGCCAGAGATGGAATTATCTGGTTGAACCGGGGGGCCGGAACCCACAGCCACTCCGTCTTGGAAGGGTTGAGCCTGAGTCGGTTGTCATCCATCCAGACCCGTACGGCTTCCACACACCGGGACATCACTTCGACGGCCTCGTTGGGGTGGTTCGGGGTGGAAATGTACAGCTGAGTATCATCAGCGTACAGATGATATCCCACCCCGAAACCACGGATGATCTCACCCAGCGGCTTCATGTATGTGTTGAACAGGAGCGGCGAGAGGACCGACCCCTGTGGCACCCCACAAGTAAGGGGGCTTAGAGTCGACCTCTGCTCCCCTGCCAACACACGTTGCGTCCGGCCAGAGAGGTAGGAGCCGAACCACCGCAAAACGGTGCCCCGGACCCCCAACCTCTCCAGTCGGTGCAACAGGATACCATGGTCGATGGTATCAAAAGCCGCCGAGAGGTCTAATAGGACCAGGATAGAGGAGCAGCCCCTATCTCTGGCCCTCCAGAGATCATCTACCAACGCGACCAAGGCCGTCTCTGTGCTGTGCCCAGGGCGAAAGCCGGACTGGCGCGGGTCTAGATAATCATTCTCCTCCAGATGTCGTGGGAACTGAGAAGCCACCACACTCTCACGCCATTTGTTGTTCAGATATGTAGTTTCCACCTTTTCGTGTTTTGGGGATGTTTTTGTTAATGGCGTAGAAAAGGAATTTTGGGCAGGATAAAGGTGAAGGTTCCCCTTGCACATATCTCCTAGTCGTTCCTGACTCTAGGGGGCGGTGTTCATCTCTGTTTCAAAGCCGAAGAGCCAACACTGTCTGAAGACGTCTCCGTGGTCATGTGGCCGGCATGACTCAACGCCCAAGGCACACGCAGCGCTGTTCCCTTCCCACCAAAGGTGGTTCCTATTTTTCTACTTGCATTTTTACAGGCTTTCGAACTGCTAGGTTGGCAGAAGCTGGGACAAGTAACAGGGGCTTGTTCCATTATGTGGCACTAGGGATTCGAACCACTGAACTGCCAACTTTTCTGATTAGCCACTGAGCCACCGTGCCACTTGGACGCTACAAAAGTTGCACTTTTAACAAAGTATATAGGATAGGTAAAAGAAAGAAAGAAAACATTCAAAATGATCTTTGTAAGTTAGACAATCCGGATGAAAATAAGAGGAAGAAACTTGAATGAAAATGAATGTCAGTTCACATGAAAAGTTAAAACAAATGCATAAATATCAGATGAGACATACTTGACATGGTATCTGATTTAATGCATGAAAATGTTTTTGGAATGGTAACTGATTACATGCTGAACAGAATCCCACAGTGCAGTCTATTTCTCACCACCACCACCCTAAAAAATGGCAAATGTAATTTCAGGCTGCATTGATGGAAACAAGAACAGTCTCCATATCACAAGAAATGTTTATTCCTCCAAAGTTCTGCATTGATCAGGTCATGTTCTAGACCAGGGATGTCAAACTCAAGGCCCGTGGGCCGGATCCAGCCCGCAGGGTGCTTAGATCTGGCCCTGGAAACATTGAAGGACTGATCCGCAGTGAATCTGCCAGCAAAAATGGAGCTTCGGGGGGCACCTGAGATCTGTTTTCAATGGCAGAGGAGAAGAGAAGGCCATCGTGGCCAATAACGCCCCCCCCCCCCTTGAGTTCCATTTTAGCTTGCCGAGGGCTAGCAAAACAAACTCAAAGCAAAACAAACAAAATGGGGAAAGGTTTCCCCTTTTGCAGGCGCCCCCCAGTGGTGGGTTCTGGATCCCGTTGTAACTGGTACGCTTGTACTGGTAGGAGAGTAAAGAAGATTGGATGTGGTTCAGGGGTGGAATTCTACCGGTTTGGACCAGTTTGGGCGAACCGTTAGCTCCGACTATCAGCTGGGAGTGAACCAGTAGCTCCAGCTATCAGCTGGGAGTAAACCAGTTTGCTCCACCTATCAGCTGGGACTGAACTGGTTTGCTTCGACTATCAGCTGGGAGTGAACCAGTAGCTCCGACCATCAGCTGGGAGTGAACCGGTTTGCTCCGACTATCAGCTGGGAGTGAACCGGTTTGTTCCAACTTTGAAGTGGGCCCACCTACCTGCACCTGCGCTATACTCACCTCTATTTTCTTTTCCGAAGCCCAGCTGATTGGCGCAGCAGAGTGGATTGAGTGCCTCAGCTGTTTTCCTTGCCAGCAGTAATGCGGAAGGTGAGTTTTCTGAAAACTGCAGCATGCACTCAGCAAATTGGTTGTTAAACCTGTAGGATCCCACCCCTGATGTTGTTGTTGTTGCTGTTTTGGCCATGGCAATGTGTGGCACTGCCTAGAAATGCAGGTGAAAAGGACCCTAATGCCGAAGGCTGCATTGGGGCAAAGAGTTCCTTCTGGCCCAAATTAAGCCGAACTGAGGTGTGTACTGTAATTCCTTATTAGCAGTCTATTATCAGTACAATGCAGAGGGCTGGAATTAATTGGAGAGAGCATTAAACGAGCCCTTAGTTTGGCACAAACACGGCAGAAAGGACCACTTCATTGACCCGTTCCCCATCACCACCACCAACAACAAGCCTCGCCTTGGAAGGAATCAATGCTCTGTTTTCTTTGACTTATTTCTCTTCTGCGGCTCAGCGAGGTGGCTGGTCTGCGAGCACATTTTGTCCTGCTGATTGGGGTCCAATCGGCCCATTTCCCCCCTTGCTCAGGCTGATGAAAAATGCCTTGGAAAGGTTTGCAACCAACAACCAACACTGCAGGCAAAAAGGGAGCTTGGCTCATAGTCTACTCTTAATACCAGGACTCTGGGGGGGGGGAAAGAGGGGTGGGTGGGAGAAGGACAAAAGAACATTTTGATAAACATTAAGTGTATATAAATAAGTGTAAACATAGGATAGGATAGAATAGAATAGAATAGAATAGAATAGAATAGAATAGAATAGAATAGAATAGAATAGAATAGAATAGAATAGAATAGAATAGAATAGAATAGAATTAGACTAGACTAGACTAGACTAGAGTAGACTAGAGTAGAGTAGAGTACAGTAGAGTAGAGTAGAGTAGAACAGAACAGAACAGAACAGAGAATGGAATGGAATGGAATAGAATAGAATAGAATTAGAGTAGACTAGACTAGAGTAGACTAGAGTAGACTAGAGTAGACTAGACTAGAGTAGACTAGAGTAGAGTAGAGTAGAACAGAACAGAACAGAACAGAGAATGGAATGGAATGGAATGGAATAGAATAGAATAGAATAGAATTCTTTATTGGCCAAGGGTGATTGGACACACAAGGAATTTGCCTTTGGTGCAGATGCTCTCAGTGTACATAAAAAGAAAGAAACATTCGTCATGAATCATAAGGTACAACATTTAATGATAGTCATAGGATACAAATAAGCAATGAAATCATACTAGGAAAGAATCAATATAAATCGTAAGGATACAAGCAACAATGTTACAGTCATACGGTCATAAGTGGGAGGAGATGGGTGATGATAGGAACGATGAAAAGACACACATATATACATACATATATAAATATACACATCAGCATTCTAGCCTTTGGTAGCCACTGCAAGATAAAGGCCTCTTCGGCAGGGTCTATGACAATTCGCTCAGTCCAATTCCCCATGGCTAACTCACAACGGTCAATTGACCACAGTCAACTTGCGAGTTAGCCATGGTGAGTTGGTGACAAGTTGGCTGGAGTGAGCTGGCTGCAATGAGTTGGCCCATTCCATCTTCTGCATGTTTCCAACCCATGGAGTCCTGAGCTTTCTTTCACCAGTTGGGCCCGCCATACTTGCTGATGTCATTGATCCATCTTCTTTGAGATCTCTTTTGTGGATGCTTTTGATCGAGTGGGATCTATTCCAAGACCACCTTGGTCCACCTGCCCTCAGTTCTCCTTGCTAGGTGACCAGCCTATTTCCATCTCCATTCTTTTACTCTCCTTAACAATATCATACGCTTTCATTTGTTCTCTCATCCTTTCTATCTTGTCTTGTGATGCCAAGCGTGGATCTTTTTCAGGGTCCTTTGTGCCACTCTTAGCTTTTGTATCGATTGTGAGGTTAATGTCCATGTTTCGCTGGCATATAGTAGAGCAGGTAGCACACGCTGATCGAAAACTTTTCCCTTCAAGCAGAGGGGAAAGTTTTTTTCTTGAAAATTATGCCTAGCTTACTGAATGCTGGTCAACCACACTTAACACACCATTCAATTTCCTTTTTGTATCACCTTCCATCCATATCCATTGGTTAAGGTATACAGTAGTGGCCAAAATTGTGGAAACCTTTTGGGAAAAGTGCATTTTTGAGGTTTGATGGCTAATAACACCACTTATTTCCCAGTAATACCATAAAATTATATATCAATGGAAAGATAAATTAATCAAGAATGCAATGCAACAAGGTTTGTTCAATTATCTGTATTCTATGAAAAGTTATAGACAAATAACCAGAAAAAGGAAGCACAACTTGCTTAGGTTGATCTCTGGTAGCTTTCCTTTATTTCCTTCACATGATAACAGCTGCAGAACTAAAAGACTTGGTTCACTCCATGGGAAAACATTTTAAGGCCGTAATTCATGCTAAAAGTTACCCAGCTAAGTATTAACTGACGTGATTATTTTTGTATATCTTGTTTTTTCTATGTCTAATAGCAAATCTTTCATAACATTATTGCATTACATTCTTGATTAAATGATCTTTCCATTGATATATAATTTTATGATACTTCTCAAAAAAAAGTGGTGTTATTAGCCATCAAACCTCACAAATACTGTACACTTTTCCCAAAAGGTTTCCACAATTTTGGCCACTACTGTACATAATACATATATACACACACCTGAACAGCTGTTGAACCAGAGGTGAGTTTCTGCCAGTTCAGACCAGATTGGGCAAACCGGTAGTGGTGGCATCAGGAGGCTCCACCCACCTGCCCGGACGCTTCTGCGCATGCGCAGAAGTGTCGCATGCGAGCGCACGTATGTGCACAAGCGAACCGATAGTAAAAAAAAAAATGAAACCCATCACTGTCTTCAATTCAAGGTTAAAAAGGGTGGGAGGGGTTGAGGAATGCAGTTCTGGCAAAACCATTCTGGAGTTCCAAGTTGGTCCCGTTGCTTGAACCAAAAGATTTTTTTCCCCCCCATTCTAATCCTAGATATGAAAATCAGCTGATTTTCACCTCTGGGATTAGAATGCAAAAGGCTTTGCATCCGACGCCTTTGGCATTTCCATATGTAAGATTAGAATGCAAAAGGCTTTAGTTCAGCCAGTGGGAGCCGCTTGGAACTCCAGAAAGCTCAACGCCTCCTAATAAGGCATTAAAAAGTAGCTTTAGAGGTGGGCATGACTGGATCGTGATGAATACCAAATAGTAAAGATCTCCTATCTTTATTCTCGGTTGTTCCCATTCCATGTCATAATATAAAAAGTACTTTCAAAAGCTTCCAGAAAAGAGCGTTTCAAGAAATTCGAATGGGCACAACAAGGTGGCCAAGGCTTGAGGAAATGTTCTTGGTTTATCCTCCATTTTGCTTTCCTCTCTCCGTCCCTCTGCAGCCTTCCTGCTTTCCTGCCCTTCGAGCCCAGGAAAAGACCTCCAGAGCAGGGAACTCCTTCAGGGGAAGGTGGGCGGGGGGGCTGGGGTTTCCAACCAATGTTCCTGTCATTCCAACAAGAAAATTCCACCTGTGGAAAGAAAAAAAAAGTTGGCACATTTTGCTTGGCAAGTTCCAGAGAAATTGCCCACCCAAAACCTCCTAGCCTTCCACTGGGGTGGAGAATTTCTAAAAGGCATCCATGTCCCAAAAATAGAAGCTAAGAGTCTTACAACTGGAGGGGATCTTATATCAGGAAAAAAAAATATGTATCTGTGCTATTCTATTGTTCTTTCTATCATGTGCACCCATGCCATCAAGTCCCAAGAAAGTTTGGAATGGTATAGGACCCTGATGGCGAACCTATTGCACGGGTGCCAGAGGTGGCACGCAGAGCCCTCTCTGTGGGCACGTGCACCATCACCAGCTGCTCTTCTAATTTCCAGAGTGCACATGCATGCCAGCCAGCTGGTCTTCAGAGGTGCCAGAGTGCCGGAAAATGGCCTGAAAACGGTTTTTAGGATTTGCATAGACGGTTCTTAATTCGGGTTGTCATTAACGATCTTGGATAACTATCTTAGTGATGTTCGGAAACAAAGCAAGGCACATTTCATTCTTCCTCCAGGCTGTCTTTACAGCTATAACGGGCCTCTCAGCGGCCTGAGGAGATGAAGGACTTTATGGCTCACATGGGTTTCCACAAGTGCTATTTTAAGGCTTTGCATTCGTTCAGATGCCTGCTTGATGGGAAATCCCAGGAAGGACCTGCTCCTGAAGTTTGAAAACTTTCCCTGCCCTTCCAAAATTTGTCTCAAAAGAGGAAGAGAGAGGAGGAACTTCAAGTTCTCTTTTTGGTAACCACAGATGAAAGGACAAGCATTTCTACTTCCTATTTCAATAAAACTTCTGGGTGTTATCCTAAAAGAGGACCTGATGAGAAGCGTTCGTATTGAAGCCCTGATCAAAAGGGCCCAGCAGAGATTATACTACTTGAGACTTCTCAGGACACAACAACTGAGTGAAAAACTGCTAGTGACCTTCTACCGCTGAACCATAGAGAGTATTCTAACTTACTGCACATGTGTATGGTTGGCCAATTGCACAGTGGCAGATAGGACAGAGCTCCAGAGGGTCAACGTCCTTGCCCAGAGGATCATGGGTTGTCCTCTCCCCTCTTTGGAAGAGCTTTAGAGCTCCCGCTGCCTTAAGAAAGTTCAAAACATCCTTAAAGATCCATCTCATCCTGGGCTCCCCCCTTTTTTTTGAACTATTACCATCTGGCAGCCGGTACAGGACAATAAAAACAGGGACAAATAGGCTGAAAAAACAGCGTCTATCCCAGGGATAGAACCATATTGAATTCTCCTGTATAGTGCAATATCAGGTTTTCCATTTCAATTATATCGAATGTAAAGGCTGTATGTTTGTGTTTTTATTTTTATAGTTATAATGTACACTGAAGACAGCATTTAATTCCATTGTACCATGTGCAGTGACAATAAACTAAACTAGAATTAAAGTACTGGTCTTGAATTCTTTGTGTGCTCTGATTTCAGGGAGATTTTTTTCTTCTTCCAAGTTGCAGGAATTAGGTATATCGAATATAGTGAAAGAAGAACTAGGTGTGACATGATAGCAGTGTTCCAATATTTGAGGGGTTCCTATAAAGATGAGGGGGATCAACCTATTCTCCAGAGCACCTAAAGGCAGGACAAGGAACAATGGATGAGAAGCAACGTAGAACTAAGGAGAAATTTCCTGACAGTCAGAACAATCAACCTATGGAATAGCTTGCCTTCAGAAGTTGTCGTACTCCATCACTGGAGGCTTTCATTTGTCTGAAATGGTATAGGACCGTGATGGCGAACCTATGGCACGCGTGCCACAAGTGGCACGCGGAGCCACTTGTCAGGGCACGTGAGGCGCTGCCCTGTTAGCTGGCCAGCGCACATGTACGCGCTGGCCAGCTGAGTTCACCTTTTTAAAAGCTATTTTTCGCCTTCCCCAGGCTCCAGGGGCTTTATAGGAGCCTGGGGAGGGCGAAAAGAGCCTCCCCCGCCCCCCCGGAGGCCCTCCGGAGGCTTCAGGGACTGTCCAGAGGCTTCCCTGATGCCTTCGGAGCGCTTAAAACCACCCTCCGAGCAACCCGGAAGTGACTTCTGGTTTGCTCGGAGGGTGGTTTTAAGCACTCCGAAGGCTTCAGGGAAGCCTCTGGACAGTCCCTGAAGCCTCCGGAGGGCCTCCGGGGGGTCGGGGGAGGCTCTTTTCGCCCTCCCCAGGCTCCTATAAAGCCCCTGGAGCCTAGGGAGGGCAAAAAAATGGGGGGGTCGCGTGTTTTGCGCGCATGCGCACTGGGGGGGGTCGCGCGTTGCATTATGGGTGCAGCACGCCCACACTCGACCCCCTTGCGCTCCCCCCACTTGTGGCACGCGAGCCAAAAAAGGTTCGCCATCACTGGTATAGGATCTCCTGCTCAAGCGGGGGGGGGGGGGGTTGGACTAAAAGACCACCAAGGTCAATTCCAATGTTATTATTTTATGATTCTATCATTCTATTCTATGAAGGAGAACTTTCCTCTGAAATTCCTTTCACGGGAAAAGATGTAGAATAGAATAGAATCCAACCCCCTATACAATTTCAAACCAATTGGCCATCCACAGTCTCTCCTTAAAAGCCTCCAGTGATGAAGCACCCACAACTTCTGGAGGCCAGCTGTTCCACGGGTTAATTGTTCGCACTGTTAGGAAGTTTCTCCTTAATTCCAGGTTGCTTCTCTCCTTGATTAGTTTCCATCCATTGTTCCTTGTCCTGCCCTCTGGTGCTTTGAAGAATAACTTGACACCCCCACTTCTTTGTGGCAGCTCCTCAAATATTGGAATACTGCTATCATGTCACCCCTAATTCTTCTTTTCTCTAGACTAGCCAAACCCAAATCCTGCAGCCGTTCTTCCTATGTTTTAGTCTCCAGGCCTTTGATCATCTTAGTTGCTCTTTTTTGCACTTTTTACAAAGTCTCAACATCCTTTTTGTAGTATGGTGACCAAAAGTGGTTGCAGTATTCCAGGTATGGTCTTATTAAGGCTTTATAAAATGGTACTAATACTTCACATGATTTTAATTCTATGCCTCTGTTTATACAACCCAGGACTGCATTAACTTTTTGGCTGTTGCCACAACCTGCTGGCTGATATTCAAGTGATCATCCACTAGGACTCCAAGGTCTCTCTCACAGCTACTGTTTTTGAGACAGGTTTCACCTAATCTGTACTTATACCTTTGATATTTTTTTCCTGCCTAAAAGTAAAACTTTGCTTTTCTCCACATTAAAATTCATTTTGTTGGATAGGGCCCATTGTTCAAGTCTGTCAAGATACAATACAATACAATACAATACAATACAATACAATACAATACAATACAATACAATACAATACAATACAATACAATAGTAGAGTTGGAAGGGACCTTGGAGGTCTTCTAGTCCAACCCCCTGCCTAGGCAGGAAACTCTATACCATTTCAGACAAATGGCTATCCAACATCTTCTTAAAGACTTCCAGTGTTGGGGCATTCACAACTTCTGGAGGCAAGCTGTTCCACTGATTAATTGTTCTAACTGTCAGGAAGTTTCTCCTCAGTTCTAAGTTGCTTCTCTCCTTGATTAGTTTCTACCCATTGCTTCTTGTTCTACCCTCAGGTGCCTTGGAGAATAGCTTGACTCCCTCTTCTTTGGGGCAGCCCCTGAGATATTGGAAGACTTCTATCATGTCTCCCCATGTCCTTCTTTTCATTAAACTAGACATACCCAGTTCCTGCAACTATTCTTTATGTTTTAGTCTCCAGTCCTCTAATCATCTTTGTTGCTCTTCTCTGCACTCTTTCTAGAGTCTCCACATCTTTTCTACATTGTAGTGACCAAAACTGAATGCAGATCTTTTTGGATCCTGAGCTTGTCTTCTGGGGTGTTGGCTTTTCCTGCCAGCTTAGTGTCATCTGCAGATTTGATGAATTCTCCTTCTATTCCCTCATCTAAGTTGTTTATGAAGATATTGAAGAGTCCTGGGCCTAAGACAGAGCCTTGTGTTCATGGCAGTGGTGTGCTCAACTGCAGTGGCTTGCCTCCAGAAATTGTGGATGTTTCAACACTGGAAGTTTTAAAAAAGAGATTGAGCAGCCATTTGTTTAAAAGGACATAGAGTTTCCTTCCTGAGCAGGGGGTTGGACTAGAAGACCTCCAAGGTCCCTTCCCACCCTGCTATTCTGCTAAAAATGAAAACCTGCCACAACGTAGTTAAATCATTTCCCACCTGAGGTAACATTTATCTTTTATTTAATGAAAGTAGTGAATGTTACCCTCAAGGGCTGAAAGAAGCAGTTTTTATATCTTATTGACAATTATGGCTGCCTTGAATCTTTCTTGGACTCCGGATTCCCTCCCTGATGGTGGAAGGAAGAGTTAATCTTAGGGGGAGAAAGGAAAGGAAGTCATCTTTATTTCCAAATTAAAGAGAAATGGGAGGGGGGAACCCCTCTTTTTCTGCACGAGTGCAAGATGTGGGCAGCCGCTGGTGAGAAGTAGCGGAGTGAGAGAAGCTGAATGCTAATGAGTTGTCAGGGTTTGCAAAGCTTTTGTCTCGTTTTATCCGGTCCCCAATAAAAGAATTAATTGGACAGAAAAATGGCAGGCTACCGAATGCACAACTAATTAAGGTGCCCTGAATACTCCGGCCAGGCACGTTGTGGGGGGTGGGGTGGGGTGGAGACAGGAATGCCAAACTGCCCCTTCGTCTGACGCTGGGTCTATGAGGCCGTTGCATCAACCGGCAAATCCTTTGGAAATTCAAGTCCACAAAGGACTTGAAGTCAGTCCTGTTCTGATGCCCATTTTGTATGGATGTGTTTATGCGTGTGTATGTATGGGGGTGGGGGTGCGTGTTAGCAAACACGGCTGCATCCCTCCAACCCCTTTCCAGGCTCAATATGGCTCGGCGGGGTGGAGGGCAGAGCTGGGACTCCTTTTGTGACACTGAAAATTGTAGCCTTTTTACATTCTGGTGGGAATTTCAGCACTGTGGAGCTGTACGGTCCCTGAAGGGCTGCTGGTCTCGCTCAGCTCCGAAGCCTCCCTGGTCATCCTTCCGTCGATTTCCAGGACCCAGACTGGACTGTCCTTCGAGCAGAGGGTTTCCAGATGTAAAATTTCCATTCGAGGTGATGGGAAATTCCCTTTTTCTCCCACTGTAGTTTGGCTGACTCAGGAGAAGGCATTTTGTTTTTCCTTTGAAGATGCTCATTTTCAACAACTTCCAGGTTCAACACCAGCCGTGGCTTCCACATTTTGTTACCACCCGTTTGCTGCTCCCACGCCTGCCCCTTCCGCACATGCGCTTTGCTCACACGCACACCTTCTGCGCATGTGCCCGGCCTCAATAACGTGCCTAAATAGGACAGCATAGAGCCATGAAGGCTAACACTGCCCACATCCTGGAGTTCAATCCTGACTGGCTCAAGGTGGACTCAACCTTCCATCCTTCTGAGGTCGGTAAAATAAGGACCTAGATTGTTGGGGATCAGATACTGACTCTGTAAATCACTCAGAGAAGGGCATAAAGCACTGTAAAGTAGTGACTTTGCACAACTTCACTCAAAATGTTGGACTTGAACTGGGAAAACCTAGGTTCCAGTCACTTAGTTAGTTAGTTAGTTAGTTTACTTTATTGTCATTGCACCTCGTACAACGAAATTAAATGCCATCTTCAGTGTACATTATAACTATAAAAATAAATCACAAACACACATCCTTCACATGCCATACAATTGGACTAAAACCCCCTGATATTGCATTAATATTGCACTATACAGGAGAATTCAATATAGTTCCTATAGAAGCTGTTTTTCAGCCTATTTGTCCTTGTTTTTATTGTCCTGTACCGTCTTCCAGAAGAAGGGGAGCCCAGGATGAGATGGATCTTTAAGGACATTTTGAACTTTCTTAAGGCAGTGGGAGCTCTAAAGCTCTTCCAAAGAGGGGAGAGGGCAACCCATGATCCTCTGGGCAATGACGTTGACCCTCTGGAGTGCATCCTATCTGCCACTGTGCAATTGGCAAACCAGACATGGGTGCAGTAAGTTAAAATACCCTCTATAGTCTCCCCAAAACCATGAAGGCTCAGTAAGTCTCAACCAATTCTCTTTCAGCCCAAGAGCCTGTGTGGTATAGTGGGTAGGTTGTTGGATAAGGAATGGGAGAGTCCTCCTGAAGCAAGGCAAGCTAACTGGATAACTTTGAGCCAGCCATTCTCTGTCAGCCCAGAATGTCTCATTAGGGTATAGTTCAGTGATGGCAAACCTGTTTTGCCTCAGGTGCCAAAAGCACACATACGCGCATGCCTACCCCCATAATTTAACACACACACACACCATGCCCCTTGTGCATGCATGTGTGACCCCATCCCCGCTGCCCTGTGCATGCGCACATAGCTTTCTTGGAGCCTGGGCAGAGCATGTCTCAGCTAACCCTCTCAGAATCCATTTTTACTTAGGATCATTTGATTGCTTTGATTGGATCTTATATTGGTTGGTTTTATTGCACGCTGTGCAAAGATCCCTTGTGTGAAATGGGAAGCCATATAAATTTGATAGCTAAAAATAAATAAATTGCCTAGATGAGAGAATAAAAGGGAGGCTCTTCAAATTTGCAGACAAGGCTTTGAATTGGGAGGGGGGTAGGAGCATCGTTGGTAACTAAAAAGGCAGGATCAGACCTGATGTAAACCTGGGAGGGGGGGATTGCTAACACTTTAGAAGATAGACTCAAGAGGCCTCCGGAGGATCCTGACAGACCTGCGCATAGGGCCCCCTCCCCTCTGGAGGCTCTCCGGAAGCTGGAAACCACCCATTTTCCAACATCCAGTGGGCCCGGTAGGGTCCATTTTTTGCCCTCCCCAGCAGTGATAGCAAACCTTTTTTGGCTGTTGTGCCAAAAGCAGGGGGAGCACAGGGGAGTCATGCACCAGCGTGCCACACCCATAATGCTATGTGTGCGCCCCCGCCCCAGCAGGCGTGCATGTGCGTAATCAGCGACCCCCTTCCACTTTTGCCACGGTTTTTTTTGCCTTCCCCAGGCTCCAGAGGCTTTCTAGGAGCCTGGGGAGGGCGAAAACAGCCTCCCCGCCCCCCCACCCTCCAGAGGCCTCAGGAGCTTCCCTGAGGCGTCCTGAGGGCAAAAAACAGACCTACGAGGAACCTGGAAGTTCGGGAATGGTGACTTCCGGTTTGTCCATAGGGCCAATTTCTGACCTCCGGAGCCTTCAGGGAAGCCTCCTGAAGGCTCCGGAGGTCAAAAATTGGCCCTATGGGAAACTTCCAGATTCCCCGTAGAGCCTCTGTAGGGCAAAAAATGGCCCTACAAGCAAACCGGAAGTTTGTTCCCAAACTTCCTGTTTCCACGTAGGGTTGGTTTTTTGTGCTTTGGAGGCTTCAGGGAAGCCTCCTGAGGGCAAAAAATGGCCTCAAAAGAAGGCCGAAGTCAGCTGGTTAGCGTGCGTGCCCTGACTAATGGCTCTGCATTTCACCTGTGGCACACGTACCATAGGTTTGCCATCACGGCTCTGGGAGGCTTTCTTGGAGCCTAGGGAAAGCAAAAAAGGCCTCCGCTGCCCCCCCAGAGGCCCTCCAGAGGTCAGAAACAGCTTGTTTTTTGACTTCCTGTAGGCCCGGTATGTCTGTTTTTCGCCCTCCCCGGGTTCCAGAGGCTTTCTAGGAGCCTGAGGAGGGCAAAAAACAGCCCACTGTGCAGACTGGAAATCTGTTCCCGAACTTCTGGTTTGTGCGTTGAGCAGTTTTTCGCCCCCCGCAGGCTTAGGAAAGTCTCCGGAGGGCGAAAAATGGCTGAAAATCAAGGCCAAAAATTCAGCTGGAGCTGACAGGGCAATGCCTCATGTGCCCTCAGAAATGGCTCCGTGTACCATCTGTGACACACGTGCCATAGGTTCACCATCATGGCTATAGTTGTTCCTATGTGTGACTAACATAGGCCTAGTTCTCCTGATGTCTCCTCAAACTCTGTAGAGGAGACGTAGGAAATAAATATATGAATAATACCGTAAATTAGAAGTGAATGTTATGAGTGGTGCATTGGCCTAGAGGTGGAGCCCTCGCCTCATAATGAGAAGGCTGTCAGTTCGATCCTAGGTAGAGGCAGATATTTCTCTTTCTGGGCAAAATAAGAATTTATCTGCTGAACAAAACTCCTCATTGGCAACAGGGAGGGACATCCGGCCAGTAAATCACTTGGCTCCATTCAGTCGCCCAGACTCCAAGGGATTATGTCATTAAAAGAAGATGATGATGATTAGGAGAGAGTAATATATTATAAGGGAAGGCCTTTATAGTAAGATTCAGCACAGAAAGAGCAGAACTGAAATCTTCCAGGCTGCAGTGACATGGGGTATATATAAAAAGAGGGAAACATTTAGATAGTTATGGTTTTTGATCTTCATAGAATTCCTAGTTAGACAAGAAAAACAGACAAATAGATAAATCATGAGGAGGGCAAAGATTTAAAGATTTGATAATATTGTTTGTCTTATCAGAAAGGAAGCCGTGGGCAGATTAATACTTGCCAACTGTGGACAATTAACATGGAAAATATGTCTCGACACCGTTGCCAAGTACTGATTTAGCCACCATCATGAACTTTTTCTATGAACTATCTTCTCCTGTGAAAGGAATTTCAGAGGAAAGTTCTCTCTCATAGAATAGAAAGATAGAATTATAAAACGGCAGAGTTGGAAGGGACCTTGGAGGTCTTCTAGTCCAACCCCCTGCTTGAGCAGGAGACCCTATATCGTTTCTTACAAATGACTGTCCATCCTCTTCTTGAAAGCCTCCAGTGATGGAGTCCCCCACAACTAGCGATTCCACTGGTTGATTGTTCTCACTGTTAGGAAATTTCTCCTTCGTTCCAGGTTGCTTCTCTCCTTTGGTTAGTTTCCATCCGTTGTTTCTCATCTTTGGGAAATAGTAATCTTTGTGGCAGCCCCTCAAATATTGGAACACTGCTAATGTGTCACCCCAGATTCTTCTTTTCACTAGAGTACACACATCTCATGATTTGGAAACTCTTTTTTGAGTCGTATGTACGTGACTTCACACGGCACACCGGGGAACCTGGAAGAGATTCATCTGCATCTATTTTGCAAATGCTTCAACAAAATATTTGCATTCGATCTCGCTAACAGTCCTGCCTCACACCCCTTTCCCCAGCTTGCCACACAAGAGTTCGGAACTGGATAGAGTTTCCCTTGTTTTACTTCTTTCTCTCTCTGCAGCGTGTAATGGCTGAGTAAACCATGAGAACACTTGAGAGCTGGGCAAGGACTCAAAACTCATTTCACACCTGATGTCCCTCTGCTCCAAAATGAGTTGCAGAAAGACTAAGTGTTTTTAATCAGGGCAACCTGGACTACCCAAATATGGGACGGAAGCGCATACTGCTTCCACTTTCAATGCTCCGTCCCATATTTGGGTGGGTCAGGTTGCCTTGATTAAAAACACTTAATCTCTCCCCTGGCATAGCTGACAAAGCAAGGAGAACCCGTGGCTTAGAGGTTAATACATGTCCCTAATATGTAAGCAGTCCTGGTTCGAATCCCAGCCAGGGCATGGCTAGCCGATGAGAACTAAATAGCTTGAAATAGATCTATACTAGTCTCCCTTTATTTCTTTGTTGGTAAATATAAATTTCACACACACACGCACACACACACACACAAATTGCAGTAAGACTGATACTCTTCTTTCTAAGCTGGACAAGTTTATTTCTTGGCTCAAAGAAAAAGGTCACTTCAAGTCTAGAATTGCCTTCTAGCATACAGCTAATTGTTGACTTACAACAGTTCATTTAATGACCGTTCAAAGTTACAACGTCATTGAAAAAAAGTGCCTTACAACCGTTTTTCCACAGTTACGACTGTTGCAGCATCCCCTTGGTCACGTGATCAAAATTCAGACGCTTGAACAACTAACTCATATTTATGACAGTTTCAGTGTCATGTAATCCCCTTTGGCGACCTTCGGACAAGCAGAGTCAATAGGGGAAGCCAGATTTGCTTAACGTCCGTGTGACTAACTTAACAATTGCAGTGGTTCGCTTAACAACCGGGCTGAGACAAATTGTCAAATGGGGCAAAGCTCGCTTAACAAATGTCTCGCTTAGCGACAGAAATTATGTTAGCCCCATTGTGGTCGTAAGTCAAGGACTACCTGTTTCTCATCAGATTCAGCAAAATACAAAGCTTTACCTCCTGAAAAATGCCCTTTGAACCTTTGGAAAGAACACAACCCTTTTGGCAACAGCTGAATATGCCCCAAAAGGAGATGCAGCGCCAAAGGGCAGTAAGATTGGTAACTCCTCTATCTTCTGAATATGACAATTACCTGGTGCCCACATTTCTAACCTCTAGTGTGCTATTCTAGAGGTTGCTAGATAGCTCATGCTATCCCAGTCTAGAGCCCTCTAGACCTGTTATCCTGATTACAGAATCACCTGTTTTTAAAATAGATTTTATTAATTTTCTACCGCGTTTCCCCAAAAGTAACACAGGGTCTTATTTTCTTTTGACACCCCCCCACCGAAATAAGCGCTTGGCCTTATTTTGGGGGAGATCTTATTATTTTTGAGGTGCAGGAGACCCCTTAATTCAGCCCACGAAACACAGATCAGCTGACCCAGAGAGGGGTGGAAGTTCTGTCTGTTTCTGGGACGCTCTTGCCAGCCCCGGGGGTCACTGGGCCTGCTGCTCTTTTTACAGCTGCCACTAAGCGAAGGGGCGCAGTAGCTAGGGTTTGCGGGAGCGGCCTCTGCAAGGCCTTTCCACATGGATGGCAGGCACATGTGGGGTGCGTGGGGCATGCAAGGGAGTGCATGGGGCATTAACCTCCCTTCCCCCCTACCCAGGAAGTAGCGGGGACTGGGTGCACATGCTTTTAAATATTTTAGAGGAGGGCTTATTTTGGGGGGAGGGCTTATTTTAGCACATGCGCTCAAAAGCCCGATTGGGTTTATGATCCGGGGAGGTCTTATTTTCGGGGAAACAGGGTACTAATTACATTTCTTAACACTTAATGAACATTGTGTTGTCTAGGTATTGTTTCCTGCAGATTACTCTCTACCCCTTTTTTCCACCCACTGGTAGAATAAGTTACATATTTGATGATAGTCTACATCTGCTTTCTGTTTGATTTTCAATGTCAGTCTATCCATTTCTGTACAATCTAGTACCATGATGGCAAACCTATGACACGCATGCCCAAAGTGGCACATGGAGCCATGTTGCCTAGCATGCACGGCAACATGGCTCGTTCCCCTTCTAGGTTTTGATCAGCTGGCCTTCATTCGTGTGGCAGTGCCAGAAACTGGAAGAGCTGGCCTTCCATTTCCCGGCGTGAGCATGCATGCCACCCAGCTGATTGTTGTGCATGCATGTGCGCCAGTAACTGGAAGACTTGCTGAAAC
Source organism: Natrix natrix natrix (assembly GCA_029891615.1). Taxonomy (NCBI): domain Eukaryota; kingdom Metazoa; phylum Chordata; class Lepidosauria; order Squamata; family Natricidae; genus Natrix; species Natrix natrix. Next base: position 2,697,261 of record JAKRSK010007868.1, read on the forward strand.
CAGAAATTCATTTTCCGTTGCGCGCATGCCCCCCTGGGCAGCTCCTCCTCTGGGTCGCGTTCCAGAGGAGCGTGTGAGGTTCACCATTGCTGATCTAGTATCTTCTTAATTATCATTGAGTTCTGGTCGCCACGATGTAGAAAAGATGTGGAGACTCTAGAAAGAGTACAGAAAAGAGCAACAAAGATGATTAGGGGACTGGAGACTAAAGCATATGAAGAACGGTTGCAGGAACTGGGTATGTCTAGTTTAATAGAAAGAAGGACTAGGGGAGACATGATAGCAGTCTTCCAATATCTCAGGGGTTGCCACAAAGAAGAGGGAGTCAAATTATTCTCCAAGGCACCTGAGGGTAGAACAAGAAGCAATGGGTGGAAACTAATCAAGGAGAGAAGCAATTTAGAACTGAGGAGAAGTTTCCTGACAGTGAGAACAATTAATCAGTGGAACAGAAATTGCCTCCAGAAGTTGTGAATGCCCCAGCACTGGAAGTCTTGAAGAAGATGTTGGTAACCATTTGTCTGAAACGATATAGGGTTTCCTGCCTAGGCAGGGGGTTGGACTAGAAGACCTCCAAGGTCCCTTCCAACTCTACTATTGTATTGTATTGTATCTCTTCATCTTGCGGTGTTTCTTCACCTTTCCAACATTGTGTGAATATAATCCTCACTGCTGTTAAGACACGTAATATGAAATACATACTTTTCTTATCAATTTTTTCTGATATCATCCCTAATAAAAACAGTTCACCTGTTTTCTGTACTTCCTCTTGGCTGTTCCTATTTTCATCTTAGCAGCCAAAATTCAACCTCGAACAAGGATGAATAGAGGCGATTGGTAGTGGAATTTTTTCTTCTTCTGCTGGATGCCTTTTGAAAGAGAAGTCTTTTATTCCAAGTTCTCCAATTTGAGAGCTCATACAGGTAAAGGGGAGAAGAAAGAAATGAATGAAAGGTGTTTAAGATTGAGCAAATTTCCTCTTCCTTACTTCTTGGGACATGCCTATAAACCTGAAATAAATCCTTGGGATTTTTTGGGAGGGAGGAACTAGAATTACTCTTTGCTGCTATTGAACAGTTATATTGTTCATGGATTAAAAGTGAAGTGGAATAGTGATTACATCACCATTTCCCACTTCAGAACGACCAAACATTAATTATTTTCAGAATCACTTCATAAAACTTCCAGTAAATGTCGGTCTAAGGTAAAAGCTACCAAAAGAGAGAAGAGGAACCACTGTAAAAACAGGTATTTTAAAAGAAACTTTTAACAGATTCCTTCCACATTCCAACAGTTAAAAATTCAGAAATACATGTTATTAAAGATATCCACACTACGTAAATATATACTAAATATGTTGTTAGTTGCGAAGTCCCCATTGACAACATTCCTCCAGACCTTCCTGTCCTCTACCATCCTGCAGAGTCCATTTAAACTCACACTGACTGCCTCGGGGACTCCATCCAGCCACCTCATTCTCCGTTGTCCCCTTCTTCTTTTGCCCTCCATCTTTCCCAGCATGAGGCTCTTCTCCAGGGAGTCCTTCCTTCTCATTAGGGGTCCAAAGGATTTGAGTTCTACTAAATGTAGTGCAATATTAGTGCAATCTCAGGGTTTTCAATTCAATTGTATAGAATGTGAAGGATGTGTCTTTTGTTTTCATTGTTTTCTTATGTATGGTGTACACTGAGGATGGCATTTGATTCCGTTGTAGGAGGTGCAATGACAATAAAGTTAACTTAAAGACAAAGAAAGAATGTTTCCTTTTGGATTGGAGAAAAAGGAACTTTTCCGAAGATTTGGCTGCAATTTTATGGTATCTGGCAGAGTTCACTCCCAAATTACTGCTGGAGAAAATTATTCTATTTAATCTGCCCCAATGCCTGCTTCTATTCTATTTTTCACGTAGGTGAAGCATCCAAAATCTTTTGCAAGGAGTGCTTAGCACTAAAACAACCCCCCAAAACCTATGAAGTACAGATAGTCCTCAATTTACAACCACAACTGTAACTAGAATTTCCATTGCTTAGCAAGACGGTTGTTGGTAAGTGAGCTGTGCCCCGTTTTGCAACCTTTATTGCCATGGTTGCTAAGTAAAACAGAAGTGATCTTCATGTCTGTTAAGTGAATCCAGCTCTCCCAAGAAACCGGCTGTGGATGTTGCAAATGGAAATAATGAATTCAAACCAGTTGCCAAAAGTCCAAATTTTGATTGTGTTGACCATGGAAGATGCTGCACCCGTCAGAAGTGAAAGGGGGTCATAGGTCACTTTTTTCAGTGCTGTTGTAACTTCCAGAGGTTGCTCAACAGGTGGTTGTAAATCAAGGACTACCTGTACAGGTTTTCTTAAATTAAATCATGCTATTAGATTTAGATTAGATTAAGATTAACACGAGTTGGGAGAGATCTTGTAGGTCATCTAGTCCAACCCCACACCCAAGCAGGAGATCCTACGCCATTTCTGACATATGGCAGTCTAGTCCCTTCTTGAAAGTCTCAAGTGATGAAGCTCCCACAACTTCCAAAGGCAACTTCCGTTCCATGGGTTGATTTTTCTCACTGTCAAAAAATTCCTCCTTATTTCCAGGTTGAATCTCTCCTTGTTCAGTTTCCATCCATTATTCCTTATCTGGCCTTCAGATGCTTTGGATAATAGCTTGACCCCCACCTCTCTGTGGTAGCCCCTCAAATACTGGAAGACTGCTATCGTGTCTCCCCTGGTCCTTCTCTTCACTAGACTAGCCATGCCCAGTTCCTGCAACCGTTCTTCGTATGTTTTAGCCTCCAGTTCTCTCATCATCCTGGTTGCTCCTCTGGACTCTTTCTAGAGTCTCAACATCTTTTTTATAGTGTGGTGACCAAAACTGGATGCAGTATTCTAGCTGTGGTCTTACTAAGGCTTTATAGAGTGGTATTAGTACCTCACTTGAACAGTTTTCATCCATAATTCCTTGTCTGTCCTTCAGGTGCTTTGGAAAATAGCTTGGCCCCTACTCTCTGTGGCAGCTCCTCAAATACTGGAAGACTGCTATCCTGTCTCCCCTGGTCCGTCTCTTCACTGGACTAGCCATGCCAGTTCCTGCAACCGTTCATCGTATGTTTGAGCCTCCAGTCCCCTCATCATCTTTGTTTCTCTTCTCTGCACTTTTTCTAGACATGTTTTTGATCTTTTAAGGACCAAGTCAGCAGGCGTCGTCTTCCTCTTCCGTGATTCTGCCCACCTGTTTTCAGCTCCACCTCATCTTTTACTACTTGCTGGCGAATGCAGAAGGTCCCATTGGTGCATGGCAACATTTGTAAGATTTCCCCATTTTTATAATGCTACCTGCAAAAATATTTCAGTCACCCAAGCAAATGTTCCACGTAAGAAATCAGCCCAAGCCATAAAGAAACGAGAACTTTGCCATTTCAAAAATCAGGGCTGAGAGCTGGCAATGGCTTCCAGGGGTCCCACATTCTTTGTGGGAATGGGACACGGGATGTGAAAAATACACAAAGATACAATGGCCTGTCTCCATTGTAGCTGGCCATTATAGACATGAAGACTCAAGGCTACCTGTTCTTCCTTTCCTCTCTCCTCTCCTGTCCTCCCCTCTCCCCTCTCTTCTCTCCCCTCTTCTCTCTCTTCCCCTCTCCCCACCCCTCTCCTCTCTTCTCTCCTCTCTTCTCTCCTCTCTTCTTTCTCCTCTTCCTTCCCCTCCTCTCCTCTGCCCTCCCCTCTCCTCTGCCCTCCCCTCCCCTCTTCTCTCCTCCCCTCTTCTCTCTCCTTCTCTCCTCTGCCCTCCCCTCTTCTCTCTTTTCCTCTCCCCTCCCCTCTTCTCTCTCTTCCTCTCTCTCCTCCCCTCTCTTTTCCTCTCTCCTTTCCCCTCCTCTCCCCATCCCATCCCATCCCATTTTGAACTATTAACTGTAGGAAGAACCCTCTGGGTTTTATTGTTCTTTAAGCCAGTCTGGGAGATATTGGAACAGAAGGGTTGGGTATAAGTACTTAAAGGAACGGTCGTAAAACGGGAGAAACTCACTTAACAGATGTTTCACTTAGCAACGGAAATGTTGGGCTCAGTTGTGGTCGTAAGTCGAGGACCACCTGTATATCTGGAGTATCAAGATTAGTACAACCTGATGAACTGATGTTTACTCACCTGTGGTGCATTGAAGGTTAGGATGACACGAAATACTCATTTCGTGCATCAGAGTTTAATTACTCTGGCTGAGATAAAATTCTTTCCAAAGTTGGTCCAGTCTAAATCTTTCTGTTGGATTTTGTCTTTTGTCATTCCGATCTGCCTGGAACTTTTCTTCTCTCATTATATAATGTCTCCTTTGAGTTGAGCTGGATTGCTGGTGAGTTCCTGAGTGACCCTCTAGGAAGATTTCTTGGCAATAAAGCTTCTTTGGGGTGGGGTGGGGATAGATTGAAGAACAACGTTCTCAACTGCTGTTCTCTTCTTATAGCATATTCCTCCCTCCCTTACTTCACCTCCACACTCCCATCTTTTCACAAAGCAGAAAACCTGTCTCTTTAAGAGAGCATTTGGAGTTTAGGGATAGAGGCATGGTGTCAAGCCTGCAGCCATCTTTTCTTTGGGGTCTTTGGCCTGCCACATTTTCTATTATTCTACTAGGCATTTTCTATGGTGGGAAAATGGGAGGGAGGATGGTATAGAGTTAGATGCTATGTAGCCATAATAAAATTCTTTCTAGAAAGCCAAGGTCATCCTTTGTCTTTGCATCTCTGCACCTGACCGGAACTGCCAGCATGGCAGTGGGAGATTGGACCATGTGGACTTATGGGTGCGTGGGGCGGGGGGGGGGGGGATGGACAGGATCTTGAACTTTCAACTGGGTGGGGAAAACTGGGAAGCTTTCAGATTCGGGATTTCCCAGATGTGCCAACATGGCTCTCTTAATAAATTGGAACTTTGAGCAATACTTTGCTTTGGATTCTGATTTACTTTTGGATGCTATTTGGAACCCTGACATTGATTTAAACCCTTAGGAGATTTTTCCTCATTTTTATACGAAAAGCTATCATTATTTTATGAATTCTCTTAATGGTGCTTAGCCTCCCATGTCTCTGGAGCTGAGGACCTCAGCACACAAACAAGGGGACCATGGTTTTGAATGACTTCTTCCGTGTTATCATTTGAACTCTCAATCTAGCGTTGCATCCCTTAAGACTTCTTGGGGGCTTCTTATTCAAGTAGTAAGCCTCATGATCCTTTTCAGCCTGGATGCCATCACCTTCTTTAATTACAAGCAGCTGCTTCTTCCAGGCTCCCTCACAGAGGCTTCATCCGTGGAGTCAGATTTAACTGCCATTTCAACCAACTTCTCTTATCAACCAAGATAAATAACTCTTGCATAGATTCAATTTTTTTTAAAAAAAAACCTCTATTATTTTTTATAAGTAGCTCAAAATGGGGACATACTTAGTACTCTTCCTCCCATCTTCCCTATAAGAATAAACCCATGTGTGGATTGGGCTCAGAGAATAACTGGCCCAAAGTCACCCAGCTGGCTTTCATGCCTAAAATGGGACTAGAACTCCCTGTCTCCTGGTGATTGGCCTAAAGTCACCCAGCCTGCTTTCATGCCTAAGGCGGGACTAGAACTCCCTGTCTCCTGGTGACTGGCACAAAGTCACCAACTAGCTTTCATGCCTAAGGAGGGACTAGAACTCCTTGTCTCCTGGTGATTACCCCAAAGTCACCCAGCTGGCTTTCATGCCTAAAGCGAGACAAGATCTCAGATTTTCCTAGCTTCTAATCTGGTGCCCTCACCACTAGAATAGAATAACAGAGTTGGAAGGGACCTTAGAGGTCTTCTAGTTCAACCCCCTACTTAGGCAAGAAATCCTACACCACTTCTGACAAATGGTTGTCCAATTTCTTCTTTAAAACTTCCAGTGATGGAGCATTCACAACTTCTGAAGGCAACCTGTTCCACTGATTAATTGTTCTCACTGTCAGGAAAGTTCTCTTTAGTTCTAGGTTGCTTCTCTCCTTGATTAGTTTCCACCTATTGCTTCTTGTCCTGCCCTCAGGTGCCTTGGAGAATAGTTTGACTCCCTCTTCTTTGTGGCAACCCCTGAGATATTGGAAGACTTCTATCATGTCTCCCCTAGTCCTTCTTTTCATTAAACTAGACATACCCAGTTCCTGCAACCGTTCTTTATATGTTTTAGCCTCCAGTCTCGTAATCATCTTTGTTGCTTTACTGCTCATTTATACGTAGGTAGTAACCAGTTATAAATTATCTGAAGGACAGTTATCCAAGTTCATAGTATAATTTCTATAAAACGATTGATAAAGCATTAGGGGCTGATATTTCCCCAGTGCCTAAATTCTATCAAACTTGGTAGAGGTCACCAAAGCCATTCTGTTCATCAGGTATTATTCCTTGTCTGACCTTCAGGTGCTTTGGAAAATAGCTTGACCCCCCTCCTCTCCGTGGCAGCCCCTCAAATACTGGAAGACGGCTATCCTGTCTCCCCTGGTCCTTCTCTTCACTAGACTAGCCGTGCCCAGTTCCTGCAACCGTTCATCGTATGTTTGAGCCTCCAGTCCCCTCATCATCCTGGTTGCTCTTCTCTGCACTCATTCTAGAGTCTCCACATCTTTTTTTACATCGTGGCAACCAAAATTGGATGCAGTGTGGCCTTACCAAGGCTTTATAAAGTGGTAACGTGGTATAGACCACGCTAGTAGTCAAACAAATTCAGAGCAGATCAAACTCAAGAAATGCTCTGAAGACAAGCATTGCTCATTTTGAATTCTACGAAATAATAACAAAAGGTTTGCTAAACACACAACCCTCTTTTGCTGGGGAAGTCAAGCCATTTGTTTTCCATATTGGTTTTACTTTGTTTGAACAATTGAGACACCGAGTGAACAAACCAGTGACAGGGATAAAGGCTTTTTTTTTTTTAATTTTATCAAATAGATCTGTACAAAAGTTAGCATTAGTCAGAAGCCAGTGAACGAAAACAGATAAACTGACAACTTTCAAACTTTATACAGAAAAATAGATTGCATAAGTATTCCACCTTTACCCCCCCTCCCCCTTTGTCTTCGAAGCCCACCCATTCCCACAAGTACACTTTTTAAAAAGGAAAACGTGGAAACAAAAACAAACTCAAGAATATGAAACATAGAAAAGATAAGCTAGATCATCTCTGAAAGTTTAAAGTTTTTATAAAGATTTGTTTTTCTTTTAAAAAGGCACAAAGTTACCATTAGAATAGATGGTTGTTATATGCTCAGCATACAAAGGAACAGATAGCGACAGGATTATTAGCCTACACCTAAGGATTAACCAAAACAGAGTGGAGAATGTTAATTTTCACAGCTTTGATGAATAAGATCTGGTTCTTAAATAGGGCAATATTAAAGTGAAAGCAATGTGTAGATTCTGCTAAAACTGATATTTCTTTAAAAAGAATAAGCTGTACCAAAATTTAGAATTTTCAAAAATAATGTTGTAGTTTGAAATTAGCTTACAATGGGAGGTGAACCTATTCACTTTCCTTTTTCCATATCTGATTTCATACAAATTCGCTCATGATGGAGTTTATTCCCCCCTAAATTCACATTTTGCCAGGACAGAACAGAAATTCCAGTGAAGGAATCACAGTGCAAAATTTCAGGTTGCACCTGTTTCCTCCGGCATGTGTCTGTGGAGATTTTCAGTCATCCAGGTCACAGTTATCTCAATAGTATTTTTTCAAAAGGTAACAGCAGGGAGGAGGAGGAGGAGGAGGAGGAGGAGGAGGAGGAGGAGGAGGAGGAGGAGGAGGAGGAGGAGGAGGAGAAGAAAATCAGTTTTCTTAAATCATGTTTAGAGGCAGATTGTCTCAATACAGCAAGGAGGAGGAGGAGGAGGAGGAGGAGGAGGAGGAGGAGGAGGAGGAGGAGGAGGAGGAGGAGGAGGAGGAGGAGGAGGAGGAGGAGGAGGAGAAGGAGAAGAAGAAAAAGAAGAAGAAAATCAGCTTTCTTAAATCATGTTTAGAGGCAGATTGTCTCACAGCACCTGAAAGTAAATGCTAGCCAGAAGCAATTTGGCACAATTTTTGTTGAAATGCAGTGTGAACTCTGCTTTTTCTCCACCTCTTAGGTTCCTATATTTTGAAAGCATTTCTAATTTTCCTTTTTGACGGACCTTTAAATGCTGTTTTTCCTCTTTTTAACAAATAGTGTAATTGGGGAGATAGGAAAACTCCTCCACTACTTTTATGCACTATAAAGTCTTTATTTTAAATCTACCTCTTGCACAGAATTACTTCATTAATTAAAAGGATGAAAATTACACGGAACATAAATACATATTTAACAGATTTACTCTCAAACAATGACAAATATATATATATATATATCAACGCACTTTTTAAGCTTCCAAACAAAAAAATGTTAATTACAGCAAAACCTTGCTCAGAACTTTCAACTAAAATTAAGAAAGGCTGACATTAGTTGGTTGGGTGGTTGGTCCCAAAAGATTCTTGAATGGTCCCTCAGTATTGTTAATTGAACACTTAGGATTTAAAAACAAAATCCTACATGGGTTTTTGTGCAAGTCTGATCTGTCCCTCGTTTGCCACAAAACCTTAAGCATCATCTTCACCTCCGTTTTTTCCGAGCCACGGATTTAAAACCAAAATCATTGCAAAGTTCTCACAGAGGAGTTAGAGTGGATCGCCTCTTCATCTCTTCAAGAGCATTCATTGGTCCGGATGTTATTTAATATGATTTACGAGTCAGAATAAACAAAATAGAACTCTGCCTTGGAAAATCGAAGAGGTTCTGGAGAGAACGCCCAGGCACACCGACAAAACGGGAGGCACTTTGGATTATGCAATGATGCTCCATTAGGGTTCATTGTTACTCATCATCACCACATCTTCGCTCCATCTTTGTTTCTGTGTAGTGCATACTTGTTGAAGGCTGGTAGGGAAGACCTCGAGAAGCAGCTCCTTCCGTGCGCTCAAGGCCTTGTCAGGGTTGTGTAGACTGGCTGGTCCCAGTTTGCCGTGGGGCTGTGAGAAGGAGGGATGGACAGGCTGTTAAGGATCGGGGTGGCATACGGCCGGCGGGAGGAATGGAAATACGGGTACTGGTAAATGCTGGAAGGATAGGCCGAGTAGGGGTTGTAGTAGTTGGAACTCTGAAGATCGGTGTAGTCACACTGGGAGCTGGAGAAAGATCCCGTGGCTGAGCTCGGGGACACGGTGGTGGCACACGCCTGCGCCGTGTAGGATCCGTAGTCCGAATGGGTCGGAGAGTTGTGAGACTGGTCGCTGTAGTGACTCGGACTGAGCTGTTCGGTCTTGATGTGAGGCCTCTGCTGGCTGCTTTCACTGGAAGAAGAAGAAGAAGAAGAAGGGGCCGATGTAGGACTCTTGTGAGTCCATACCTGGGAGGACCCACCGGTGCTGCCGTTGGCCGGGTGAGCGTAAGAAGTCCCATAAGATCCTGCGGTGGAGTTCTGCCCGTGGCTGGCTGGCATGGCAGAGTGGCCGTTGAGTGGCAAGTACTGGTCAAACTCGTGGATGTCGAAAGCCTCCATGTTGTTGATGACCTCACTGCTTAACTCGGAGATGTCCACGTTGCTGAAATCGATGTTCTGCCGGCTGCTTTCCATGAGGCGCCGGCCCTCTTGCTTCAGCTCTTGCTTGCTCCCAGGGTGAAGGTCTGTCTTAGGGGTGGTAGGTGGGGTAGGAGGTCCATGGGGCTGCCCTACAAGAAAAGTGTATTGAAAACAAAGTCATCATCTTCAAAGGGAAGATGCTTTAGCTTAAACACCAGCCCTGAAAGATGTATGGTCACTTGTATTTAATCAAAATAAAGGAAACACACAGTTGACCTGCAGGAAAACAAAGGATCATCTACGTTGGAAATCAACTTTGGAAATCCTGCCATCAAAATAGGAAACGAGCCCAGTCTGTTGTCTCTAGATGGACCTACCTACCAGGAAAATGGCCACATAAAGCTGAGATGGTGAGGAGCAGGAGGGCTAGAAGCAGAGGTGGAATTCTACCAGTTTGGACTGGATCGGTCAAATCGGTAGCAGAAATTGCGGTTGTTCTGCCCACCCATGCCCGGCTCTACGGCATCCCATTTAGGCCATTTTTTCAACAAAAGCGCATGTGCGGAAGGATCTGTGCATGCGCGGAGGTGGAGCGTGTGAGCGAAATGAGCGCGTGCAAGCTCTCGCTCACATTTGTGAACCAGTAGGGAAGGTAAGTGTATACCACCCCCGGCCAGAAGGGACCTTGGAGGTTTTCTAGTCCAGCCCTCTGCTCAAGCAGGGGACCCTGTACCATTTCAGACAAGTGGCCATCCAGTCTCTTCTTGAAAGCCTCCAGTGATGGAGTCCCCACAACTTCTGTTCCACTGGTTAATTGTTCTCACTATTAGAACAATTAAGAAAGTTCTCCTTAGTTGTAGGTTACTGTTCTCCTTGATAAGTTTCCATCCATTATTCCTTGTCTGGCCTTCAGGTGCTTTGGAAAATGGTTTGACCTCCTCTTCTTTGTGGTAGCCCCTCAAATATTGGAACGCTGTTATATTTGAGGGGCTAAGAAAAGCTAAGGAGCAACGGACAAGTTTGCTTTCTGGTCATTGTGGGCTTATGATGGGCCATACTCCTGTGGCAACCCTTTGGCAGTGCACCTGCAGTGTGAATTTGGAATTCCAGATGTGCACAAGGAACATTGGAGAGACCAAGCAAGGGTTCCTTGTATAGTGTACTCATTAGAGAATGAGTGGAATATCCAAAGCTTTAACTTCTATTACTCCCACCTTTGGGTTACGTAGCTCAGTGGCCTAGCAATTTTAAGATGCATGGACTTTGATCCCCAGAATATTCCAGCTGGCACTGAAGACCACGCATCTTAAAATGGCTAAGGATGGGAGACACTGAGCTATCTCAAAACTGTCTCCTCTGACTGGGGAAGGATTCTCTTACATTCAAGCAAGGCTCTCTCCAAACCAACCAGGCATTAAGGGTAACATCTGGAACCTCTGGCTTGCAAAGCAAATGCTTTCATAATAGCTTTCCCAACTCTGCATGTCAATTCGCATAGGCTGAAAGTTTTGGAAAAGCCATTTCGGGTGTAAGCAGCTGCAATGGAGAGAAAGGAACGGAAGCTACCAGGAAAACCATTGAGCACAACAAGGACCATATCACACATCTGTCAGGACTATCTGACTTGATCAAGGCCTGATTTGACTTGTTTTGCAGAGTGAAACCGAGTGTGCCCTTTCATTGACGATCAATGAAAATGATCCCAATGTGTGAACAGCAAATTTGAGTGCGCCTGTTGTTTTATGGTAGTTTTGTGGTTTTTGTTTTTAAATTGGTTGTTTTTGTTTTTATGATGAAAGCTGCCCAGAGTAAGCCAATTTAACATAAACAGGATGCAAACACATGCCAACATCCATCAAATCTTCACACTGGTTCCAAGCTGCCAGACCAGAAAACCCCCATCCATTCTGTGGATTTGAATGAAAGGTAGGAGATGATCTAGGAAAGTTGGGAAAGGAATGCAAGGAAGGAGAGGCTGGAATCAAAAGACAACACTTGAGTTGATACCAGCAGTTCTTCTCATAAACAGCACTCGGGTGGGGGAGAAGCATTTCCAATCGTGCAAATTATAAAGGAGGCTGGGAAATTACTCTTCCAGGAGCCAAGTTTCTGCATTGGCCCCTAATTCTAGCATTTATTGGAATATGGCTACTTAGATAAAGATACAGATTAACAGAGTTGAGAGGGACCTTTGTTAGGGATGTAACCCTAGGCTTGGTTTGGCAATGTATATAAGCTATGATTACTTTACTGTTATTTTAAATGCTTAACAGATGTAATTGGCTTGTTACCTCAAGCAGCTATAAGAGGGAGCCAGAATGGTTGTTAGATCTCTCTCTCTTTCTGTTTTGTTAGATGCTGATCGTGGATACTGTTGATACTGCTCGTGACTTACTGAGTCTTGCTACTGTTAGCTACTTTGTGGGTTAAACTGAGAATATTGATAACTGAATGACTGAACTGTGTATGACTTGGACTGTTAACCGGACTCTGAATACCTCTATATTTTCTACATAGTAAACCACTATATATTTATACTATTCAGTGTATCTGTAAGCTGGTTTGTGCATGTTATTCCATATCACTCTCATTACGCTTCTCTGCATACTCGCTCTCCCAACGGGGAGCTTAATTAACAACCTTGTAGATCATCTAGTCCAACCCCCCCCCCCCAAGCAGGAGACCCTACACCATTTCTGACAGATGGCAGTCCAGTCTCTTCTTGAAAGCCTCTGGGATGAAGCTCCCACAACGTCTGAAGGCAACTTCTGTTCCATTCATTGATTGTTTTCAGGGTCAGAAAATTTCTCCTTATTTCCTGGTTAAACCTCTGGCTAGTTCTTGCTTCCTTGGTCTGGAACAGCTGGCTGAATTTGGACAACAGCCTTTGAACTGAACTTTTTCATGGCAGCCTCACATCCCTTATATCAGTGATCCCCAGACCTTTCTGGCTTTGGGAACCAGCAGTGGGGGGTGGGGGGCAGGGACGTGGTGGTTCCATGCAAGCAGTGGGCATGTACACGTGATTGCGTAGCTTCATTTTGCAAGGGGTGGGTGCCCATTTGTGCAAGTGGAGCTGCACGCGGGACTGTGCTTGGCCCACAACTCAGGGGATGGGGACCCCTGCATAGAATGAAGTAGGGTAGAGTAGAGTAGAGTACAGTACAGTACAGTAGAGTACAGTAGAATAGAGTACAGTAGAATAGAATAGAATAGAATAGAATAGAATAGAATAGCAGTTGGAAGGGACCTTGGTGGTCTTCTAGTCCAACCCCCTGCTTAGGCAGGAAACCCTACACCACTTCAGACAAATGGTTGTCCAATCTCTTCTTAAAAACTTCCAGTGTTGGAGCATTTACAACTTCTGGAGGCAAGGGGTTCCACTGATTAATTGTTCTGACTGCCGGGAAATTTCTCCTCAGTTCAAAGTTGCTTCTCTCCTTGATTAGTTTCTACCCATTGCTTCTTGTTCTAACCTCAGGTGCCTTGGAGAACAGCTTGACTCCCTCTTCTTTGGGACAACCGCTGAGATACTGGAACATTGCTATCATGTCTCCCCTAGTTCTTCTTTTCATTCAACTAGCCATACCCAGTTCCTGCAACCGTTCTTCATATGTTTTAGCCTCCAGTCCCCTAATCTTTGGTTGGTTGCCCACCTAAGCTGCTTTCTAAGCTGCTGGAATCCAGTTTCAGTGAGAACTTTGATTTTTCAGCATCTCAAAATTCCTTTTAAAAATATCCCTCCCATGCAACAGATAAACATGTAAAAGAACCAGGAAGTTTCTTATTGGGAGAAAATAAACAAACCACCTAAACTGCAATCTATTCTGATTTACAGATAGTCCTTGACTTACAACAGTTCATTTAGTGACTGTTTGAAGTTACAACAGCCCTGAAAAAAATTGAATTATGACCGTTTTTCACAGTTACAACTGTTGCACCATCATCACCAGGCACCGTTGTTGCTCATGTGATTAAAATTCAGATGTTTGGCAGCTGACTCATATTTATGACAGTTGTAGGGTCCCCGGGGTCACGTGATTCCCCTTTGTGACCTTCCAGCAAGCCAAGTCAATGGGGAAGCCAGATTCACTTAACAACCATGTTACTAACTGCTGCAGTGATTTGCTTAACAACTGGGCAAGAGTAAAATGGGACAAAACTCACTTCAGTCTCAGCAATAGAAGTTTTGGGCTCAATTGTGGTCTCAAGAATAGAAGGGAAGGGAAGGGAAGGGAAGGAAGAGAAGAGAAGAGAAGGGAAGGGAAGGGAAGGGAAGGAAGAGAAGAGAAGGGAAGGGAAGGGAAGGGAAGGGAAGAGAAGAGAAGAGAAGAGAAGAGAAGAGAAGAGAAGAGAAGAGAAGAGAAGAGAAGAGAAGAGAAGAGAAGAGAAAAACAGAGTTGGAAGGGACCTTGGAGGTCTTCTAATCCCTCCTGCTTAGGCAGGAAACCCTAAACCACATAAGTTAAGGACTACCTGTATCCTTGAGAAAAATAGGAAAATGCTGAGCAAGTGACAGAGGGAAATCTTGCCTTCCAGTGCGTCATGTCTGGGTAAACACATCTGTCCTGGCTATGGAAATTATGCTCAGAGATCTAAAGGATGGATGGATGGATGGATGGATGGATGGATGGATGGATGGATGGATGGATGACTGGCAATGATGAAATGCAACCTATTGTGACCTGCAATTCCCACCGTGGCTGGCTCAGGAATTCTGGGAGTTGAAGTCTACAAGTCCACAAGTCATAAAAGGGCCATAATTCCCCACCCCTGCTATAGGCTCTCCCCAGGGGTGGGTTCCGGCAGGCACTACTGCTGTTTCGCTCATGTGCGCAGAACTGAAAAACAAGATGGCGGTGCTGTTGGCGCCACCTGGGGATCTCGAGGGCGTGGCAGGCAGGGGTGGGTTGCATTATTGCCGGTTTGGTGCGCGCACAATTTTGCTTCGCGTGCATGCGCAGTTGCCCATAAATAGGCGTACGCATGCGCAGAACATTTAAAAAATGTAAAATAAAATCATGCCACGCCAATCGGGGAACCAGTTTGGAGGCTTGGCAGGCCTGGGTCGCTGGAACTGCCAGCAAACCACTACCAGTTTGACCGAACCAGTCCGAACCGGTAGGAACCTACCTCTGGCTCTCCCACAGAATGCATAAAGATATGCCTGGGGCTCCTGCTCCCAAAACCCTCTTTGGAGAAGGAGACCCACATGCGAGAGCTTCCACAAACGTGTTCGGAGCTCACCAATTTCTGAACGCAGATAGACTCTTAACCTTCAGCTGTGGAAAACAGCATAGATTCCCCAAGGCCTTGGCTTCATGCCCAGGAGCAGAAGCCAGAAATGTAAAATATCCCAGCTTTCTTGCAAAAAAACACAACCCTGTGAGTAGAATAGAAGCAGAGAAGAAACTGCCAATTTTGTAGATGGGAAAAAAGGGGGATATTCTCCGACGGTAGCCTGTGTTGGCAAAGGCATCTGGGACAGCCCCAAAGAAAAAGTGGGAGTCCATGGGACGCATCCTGCCACAGTTCTCCTCTGTACTGAGCAAGGAGAAAGGCTGCCGAGATCTTGTGGAGAAGGACATCTACTCTCTCAAGCGTGATTGATGAATGAATTAATGTTCTTATGGGATCTGGAACTGAGCCGCTCTTTTCCCAAGAATATCATCCCAAATTAGGAAATGCACCAAACAGGAGAAGTTGAAATATGGGACAGAGATGCAGAATCTCCACCTACATTCATGGTATTTATACAATATAATACAATAGTAGAGTTGGAAGGGACCTAGGAGGTCTTCTAGTCCAACCCCCTGCCTAGGCAGGAAACCCTATACCGTTTCAGACAAATAGCTATCCAACATCTTCTTAAAGACTTCCAGTGTTGGGGCATTCACAACTTCTGGAGGCAACTTCTGTTCCACTGATTAATTGTTCTAACTGTCAGGAAATTTCTCCTCAGTTCTAAGTTGCTTCTCTCCTTGATTAGTTTCCAACCATTGCTTCTTGTTCTACCCTCAGGTGCTTTGGAGAATAGTTTGACTCCCTCTTCTTTGTGGCAACCCCTGAGATATTGGAACACTGCTATCATGTCTCCCCTAGTCCTTCTTTCTCTTAAGCTAAACATACCCAGTTCCTGCAACCGTTCTTCATATGTTTTAGTCTCCAGTCCCCTAATCATCTTTGTTGCTCTTCTCTGCACTCTTTCTAGAGTCTCCACATCTTTTTTACATCGTGGCGACCAGAACTGAATGCAGTATTCCAAGTGTGGCCTTACCAAGGCCTTATAAAGTGGTATTAACACTTCACGTGATCTTGATTCTATCCCTCTGTTGATGCAGCCTAGAACTGTGTTGGCTTTTTTGGCAGCTGCTGCACACTGCTGGCTCATATTTAAATGGTTGTCCACTAGGACTCCAAGATCCCTTTCACAGTTACAACTATTGAGCAAGGTACCACCTATACTGTACCTGTGCGTTCCATTTCTCCCAAGATGCCCAAGGTAAAGCCAATGAAGGATTCTGGATTAAGAATTCTGCCTTGAACAAACTGTCAGATCTACCATCTCCAGCTTCTTTGCTTCGCTGGCATCCTGTCATAAATTCTAAGGGGGGGGAGGGATTTGGGGTAATAAAATGTGGGCCTGGGAATGAGAAAACAAATGGGGGGGGAGGAGAAACACATTGACAAGAACCAGAGGTGCCAAACCGGAATAAGCCAACATCCAAGGACACCTGGGAACCAAATGTGAAACTGGATTGAGAGGCCCCAAGCTTCAATCTGTCTCCAAAACATATTCAAGGCATTCTATCGGACACTGATAGACTGGCCAAGTTGGGAGGGCCAGGAAAAGGGGGGAAAGTGTAACCTTTGTGCAGGAATAGGTAAAGGTAAAGGTTCCCCTTGCACATATGTGTTAATCACTCCCAACTCTAGGGGGCAGTAGTCATCTCTCTTTCAAAGCTGAAGAGCCAGCGCTGTCCGAAGACGTCTCCATGGTCATGTGGCCGGCAAAAGCGTCAAACACCAAAAGCGCATGGAACACTGTTATCTTCCCACCAAAGGTGGTCCCTATTTTTCTACTTGCATTTTTTACATGCTTTCAAACTTGCTAGGTTGGCAGAAGCTGGGACAAGTAACGGGACCTCACTCCATTACACAGCACTAGGGATTCGAACTACCGATTTTTCTGATCGACAAGCTCAGCGTCTTAGCCACTGAGGAATACTTAGATCTAGTTTTACTTTCACTGCAATCACTTAACTTTAGTTAAAAGAACCTAATGGGAGTCAAGGGTCTTTCTTCCTTAAATGTCCAAGTTGGGGCAGGCCTGACACAAACACTCATCCCTCACCTGTGTGGTCACTGGGGTGATGCACTTCACTCATCGAGCCCAGGCCTGAGTCTGATTTGTAGATCTGGGATCCTCCGTGGTGGTTCAGCTCAGCTCCTGAATCTGAATCGCTCTGGCCAGCTTTGACACTTTTCCTCCGACGTGGCTGGTATTTGTAGTCTGGGTGATCCTTTTTATGTTGAACTCTCAGCCGTTCAGCCTCCTCCACAAAGGGGCGCTTCTCGTTTTCACTCAGCAAGCTTAAAAGAGAGAGGGGGGAAAACTAAATGAGACATTCATGTGTGCCTTTAACCCAGTTTAAGTCTAACACTCTTATGAATTCCCAAAGTGGCCTAAGAAACCAAGAACAAAATGAGTGCCCTATTGGATCAGGTCAAAGATATCAAACTATAACAGCATTGCCAAAAAGGCATTAAGAATTGCTAACCTAATTTTGTAAAGCTTCTTCTCCGGTAACATTGTATTGCTAACTAAAGCAGCAAAACCTTTGCCAGACCAATTCTCGAATACAGCTCTTCTGCCTGGAATCCTCGCTGTATATCGGACATTAACACAATTGAGTGGGTCCAGAGGTATTTCGCGAGTCCTCCACTCCTCTGCTCACAATAGATGCCACCAGACTCAAACTTTTGGGCTTCGACAACCTTGAACTACACCCCTACGTTCTGACCGAAGTATAGTACACAAAATTATCTGTTAGAACGTCCTACGTGTCAACGACTACTTCAACTGTAATAATATACGGGCAAACAGTAGATTCAAACTCAAGGTAAACCGCTCCAAACTCGATTGCAGAAAATACGACTTCAGCAACAGAGTCGTCAACGCCTGGAATGCTCTACCTGACTCCTTCGTTCCATCCTCAAACCCCCCACAGCTTCAACCTCAAACTGTATACCATGGACCTCACTCTATTCCTAAGAGGTCCGTAAAGGGGGCTTGCATAAGCGCACCAGTGTGCCTACCGTCTCTGTCCTATTGTCCCCATTTATTTGTACTCATTTCCTTTGTTCATGTCCATGTTACCTTGTACATGTTTGATGAATTAAATAAAAATAAATAACAAAGAAAGCCTGGAAGATCGCTTCCCTCGCTAGTGCCTCATTAGGGTTGGGGGAAAAGCTTCTAAAGCTTCTAAAGCACAGCTGATCGTCGGAGGGAGCAGCAATGAGAAAAGCAGCAAAGCTTGGAAGATGGCTTCACTCAACCTCATTAGGGCTGAAAAAAAAGCTTCGAAAAAGCTACATTCGGAGTATAAGATGCACCCAAATTTTCAGCCTCTTTTAGGGGGGGAAAAGTGCGTCTTATACTCTGAAAAATACAGTAAGTTTACAAATAAAGCAGAATTAGCTCATCTGGCCCTGCTTACTCTTTGGCCTACCTGTCAGACCTGTCACAGCATAAACCTCTAAATAGTAACGAAGTCAAATGAAATAGCAATAACATTTAGACTTATATACACAGTGCTTTCCAGCCCTCTCTAAGCGGTTTACAGAGTCAGCATTCCTCCCCCCCAACAATTTGGGTCCTCCTTTTACCCACCTCGGAAGGATGGAAGGCTGAGTCAACCTTGAGCCTGGTGAGATTGGAACTGCCAAATTGCAGGCAGCTGGCAGTCAGCAGAAGGAGCCTGCAGTACTGCATTCTGACCACTGCACCACTGTGGCAGTAATGCATAGCCAGAACTGAGAATCTTACATGCCAAAATTCCTACGCTCAACTTCTCCCTCCCTTCGCTGCCTCCCATCGCTGACCACAAACACAAACCAATCAGATGAAGCAAGGCATTGGCATTGGCATCCATAGATACGCGGGTTCAATATTTCCTTCACTTCGAAATATTGCTCACCCTTAATGAGATCAGGAGGAGGAGGAGCTTCTGCCAGTGGCCATAACGGGGAGGGTTTTGCTGGTTTAAGCCGACTACAGTGGAAGACAGGATGTATCCTCTTAAGGTTTTTGGCTCATTTAAGTTCGACTGTTACTGGATTGATAATTCTTACAATGGGGAAAGGATCCACAAATTTTGCTCCCAGCTTTCTCAAGGATTGTCTAGACTGTAGATACAAACACACTTCAACCCCCATTTCAAATTATTTTCTGAGGGGACCTCTTCTTGTCTGTGCTACTTCTTATATGTTTCTCGGGCTCCATCCAATTACCTTGTGAACTACTAGCCATGTAGTTTGCAGCTGTTTCACCATAAGATGGCAGCTGACATTACCTCATAAGGCTGACATATTAGCACCTCTCTTGTCAATATCAGAGTAGAGTAGAGTAGAGAAGAATAATGTTAGAGTGGAGTGGAGTGGAGTAGAGTAGAGTAGAATAGAATAGAATAATAATGTAATGTAAGAATTAAAGAAGAATAGAGTAGAGTGGAGTGGAGTGGAGTGGAGTGGAGTGGAGTGGAGTGGAATGGAATGGAATGGAATAGAATAGAATAGAATAGAATAGAATAGAATAATGTAGTGTAAGAATTAAAGAAGAGTAGAGTAGAATAGAATGGAGTGGAATGGAATAAAATAGGATAGGATAGGATAGGATAGGATAGGATAGGATAGGATAGGATAGGATAGGATAGGATTCTTTTATTGGCCAAGTGTGATTGGACACACAAGGAATTTGTCTTTGGCGCATAAGCTCTCAGTTGCATATAAAGCTATGTGATAAATCATGATCATAGTCGTCATAAAAATACATTTGTCATAAAGTATAAGATACAACACTTAGTGCTAGACATAGGAAACTAAATAACACAATATAAATAGTAAAGGTACAAGCAACAAAGTAATGGTCCTAAGTAGAAAAGGAGAGAGGTAATAGAAAAGATGAGAAGGAGAAGAATAGCAATACAGCCTTACTAAATAGTTTGACAGTGTTGTGGGAATTAGTTGTTTAGCAGTTTGATGGCTTTCGGGGAAAACTGTCCTTATGTCTAGTTGTTCCGGTGTGCAGTGCCCTATGGTGTTGCTTTGAGGGTAGAAGTTGAAACAATTTATGTTTCAACTTCTCATTTCTCATTAACCCAAGCACACAAGTGGTCCTTTTTTTACGTAGAGGATACACACTGCGCTAATACTTTCATTGAATGTCATATGTACCTTGAACCGTTTATCATTACTCTAAAATATCTTTCCCCATAAGGCAGGGGTGTCCAAACTTGGGAACTTTAAGATTTGTGGACTTCAACTCCCAGAATTCCCCAGCCGGCTGGCTGGGGAATTCTGGGAGTTGAAGTCCACAAGTCTTAAAGTTCCCAAGTTTGGACACCCCTGCCATAAGGGATTAGAATTTTTGGCCCCAGGTACAAATGGCGCAAGATCCCCATCCTTCTTCTCCATGGAATTTCCTTTGCCTACCCAAATGGGAGATTATCTCCAATGCTTAGCTCAACATTTTTATTTGATGACAATTAGCAACGACGCTGGTGCTTCGGCTTCCCTTAACACACGTCTAAAAACTGTGACTCACCTCAAAGGCCCTCACATCAATTCCACATGGGCTACATCGCTATGTTTTACCCCGTTCTCCAGTAGCACGTAGCAAACAGGGTCACATTTTTTGTTATTTTGCTTTGATATTATTTTTTCCATTAAAGATGGTGCCACTGAGGGCAGCCTGGGTGAAATGCTCTCTAGTTGTAACTATGATTTATGATCTCTGACCTATTACGTGCTGTTTACTTTATATGTAAAATGTGAGCTTATGCACCAGAGACAAGTTCCTTGTGTGTCTGATCACAGGGCCAATAAAGAGTTCTGTTCTGTTCTGTTCTACTCTACTCTATTGTTCTCTATATGATTTGTTCTGTTCTATTCTATTCTATTCTGAATTCTATTCTATTCTGAATTCTGTTCTATTCTGCTCTGTTCTATTCTGAATTCTGTTCTATTCTATTCTGAATTCTATTCTATTCCATTCTATTCTGAATTCTGTTGTATTCTATTCTGTTCTATTCTGAATTCTGTTCTATTCTATTCTATTCTGAATTCTGTTCTATTCTGAATTCTATTCCATTCTATTCTATTCTATTCTGAATTTTATTCTATTGTATTCTGAATTCTATTCCATTCTATTCTATTCTGAATTCTGTTGTATTATATTCTGTTCTATTCTGTTCTATTCTGAATTCTGTTCTATTCTATTCTGAATTCTATTCTGTTCTATTCTGTTCTATTCTATTCTATTCTATTCTGAATTCTATTTCATTATTCTATTCTATTCTGAATTCTATTCTAATCTGAATTCTATTCTATTCTATTCTGAATTCTATTCTATTCTATTCTGAATTATATTCTATTCTATTCTGAATTCTGTTGTATTCTATTCTGTTCTATTCTGAATTCTGTTCTATTCTATTCTGAATTCTGTTCTGTTCTATTCTGAATTTTATTCTATTCTATTTTAGCTAGTCTCGTCCAGTCTAGTCCATATTCTTTGTCAAATTACAGGACAAATTACATGACAAACAATAATATTAAAGATGGTTTTTTGGGGGAAAAAATCAATGATTACAGTTTTAAGAACTGTCAAGGGCATTTCAGAATCATAAATCACTTTGCCTTGATAGAACTCGAAGATAATATGCTGCCAGTAACAAAAAAAATAAAGATGCAATACAACCAAGGAGTATCTTAGCAGGTACATGGTTCTATCTGAAATCAACAGAACGTTGACTGGATTTTATGACCAAGATTTAATTTTAGCGTCCCCCTGCAACCTTGTACCAATCAAGATGTGTTGTGAATGTCACGTCTGGAATTGTTGTGATTGCGCGTGTGCCTCCCGCTGGCTAGCTGGTCTTCGTGTGTCTGCCATGCATGCGCAGGAAGTGGGATGCATATGGGTGGTGTCCGTATGTGGGGGGGGGCGCCCATGCATGCACATGGAGCAGGGTTATACCTGTGCTAGGTAGTTGAGCTAATTTTGGCAACCTTTTGTTATCTGGAGTTTCCGTCTGATCCAGTCTTTCTGAATGGATTACCAAATCTGCATTTCTATAAGCTGGCCTCCTCAGTTTCTGCTTGGGGCAGGGCGACTGGGACTGTTTCCTGCTTCCCTTAAGTAGAACATTTCTCCATTTCTCCCTTTGGGGAAATATTTTATTCTGCTTCTTTTTAATATTTCCCCAAATATTTCATTCCTGGGGGGAGGGGGTTCCCACACTACCTAGACCCTAAAAATACTGCAATAGAAAACTAAAGAAGTTTCGTTTCTCTTTAAAAGAAAGAGAGAGAGAGATAACTGGATACCTTTCAAATGTCCAAAACTTAAGCCTGAAACTGACTTGGCTCCAATACTGCAAAATTCTGTACTTATTTACTAAGCAGCAGCAGCAGAACTGACTGAACTCAGCACAGGTTGTTTTGGACTTGAGACCCACAAGAACACAACTTTCAGTTTACATTTTTCAGCAAGGCACATTAAATAAACAAGGATGTGCTTCAGAGTGAGTCCTGGGACATGAACTATATTTTCTCTTCCGGACATCAACACATTAAAGTAAATCGCTTCTCAATGGGTGGAAATGGAGATAGACTCATAGGGCTAGAAGGAGGTCTCCTGGTCCAACCCTCTGAGCAAGGCAAGAGTTCTTATTCCATCCCAGACGAAAGCTTGCCCTGTCTTTTCTTCTTAAAAAAAAAACCCCACCAGCAACGGAGCACCCAATACTCCAGCAGCTGTTCAGTTGATTCATTGTTGTCACTATCAGGAAATTCCTTCTTATTTCTAGATTGGATCTTCCTCTGGTGAGCTTCCACCCATTGCTACGTCCTCAGATGCTATGGGAGTGTAAATGGACACCCCACCCCACCCCAAGGATTGGAAAATGCTACCATGTGTCTCCCTAGTCCAGGGGTGTCAAACTCAATTTCATTGATGGACACATTAGGCTTGTGTTTGACTTCAGGTGGATGTGGCCAGAGTGGGCATAGCCAGGATAGGGGTGGTCAACTCAACGTCACTCATGTCAGGAGCACCTGTGGTGGCTAAATGCTAAGGCAGGACTTCCCTAAGACCCACCCTCCCTCTCATTATAATCTCCTTCCTTCATTCCTTCCTCCCTTCCCTTCCCATCCCTTCGCTTCTCTTCTTTTTCCTTCCCTCTTTATTCTCCTTTCTTCTTCCTTCCCCTCTTAGTTTTCCTTCCTTGCTCTCTTCCCATCTTTCCTTCTTTGTCTTTCCTCTTTCCCTTTCTCCTTTTCCGTCCCTTCTTCCATGCTCAATTGCAAAAGGGGAAACGTTTCTCCTTTTGTTTTGTAGTTTGTTTTGATAGTCCTCTGTCAGTGAAAACGGAGCTCACACGGCCCTCCCCAGCTCCGTTTTTGCTGGCATTGTGGGCCGGTCCTTTGCTGTTTCCAGGGTGGCCCCGTGGGCAAGAGGTAAGCAACCCATGGGCCGAATCCAGCCCAAGGGCCTTGAATTTGACATCCCTGCCCTAGTCCTTCTCTTCTTTAGGCTAAACATACCTAGTTTCCTTAGCTGTTTATCATATGGTTTAGGCTTCCAGATTCCTTATATTTATTGCTCTTCTCTGCCCTGAACCGAACTGATTCTGAATTAAAGTGTATCATGCTGTTATCCTCCACAAATATGCCACAGAAATAATCTCGCTTGCCCTATTTATATATTACCCAGTGCAACTATAATGCAGCGGTCCACCTGGGGTCCTTTGCAGGGAGCCCACAGAGCCACAAGCATGGTGTCATCAGGGCAACCTGGTCCACCCAATTATCAGATGGAGCATACTGCTTCCGCTTTTGCCTTTCAGCCCCAATCCAGGAGCCTTCACAGGCAGACAACAAACTGTTTTTGTGTTGAATTCATATTTACCGACAAAGAAATAAAGGGAGACTAGTATAGATCTATTTCAAGCTATATAGCTCTTGTCACCTAGCCATACCCTTGTGGGATTCAAACCCAGGCTGCTTACATATCAGGTAGATGTATTAACCTCTAAGCCCCGAGTTCTCCTTGCTTTGTCGGCTATACCAGGGGTGAGATTAAGTGTTTTTAAATCAGGACAATCTGGTTTATCCAAATATGGGACGAGGAGCCTACTGCTTCCGTTTTTGCCTTTCAGCCCCAATCCAGGAGAACTTCACAGGCAAGTCGCTTTTGCGACAAACTATTTGTCTGTCATTTATATTTAAATAACTATTTCTTTGTTGGTAAATATAAAATTGAGCCACAAGTATGTTTTCTTCATCTTTTGGCAGACCTTGGAAAATCCCCAGAGGCTCCTTCAAGGAAACTACCCACTTTAAAGGTTTAAAAATAAACCCAAAAAAACCCTTTCCCATTCCTTTTGACAATCGACTTCATGTGGGAGGGCGAGGTGCAGGGGTGACATACTACCAGTTCAGGCTGGTTGGCCCAAACTGGCAATAAAAAATGCTACCATTTGCCCAAAGTGGCAGTAAAAAATGCTACCATTTGCCCAAAGTGGTAGTAAAAAATGCTACCGTTCACGCGAACCGGTAGTAAAAAATGCTACCATTTGCCCAAACCAGTAGTAAAAAATGCTACAGTTTGCCCGAACCAGTAGTAAAAAATGCTACCATTTGCCCAAACCAGTAGTAAAAAATGCTAGTTTGCCCGAACTGATAGTAAAAAATGCTGCCATTCGCTCGAACCAGTAGTAAAAAATGTTACCATTCACTCAAACTGGTAGTAAAAAATGCTACAGTTTGCCCGAACTGATAGTAAAAAATGCTACAGTTTGCCCGAACCAATACTAAAAAATGTTACCATTCACTCAAACTGGTAGTAAAAAATGCTACCATTTGCCTGAACCAATAGTAAAAAATGCTACCATTCACTCAAACCGGTAGTAAAAAATGCTACCATTTGCTCAAACCAGTAGTAGTACCGTTTCCCAAACTGGTAGTAAAAAACTATTTAAAAAGTAAAAAAAATGTTTCAAGAATCAGCTGTGCCACATGGTCGTTGGAACTTTTTAAAAAACTTTTTTTTAACATTTTTTTTACTACCTATTCGCCCGAACTGGTAGTAAAAAAATGCTGAAAAAAAGAAAAAATACAGTTCATTTAGTGACAGCACTGAAAAAAGTGACTTATGACCATTTTTCACACTTACAGCCATGGCAGCATCCCCATGGTCACGTGATCAAAATTCAGCTGTTTGACAACTGGCTCATACTTATGACGGTTGCAGGGTTCCTGGGGTCATGTGATCCCATTTTGTGACCATCTGACAAGCAAAGTCAAGGGGAAGCCAGATTCACTTAGCAACCATGTTACTAACATAACCACTGTAGTGATTCACTTAACAACGGTGGCCGGAAAGGTCATAAAATGGGACAAGATTCACATAACAACTGCTTCACTTAGCAACTGAAATGTAGGTCCCCATTGTGGTCTACCTGTATTGCAATGTGTTTTATACCTACTGGAGCAGAGAGCAGCACTTTAAATGCATCTGTCTTTCGGTTGACAGCCGATGGCACAAAGTCAAAACATTTGTATATCACGGCACTTTTGTTTCCTACCGTTTCACTTTTATCATTTACTAGCTGATAACCCGGTGTTGCCCGGGTATTTATTTATAGGGGGGGAAATGTCCGGATCAAACATAATTTCTAATGTTGGGTTTTCCCCCCTTACCAGAGGGAGCCCCCTTGTGGAGTACTGTGAAGCCGTTACCATGGCAACTCCACTGCGCTGTACAGTAGAATCCATTTTACGGCAGTAGAGTAGAAGCCCTTTTAAGGCACAACAGGCTGTATCTTAACAGAACACACACTGCGACAGATGTTAGGGGTGTCTTACCCCCCACAGTATTTTTCTCTAGAGGGAAAGTCACCTGTGTAACAAGTTTGATTGAAATTGCTCGAGGCATTCCAGAGTTATGCTGGAACACACACACACACACATTAGCACTAGACATTATTTTTAATCTTTTCCAAAGCACAAATGATATAAGTAAATGGAAACATCTGTAAGTTAGGGTTTTAAAAAATCATGCTTGCTCACATTTTTCTATCTCTGTTATTTCTCCTGTTCATATAAAATTTGTGGATTTGTTTTTGGATGGCCAAACTGAAATGAAAATGCTACATTCAGCCAACATGTTCAGCCAACAACGGCTGCAGGAATTAGGTATATCTGATCTAGTAAAAGAAGGACCAGAGGTGACATGATAGCAGTCTTCCAATATTTGAGGGGTTGTCATAGACAAGAAGGGGGTCAAGCTATTTTCCAAAGCACCAGAAAGCAAGAAGAGGAGCACTGGATAGAAACTAATCAAGGAGAGGAGCAACCTAGAACTAAGGAGACATTTCCTGACAATGAATAAGAATGAATAAGCTGGAAGGGACCTTGGAGGTCTTCTAGTCCAGCCACCTGCTCAAGCAGGAGAACCTATACAACTAATGGCGAATCTTTTCGGCACCAAGTGCCCAAACTGAAACATGCATGCATTTACATGTGTCTATGCCGAAAACCCGAAGACCAGCTGGGTGGTGCACATGTAAGCGCAGGCCACCTGGTCTTCGGGTTTCAAGCACATGCATGCACACCAGCCAGCTGGTCTTCAGGTTTTTGGCACACAAACGCATGCATGCACTCATGTTCTGGTTTGGGCACTCAGTGCCGAAAAGGTTCGCCATCATAGACCTATACCATTTCAGATAAGTGGCCCTCCTTGGCACAGTTGTGAATTAAGATGATTGTTAAGTGAACCCTGCTTCCTCACTGACGTTGCTTGTCAGAAGGTCACCAGAAGGGATAACATGACCTGGGGACTGTCATAACTATGAACCAGTTGCCAAGTACATGAGAATATATAAGGACTAACCCAGTGGAACGACTTGACTCCAGAAGTTGTGGATGCTGCAACACTCGAGGTTTTTAAGAGGAGACTGGATAGCCAGTTGTCTCAAATGCTGTAGGGTCTCCTGCTTGAGCAAGAGGTGGGATAGAAGACCTCCAAGATCCCTTCCAACTCTGTTGTTCTATGTTGCATTGTATTCATTCAGTAATTGAAGCCATACATTTTTGAACAGCTTTGCAATAAAGTCTTTTCACATATCTATTCAGCAATAAACCCAATGAGTCTATACAGGTCACAACCGAGACACATGCAAAAATTGCACTGTTAGGGTTAGAAGGCAACAAGGCTATGTAAAGAAGGGTGCTGTTAAAATATCTAAAAAAACACCAGCATCTGGGATGTAACGTTCTTTGACTACAAAATTTACATTTAGCTATCCTTTCCAGGAAACTATTGGATCTTTTTTACAACAGGCAAATAAAATAGCAAATGAAATACAACTGAACAGTTGATTTCCATAAGTTCATATCAGTTGTTGTTGTTAGTTGTGAAGTCGTGTCTGATCCATCGTGACCCCATAGACAACATTCCTCCAGGCCTTCCTGTCCTCTACCATCCCCCAGAGTCCATTTAAACTCACGCCAGCTACTTCGGTGACTCCATCCAGCCACCTCCTTCGCTGCCGTCCCCTTCTTCTTTTGACCTCCATCGTTCCCAGCAGGAGGCTCTCCTCCAGGGAGTCCTTCCTTCTCATCAGGTGGCCAACGTATTTGAGTTTGCTCTTCAGGATCTGGCCTTCTAAAGAGCATTCAGGGTTGACCTCCTCTAGGACTGACCAGTTGGATCGCCTTGCAGTCCAAGGGACTCGCAGGAGTCTTCTCCAGCACCAGAGTTCAAAGGCCTCAGTTCTTTGCCGCTCAGCCTTCCTTATGGTCCAACTTTGACAGCCATCCATTGCAACTGGGAAAATCAGAGCCTTGGCTATACGCACTTTTCATGTCAGTTAGATGCACTTAAATATGAAATACAGAACACAATCTGACCAAGGCAGCCTTTGTAAAGTTTGTTAAACCCACCACTGCCTAGAAAACCAGCCTAGAGAACTAGGCATAGTAAGGACCATCTTGGCACAGATTGAATCCCAGGCATCAATAGATACACTGTTCAAATTGCAGCTGAAAAAGTGCAAAACGTGTGGATCAGAACATTTTTTTTTTCAATTCCACCTGCGCCCCCTCCCCCAACAGCTAAAGTCTGAACTGGCCCCACTTCCAGCTGAAAGAGACAGATAAATGTTTAAAGGTTGGAGCAGATGAGGTGAAAGGGAATAACAGAATAGAGTTGGAAGGGACCTTGGAGGTCTTCTAGTCCAACCCTTCCACCCTATACCATTCCACACAAGTGGCCGTCCAATCTCTTCTTAAAAGCTTCCACTGATGGAGCCCCCATAAGGTCTGAAGGCAAGGCTGTTCCACTGGTTAATTGTTCCATTTAGGACATTTCTCCTTATTTTGAGGTTGCTTTTCTCCTAGATTAGTTTCCATCCATTTTTTGCTGTCTTGTTTTCTGATTCTTTGAAAAATAGCGTGACTCCCTCTTCTTTGTGGCAGCCCCTCAAATACTGGAACGCTGCTATCATATCATACCTAGTCCTTCTTTTCACTAGACTAATATACCCAATTCCTGCGATTGTTCTTCAAATGTGGGAGAAAAGTTCTTCAATGACACCCCCCCCCCCCCCGCATTTCATTCTGATCCCTGGGGCAGGGAAAAAAATCTGTTTTCTGTATGTGCTTCATCTCAAAATGCCTTTTGAAAGCTCTTTTTTATTTTTATAAAATATAATTTATTCTTTTATATCATAGTGTTCCTTTCTATGTTGAGCAGTGTGCTCTCTAGGCGTCCAAGGTGTTAACATACAAACATCATCATTATAATATGTATGTATGTATGTATGTATGTATGTATGTATGTATGTATGTATGTATGTATGGTGTCACAACCCCTGGTATGCTCAAATATAGGAGGGAGCATACTGCTTCCCTTTTTCTGGTCTTTCGGCTCACCCTAGGAGCCATCCAGGCAGAAAGCCATTTTTTTATGTTGCCTTTGTTACATTTGTGTTGCATTTGTGCTGATTTATTTATTTACATTTGTGCCTTTATTTATTTATCAGCACAAATGCAACGCACGCGCGCACACACACACACACACATACACACACACACACAGAAACACACATACATGTGTTATGTATATGTTATACATATAACATATACATGTTATGTTTCTTTTAACACATGGTAGCCGACTGAAATAACAAATGGATCAATGGATGTTCTGAAAAGCGAGGCCAGCAATTTTGTTAAATCACCTTAAATTAGAATGACTTATATAAACAAATATGCAATAACATCAGTCATATTATAACTTTTGAAAGCTTTGCTCCCATTACATGCTGCATCTCTGGATATCACATTTCCTAGCATTTCTGGATAACACCATCCATTTTAGTGTGGGCAACCCATGACAGGGGTGTCAAACTCAAGGCCCGGGGGCCTGATCCGGCCCATGGAGTGCTTGGATCTGGCCACCCTTGAAACAGCGAAGGGCCAGTCCGCGGGGCCTTTGCCAGCAAAAACAGAGCTTGGGAGGGCCACGTGCAGCCCTTGAGAGCTCTGTTTTTGCTGGCAGAGGGTTGTAGGAAGCCGAGCCCAGGAGCCTGTTTTCACTGGCAAAGCACTCGGGCCTCCACAGGGCCCCCCGACAGGAGTGATCTCAAGCTGGCCATGCCCACCCTGGCCATGCCCCCCTCCCCCTCCCAGGTCAAACACAACCTTGATGTGGCCCTCAATGAAATCGAGTTTGACACCTCTGATCCATGAAGACCACAAAATAAACGTTTCCAAGTTTTCCAAAAGGGTCCAAGATTCCCCAATTGATTGATTCTGACACTATTTTTTGCAGAGCGATTTGAGTTGCCAGCAAAGAGAGGATTACAATTGCTTGAACGCTTAAAAACTCTTCCAATGCACGATTACTTTCTTTTTTCTTATCCAGCTACGGCCCCAAACGTTAGCAGGATTAATCTTAATTAATTAATTAAGCCTTTATCACTAGGTATTTTCTAGGCATGGAAAAAAAACCCATCAAAATATAAAATAAGGAATGCCTAAACTAAAAAGTCCATGGCCTATAACATTCACTTCTATGCATTCAAAAGAAAAAAAGGAAGAAAGTGTTTGTTTTAAAGCAATTTCACAAGAGCTCATGAAGAAGTTTCAATGTTTTTTTCAGACTTTAGGTGACTCAGTGGACTAAGGCGGGTCTATTCCAAAGGACTGGTGGGAAATAAGGAAAAACCGTCCACTCTGAAGATCAACAGTTTGATTTGGGGTTAGCTGAGAAGGAAGAAATAATTTATTTTAGTGAAACAGCAGGTATTCCGCCCAAAATGGCACTTTGTCATGCGGAAGAGAGAGGAGAGGAGAGGAAAAAAGAGAAAAGCTTTATTGTCATTTTTTATGTGTACACACAGGCACACATTAAAAAATGAAATCATGATACCAGTTATGGATATGTATATACACACCCATACACCCATACTCACAAATACATCTCTCTCTCTCTCTTTCTCTCTCTCTGTCTATCTATTTATCTACCTATATCTGTCTATCTATTTATCTACCTACATATCATCTATCATCATCTATCTATCTATCTATCTATCTATCTATCTATCTATCTATCTATCTATCTATCTATCTATCCTATCTACCTCTTATCTATCTATCTATATATCATCTATCTATCTATCATCTATCTATCTATGTATCATCTATCTATGTACCTATCATCCATCTATCATCTATCTATCTATCTATCTATCTATCTATCTATCTATCTATCTATTAAAGTTTATTATTATTAGTATTTACATTGTTTTAATATGTCTGTACACCGCCCCGAGTCCTGTTTAGGAAAGGGTGCGGTCTATAAATTAAAGTTTATTATTATTATTATTATTATTATTATTATTATTATTATTATTATTATTATTATTATTATTATCTTATCTTATCTATCTATCTATCTATCTATCTATCTATCATCTATCTATATATCTATCTATCATCTATGTATGTATGTATGTATGTATGTATCTATCTATCTATCATCTATCTATCATCTATCTATCTATCATCTATCTATCTCTGTCTTTTTGTCTGTCTGTCTGGGGGAAAAGAGCCTTGAGAGTTAATAAGGTTGATACTACATGGTACAAAACTATGCTCTGCTTCGGATACTGTAAATCCACTTTCCAGAAGGTAACAGAAAAAAGGGTTATGAAGAGGACATGTGGGATCCCAGACCATCCTTTGGACCCTGCTCAAGCATGACTTACATAGCATGTCTGGATAGAAGGAAGCGAACCTCCAATAATCTTTTCTGCTGTCCTCACCACTCTCTGCACCACCTTCCTTTCCGAAACAGTAATACCTCCAAACCACACAGTAATTCTATAGAGACTTGAATGTCAGAGTTTCTCTAGGGAGTAATAACTTCACTGACATTACTAAGGATTTGTGAGTGGGTGACCAGCACAGAAGACAGAAATGACAAAACGCACATTCAGAAAGGGAGTTTCCATCCCCATAAACACCATATCTCTCTCTTCCTCCCCCCCCCTCTCTCACACACACATACTACATTGTAAAAAGAGCCACGTTGTTTCAGATTCATTTAAAAAAACAAATTAGGGTTGGATATATTAACTCTTTAATTCGAATGGAAAAATAAAAAATAAAATAAAACCCTTTTTGACTACCACCCTACATCAATTTGTTCTTGCTGGAAAAAGGCCAAGAGGCATCTCTTTGGTTACATGTCCCATTTCTTGCGATAGCTCT
Source organism: Natrix natrix natrix (assembly GCA_029891615.1). Classification (NCBI taxonomy): domain Eukaryota; kingdom Metazoa; phylum Chordata; class Lepidosauria; order Squamata; family Natricidae; genus Natrix; species Natrix natrix. The sequence continues at coordinate 2,728,906 of JAKRSK010007868.1, forward strand.
CTCTCCAATCCGGTGCTTTCTGGTTGTGTTGATTTTTAAGGTCCCACGCTGGCTGAGGATTGCAAAAAACCCACATCTCAAATATTTGTAAGGTATCCGGCTGTGAAAGATTGAACTGTAATGACCCAATATAAATATTCTGAAGCATATTCTGACTGTGGATAGGAACAGAGGAGGGGAGGGAGAGGAAGAGATAGTTCTCTCTGAAGAGCCATCAGCGTCACTGAAAAGGCGTTGGAGTGCATGTCAGCTTCCCAAATAAATTTCTCCCCATTAGAGGATCTACTCTACACACACTTAGTCTGTATAGGCTTTATTGTCATTGTACATCATGTACAAACTTCAGAGGATAATCAGAACTGCAGAAAAAACAATGGCTACCAACCTGCCTTCCATTGAGGACCTGCATATACTGCATGAGTCAAAAAGAGGGCTGTGAAAATATCTACAGATCCCTCACATCCTGGACATAAATTGTTTCAACTCCGACCCTCAAAACGACGCTATAGAGCACTGCACACCAAGACAACTAGACACAAAGAGAGTTTTTCCCCAAATGCCATCACTCTGCTAAATAAATAATTCCTTCAACACTGTCAAACTATTCACTAAGGCTGCATTACTATTACTATTAGTCTTCTCATCGTTCCTATCACCCATCTCCTCCCACTTATGACTGCAGGATTGTTTGTTGCTTGTATCCTTACGATTGATATTGATTGTTTCCTGTGTTAGATACTTGTTCAAATTACAGTGGTTTCCACCTAGGTCCTCTGTTCTGGCGGGAACAGAGGTTTAATCCTATTGGTTGAAGGGTCTGACAGCTCCCTATAAAAGGGCTGCTGTCAGACTCAACCTTCGCTAGATTGTTCTCACTTGTTGTACTTAATAAAGAGCTGTTGTTACCGTTAAGCCTGTGTGTGCCTATCCATTACCCAATCTAACACTGGCGACGAAGGTGGGATTGGAAGGCAACTAGGCAAACCGAAGAGCGTAGCAATCCAGCAAGTACATCCAGCCCGGAGCTCAGCACGGTTTCGAGCAGCCATTTTTGAGCGGCAAACTCAAAACGCCTTCTGAACACAAAATGGCTATGCACACCCCACTGACTCCGTATGACCCAGTCACTGAGCACTGGGACTCGTACATGCTACGGTTTGACTGCTTCCTCGAGGCAAACGACCTCATGGGTCTTTCTGAAGGCTGCAAGAAGAACATGTTCCTCAGATACTGTGGCCGGGAAGTGTTCAAGACAGAGAAAGACCTCTCTGAGCCGACACCGCTACAATCAGTTACCTGATCCGTGCTTCAGCAGACGCTGAGGACCCACTATGCGCCCAAGCCGTCCAAGCACGTTCACCGACATGAGTTTAATATCAGAAACCAGAAGGAGGGCAAGTCAATTAATGAGTATGTTGCGGCGCTACGCAGGCCGCAGCATACTGCGAATTCCGAGACCTGGATGAGCTGATTCTGGAGCATAATTTGCAGCATGCGGGACATTAACCTGCAGAGGAGGTTACTCGCTAAATCTAACCTCACTCTGCAGATCGCACTGGACGAGGCCGGGGCGTCCGAATCAGTCGTCAAATCTACTGAGACTCTGCAGCGACAAAGCGCTCCACAAGACGTGCGAAAGAGTATACACGTACATCACGAGGCTGCAGAGCCCAAGAGTTCAGAAGGCGAGGAAGATGACAGCTGCCACATGCGCAGTAGCCGCACCCAGCTGGCGTGAAAATTCAAACTGCCTTGCACTAGCTGCAGAGGAGACCACGCCAGATTGGCTTGCCGTTTCCGCGATGCAACCTGCCAGCGCTGCAAGCAAAAGGGGCACATCGCCAAGGTGTGCCGGAGCGAATTCCCTGCCACTGCCTGGCAGCCTAGAAGCGCACCAAACCGCCAATAGAGGCCCAACCAAGGGGCCTGGCAGAAGCCACCACGGCTCTCAGAGGGCGACAATAGAATCACCTATCACACGTCAATCAGCCAAGTCCACACCAGGCAGCCAAAAAAGCTGAAGGGTTGTTTTAAGCACTCCAAAGGCATCAGGGACCATCCGGAATCTCAGCTCAGGGAATCAGGCATGTCCTGGTTGCGCCATTCCATCCAGCCTCCAATGGTCAGGCGGAGAGAATGGTGAGATCTGCAAAAGAGGCCCTCTCTAGGATGGGCCTGGGAGATTGGCAAACACAGGTTGACCACTATTTGCTAATTCAGCACATCACACCCAGTGCCACTACAGGGAGAAGCCCCTCCGAGCTTCTCATGGGTCGCCGGCTAAGGTCCCACTTAGACCAGCTACACCTCAATTATTCTGCCTCATCGCCCCCAGACTCCATAAGCAAGATTTGGACATTTAGCATAGGGGATTCGGTATATGCCCACAACTACGTCGAGGGAACTCTGTGGATTCCTGCCATAGTGATAGGCATCACTGGCGCTCGCTCTTTCCTCCTAGAGCTCGAGGACGGTAGGAATTGGAGAAGGCATATTGACCAACTCCGTGGCCGCCTCTCCAACTCCACTCTTAGACAGCCAGAGGTAACTCCTGCACGAGTTAGCCAAAGCCCTAACCAAATAGAGCAAACACTCACTCCTTCCATGGCCAGCTCAGGCTCCAAGCGAACCGGCTCCAGAAGCTCCAGCCGCAGCCTGTGAAAGGTTCCAGGAGCTTCCACCATGCGGACCTGCGGAGCAAACAGGTCCGTCCGACCTGTCCAAGGAAACCCCTCCTACTGAACTGCGCAGGTCAGGCAGAGCTACCCAAAAGCCTGCCTACCTGCGTGACTACGTAACAAGTAGGGGAGGGGTGTTAGATACTTGCTCGAACTACAGTGGTTTCCACCAAGGTCCTCTGTTACGGTGGGAATGGAGGTTTAATACTATTGGCCGAAGGGTCTGACAGCTCCCTATAAAAGGGGTGCTGTCATACTCAACCTTCGCTGGATTGTTCTCACTTGTTGTACTTAATAAAGAGCTGTTGTTACCGTTAAGCCTGTGTGTGCCTGTCCATTACCCAATTTAACATCCTGATTGCTTATTTTTACCCTATGTCTATCATTAAGTGTTATATGTTATGATTCTTGATGAATGTATCTTGTCTTTTTATGTACACTGAGAGCATCTGCACCAAAGACAAATTGCTTGCGTGTCCAATCACACTTGGCCAATAAAGAATTCTATTGTGTTCTATTCTATTCTGTTATATTCTATTCTATTCTATTCTATTCTAGTTATACAATGAAATTGGTTTTAGCCTCACTGGTGCAATTCATGACAAAAAATACAAACAACATAAATAGTATAAAGAATAATCCTATGCAAGTAATTAGGAAAAAGAAAAAGAAAGAAAGAAGAAAAACTAGTCATACGTTTCCGCGTGTGCGTGGAATGATTGTGGTTTTGTTTCAGAGTCTGACAGCACAAGGATAGAAACAATTTTTAAACCTATTTGTTTATATTTATAACATTCCTATGCAAGGGCTACAACATACGTTTATTTCAAAGGGAGTTTGGCCTTCACAGCCTGCCTTAAAACACAGTGGCATTTCAGCAGCTTTAAGTATTCCTCCAGAAATTGCAAAAAGTAGCTTCTATGAGGGAAAATACTTGCAACTTCTGTTCCTCTTACTTTGTTGCCTATGGCCAGCCACAAACTTGTTTTCGTTTTCCCAAAACTGAAGTTCCCATCTTCCCAACGTGGCAGTACGCCTGACTAAAGTCAATGAGGCCTATTCTGAGAAAAATATACAAAGTAGACCTCGACTTACAGCCCAAAATGTATGTGGCTAAATGAAACGTTGGTTGGGTGAGCTTTGCCCCATCTTTCGCCCTGTCTTGCTACGGTTGTTGAGTGAATCACTGCAGTTGTTAATAACATGGTTGTTAAGGTTACAACATGAGCCCTAGACACTGCAACCATCATAAATGCGAGTCAATTGCCAAATGGCTGGATTTTGATCCTGTGACCACGGGAGGCTGCAGTGGTTGTAAGTGTGAAAAACGGTCATAATTCACTTTTTTCAGTGCCGTTGCAACTTGGAATGATCACTAAATGGACTGCTGTAAGTCGAGACCTACCTACCCTGTTTCCCTGAAAATAAAACCTCCCCGGATAATAAGCCCAATCGGGCTTTGGAGCACATGCGCTAAAATAAGCCCTCCCCTGAAAATATTGCAACACGGCAGCAGCCATGAGGTGACCACGCTCGCTGCCTCCTCCACCTCAAAAATAATAAGACCTCCCTGAAAATAAGGCCAAGCGCTTATTTCGGGGGTCAAAAGAAAATAAGACCCCGCCTTATTTTCTGGGAAAGACTTGTGTATAGAAGAATCTTCTCTCAGGGGAAAGCTTAGCCATTGAAAAGGGTCTCTGGAGTCTTAAGAGCACGTTAATTTAGGGCCCAAATTAAAATGTCCCCATTCGATAGCTGTCTAGTGGTTTTTTGCAACACATCCAGCAAAAAGGAGCCGAATCACACAGAATTCTTTTTGCCGTTTGGATTTTGTTCCTCCTAAAAATCAGAGTCCGCTTTCTGGAAGCTCAAGGTCATTCATTCTTCTGTGTTCCAAATTTGGGGATGATGGAAAGCAGGATCTCATCAAGCATTTCAGATTCAGAAACAGGTTGGTTGGCTTTCGCAAGGCTACATCTACCCACTGCCTTCAAGCTCCCTTCGACTGAAGATATCAGTTCTGGTCCTCCAAAATTGCAAGAGCACTTAGGCTTATATATCGCTTCACAGTGCTTTTACAGCCCTCTCTGAGCAGTTTACAGAGTCAGCCTCTTGCCCCCGACAATCTGGGTCCTCATTTTATTGACCTCGGAAGGATGGGAGGCTGAGTCAACCTGGAGCCACTCAGGATCGAATTGCTAGCAATCAACAGAATTAGCCTGCAGTACTGCATTCTAAGAAGAAGGAAGGAAGGAAGGAAGGAAGGAAGGAAGGAAGGAAGGAAGGAGGGAGGGAGGGAGGGAGGGAGGGAGGGAGGGAGGGAGGGAGGGAGGGAGGGAGGGAAGGAAGGAAGGAAGGAAGGAAGGAAGGAAGGAAGGAAGGAAGGAAGGAAGGAAGGAAGGAGAGGACTTAGACTTATGTACAACCTCACAGTGATTTCAGCCCTCTCTAAGCAGTTTACAGAGTCAGCATATTGCCTCCAACAATTTGGGTCCTCATTTTACCCACCTTTTTTTTGGGGGGAGTGTTCCCCCTCTCCCAATTTTTCTGAATCTTGGTTAAGATGTAGGAGTCTGACCAGCCCAGAACAGAGAGGAACAATGGCATCTCACAGAACATAGAATAAAGGAGTTGGAAGGCAACCTCAGAGGTCATCTAGTCCAACCCCCTGCTCGAGCAAGAAGAGTCTATACCCATTTCAGAGAAATGGCTGCTCGGTCTCTTTTTTGTGATGGAGCACCCACGACTTCTGTGCAGTAAATATTTTCCCAAGCTTTGGTTGTGTTAGTAGCACCCACCACTTCTGAAGGCAAGCTGTTCCACAGGTTGATTGCTCTCACGGTTAGGAAATTTCTCCTTCTTAGTTCCAGGTTGCTTTTCTTCTTGGTTAGTTTCTATCTATTGTTTCTTGTCCTGCCTTCAGGTGCTTGGAAAAATAAGTTGACCCCTCTCATCTTTGTGGCAGCCCCTTAAATATTGGAACACTGCTATCATGTCACCCCAGGTCCTTCTTTTGACTAGAGAAGACATCTCATATCTCATGATTTGGAAACTCTTTTTTGAGTCGTATGTACGTGACTTCACACGGCACACCAGGGAACCTGGAAGAGATTCATCTGCATCTATTTTGCAAATGCTTCACCAAAATATTTGCATCCTGTCTTGCTAACAGTCCTGCCTCACACCCCTTTCCCCAGCTTGCCACACAAGAGTTCGGAACTGGATAGAGTTTCCCTTGTTTTACTTCTTTCTCTCTCTGCAGCGTGTAATGGCTGAGTAAACCATGAGAACACTTGAGAGCTGGGCAAGGACTCAAACTCATTTCACACCTGATGTCCCTCTGCTCCAAAGTGAGTTGCACTAAGACTAAGTATGCGGCTTCCATTTTCGGATGCTTCCTCCCATATTTGGGAAGACCAGGTTGCCCTGATAAATCTCTCCCCTGGTATAGCCGACAAAGCCAGGAGAGCCCACGGCTTAGAGGTGAATGCATCTACCTAATATATAAATAGCTTGAAGGGTATGGCTAGGTGATGAGAGCCAACAGCTTGAAATAAATCTATACTAATCTCCCTTTATTTTTTTGTCGGTAAATATAAATTTAACACAAAAATAAATTGCAGTAAGACTGATACTCCTCTATCTTCTGAATATGAAAATTTCCCAGGGCCCACACTTCTAAGCTGGGCAAGCTTATTTCTTGGCTCAAAGAAAAGGTCACTTTGAGCCTAGAATTGCCTTCTAGCATACTGCATCAGATTCAGCAAAATACAAAGCTTTGCATCCTGAAAAATTCCCTTTTTAACCTTTGGAAAGAACACGTCCTTTTGGCAAGAGCTGAATGTGCCCCCAAAGGAGATGCAGTCCCAAAGCACAAAGACTTTCCATCGCCCACAACAACTGGTGCCTTTCCGGGACAAACAGTTCTACCAAAAGCATTTATTGACTTGTAACTGCTAGAAAGGTGTGGGTTTATCGTGCAATGGGATGTTTCTTTACAATTGATTGCAAATAAATTGTATCTTTAAAATGTATATTGTTTTATTTGTTTCCTAGCATGATTTGATTGCTTATTAGTAAACTATGGTTATCACTAAGTGTTGTACCTTATGATTCGATGAATTTATTCTTTTATTTTTCTATATGTACACTGACAGCATCTGCACCAAAGATAAATTCCTTGTGTGTTCAATCACTCTTGGCCAATAAAGAATTCTATTCTATTCTATTCCTTTCTTAATTCTTTTCTATTCTGTAATTCTTTGCTATTCTGTAATTCTTTGCTATTCTGTAATTCTTTGCTATTCTGTAATTCTATTCTATCTATTCTATTCCTTTCTTAATTCTTTTCTATTCTGTAATTCTTTTCTATTCTATTCTATTCCTTTCTTAATTCTTTTCTATTCTGTAATTCTTTTCTATTCTGTAATTCTTTTCTATTCTGTAATTCTTTTCTATTCTGTAATTCTTTTCTATTCTGTAATTCTTTTCTATTCTATTCCTTTCTTAATTGTTTTCTATTCTGTAATTCTATTCTATTCTGTAATTCTTTGCTATTCTGTAATTCTTTGCTATTCTGTAATTCTATTCTATTCTATTCCTTTCTTAATTCTTTTCTATTCTGTAATTCTTTTCTATTCTGTAATTCTTTTCTATTCTGTAATTCTATTCTATTCTATTCTATTCCTTTCTTAATTCTTTTCTATTCTGTAATTCTTTTCCTATTCTGTAATTCTTTGCTATTCTGCAATTTTTTGCTATTCTGTAATTCTATTCTATTCTATTCTATCGTCTGATGTATTTGTAGATTGGGGGTCCTACATGAACAGGGGATATTTTTCACTCTGAATTTCTCACTGACTAATTTCAGAAATGTCACTTAAGCCATCACATGATTTGGTGTCTTGGAGTTTGGGTTTTTTTGTGGGTTTTTTTTGGGGGGGGGGGGCTTCTCGTATGTCCTTGACCGCAGATTGTAAAAACCATGGCTTGTGGCTTAGCATATCATGCAAACGCAGCTGATTTGACTCATTCGACAGGCGGTCGTGTACAGTGCAATATTCGGACGAGGCCAATACTGATCGTGGAGCAACCCAGCTTCACTGGAAATCACAAGCCAGGATTGGACGAGAAAACTGCAAACCGAGATGACCTGCCTGAATTCACACATGAAGGGCAAGGGGCTACGTGAACTGGTGGTAAAAGAAGCAAGGACCACCTATTACAGGGGTGTCCAAACTTGAGAACTTTAAGACTTGTGGACTTCAACTCCCAGAATTCCCCAGCCAGCATGGCTGGCTGGGGAATTCTGGGAGTTGAAGTCCACAAGTCTTAAAGTTCCCAAGTTTGGACACCCCTGACCCATTAGTACCACTTTATAAAACCTTGGTAAGGCCACACCTGGCATACTGCCGTTTGCCTCCACTGCATGACAAAAAAGATGTTGAGATTTTAGAAAAAGTGCAGAGAAGAGCAACTAAGACAATTAAAGGCCTGGAGGATAAAACATATGAAGAACGGTTGCTGGATTTGGGTTTGGCTAGTCTAGAGAAAAGAAGGGCTAAGGGGGACATGATAGCAGTCTTCCGGTATTTGAGGGGCTGCCATAAAGAGGAGGGGGTCAATTTATTTTCCAAAGCACCAGAGGCAAGAAGCAATGGATGGAAACTTTCCAAAGAGAGAAGCAACCTGGAATTAAAGAGAAACTTATTAACAGTGAGGACAATTAACCAGAAATTGTGGATGTTCCATCACTGGAGGTTTTCAAGAAGAGACTGGTCAGTCACTTGTCTGAAATGGTGTAGGGTTTCCTGCTTGAGCAGGGGGCTGGACTAGAAGACCTCCAAGATCCCTTCCATGTTCCATTCTATGGAGTTCCAAGAAGAACTAAATAGGTTGCCTCTCCACAGTAGGGACAGAATCAAGATATCTAAATGACCTGATCTTCCCAAAACAAAGAATAGCTTTCTTCAGAGCCAGGTTTAACATTCTCCCTTCAGCACTCCTCCAGGGCAGGTATAAGAGAACACCTATAGCAGAACGGGTTTGTATACGTGGTAAAGGAGAAGTGGAAGGTATCTCACGTGTTCTATTACACTGCAAGCTACACAGAGCTTGTAGGTCTGCACATATTCTCCCCTTATTAGAGAGATTGCCAGGGAGGGCAGACAATTTTTATCTAGGCTTTCTCCTCCAGGACACTAACCCGGCTACCACGTATGCAGTGGCAAAGTTCTGTGCTGCTGCAATGTCCATAAGAAAAAAAATTGGCTGCAGAAGTTTAGTTGTCATCTTGTACCAATTATTTGGACATATCTCTAACAATTTCTGGACCATTGTATTTACTCCCATTTACTCATCGGTTTTGCACCCAGGTAAACCAGGGAGTGACCCGGACAATCTGAGAACATGTATGTTATTATCCACTTTTAACCTCAATACTTTTTAATTATATCTTAATGTCAGTACTTTTTAACTTCTGGTAAAAACTAATGTGCATTGCTGGTCTTTGACCGTAATAAAGATTTATACTTCCACGTTCTATTCTGATTCAAACCTTCTCTATCCTACTGGAGGCAAATACCCCTGTACATATGGTCCCCGACTTACAGCAGCTGTTCAAACTTACAACGGCATTGAAAAAAGTGATTTTATGGCCCCTTTGCACGCTCAGAACCAGTATAGCATCCCCATGTGATCATAATTTGGCCACTTGGCCACTGACTCACCTTTAGGACGGTCGCAGAGTCTCAGGGTCAGGTGACTGACTCCCTTTTGTGACCTTCTGACAGAGTTCATGCAGCAGCCAGATTCACTGAAGGACCGTGTTACTACCTTAATAACGGCGGTGATTCACTAACAACTACGGCATGGAAGGTCATCAAATTGGCTTAGCAAATGTCTCGCAGAAAAGAAGTCTGCAAATTCTTTGCCCTGCAGGAAAGAGAATCACGTAGCAAGCCGTCTCTAGGAGGGAGCTGTGAGGCAAGGAATAAAATCTCCTCTGAGCAGTGAACTCGCTGGGTGGCCTCGTGCTTTGCTCTGAGTCAGGCGAGATATAATGTGCGCATAATAACAGGGGGACAGTGGACGCTTTATGGCAATATTGGCTAGATTCAGACCAGACGCCAAGCTTCAACTGCAGTGTGCAAGCAGGCCATATGGCTGCCTTGGCGCATCATGCTCCACAAACAGAGCATTAAAAACCCACCAGAGCTGGAGTCATGCAACATGCTTGCTTGAGACCAAAGGAAATGAGGAGAGTGGACAGAGGTACCGTAATCCCAATACCGGTCTTATCCTGATGCCAAGTAAAGTTATTTCAACCTTCCAATTTGTTTGCTTTATCTATGTAACTGCGGCTCTGGGAAGAGCACAATATTAAAAACTAAAAAGAAAACGCATGTAAATAACACAAAAAAGAATAATAGCAAAGCCCGGTAAAAAATAAATTAAAGGGATTAAAAACTATGAACCAGAAATCCTGGGCCTCGGAAAGGAGGTGGCATACCCCATATCTATTTATTCAATTTGAATCTGCTAAACAAATAATTTCCTCAATACTGTCAAACTATTTACAAAGTCTGCATTACTATTAGTCTTCTCCTCGTTCCTATCACCCATCTCCTCCCACTTAGGACCGTATGATTGTAACTTGTTGTTTGTAGCCTTACAATTTGTATTGTTTCCTACTATGATTTGATTGCTTATTTGTACTCTATGACTATCGTTAAGTATTGTACCTTACGATTCGTGACAAATGTACCTTTTCTTTTTATGTGCACTGAGAGCAAAATCTTGTTTCAAAAAGTGAAGCTAACAAAAGCCTCTGACTTTTCAATTTTAATGGTGTTTGACTGACAGTGGCCCGAGAAAGACTGAACTGCACCAAAATGAGAGTTGCACCAAAATTGCACCAAAAAAATAATAATAATAAAATACTAGAATGTTCAGAAATGGGTAGATTAACACTTGAAATGAAAGAGAAGGAAGAAACGGAATATTTTGAAATATGGGATTCATTCCATCAATAGTTAACTAACAGAAACAGAAGTTAGAACGTTTAAAATTGTAGGAGAAGGACTTAGCTTTACTATGAGAGCTTATTACGTTATGTATATTATTAATATTAATTAGTATCCATAATTAATAAGTATTCATATTATGAAGAGAATACGCTGTTATTATATGATTACTACTAATGAATATGACGATGATGATTGCTCAAATTAACTCTAACCTGGCAACACACTGTTTATATAGACATTGAAACTGTTGCTCTTTTCTATATATAGCAAAATAAAATGAAATGAAATGAAAACGAACAAAATGACAGTTCTAACTATCCCATTCATTTATTAGGGATGGTTTTAGCTCATTAAAGGGGCACAGTGGCTCAGTGGCTAAGACACTGAGCTTGTCGATCAGAAAGGTTGGCAGTTTGTCGGTTCGAATCCCTAGCGCCGCGTAACACAATGAGCTCCCGTTACTTGTCACAGCTTCTGCCAATCTAGCAGTTTGAAAGCAAGTACAAAAATAGGAACCACCTTTGGTGGGAAAGTAACACCATTCCGTGCGCCTTCAGCGTTTAATCGTGCCGGCCACATGACCACAGAGACATCTTCGGAAAGAGCTGGCTCTTTGGCTTTGAAACAGAGATGGGCACCACCCCCTAGAGTCGGGAACGACTAGTACATATGTGCGAGGGGTACCTTTACCTTTACCTTAGCTTATTATCATTTGTCTTAACCTGGCAACTCAATCTAATTTCTAACTGAGTGCCAGGTTTAGGGAAAGGGTGAGCTTCTAAAAACTTATATCAATAGAAATATATATATATATGTGCTGGTTTTGTTGTATTCGGGTCTTTTCCCGTGTAAGATTGAGATTGTCTTTTATTTTATTTATTTTTTATTTGATTTCTAGACCGCCCCCTCTCCCCGAAGGGTTTTTAGACCGCCCCCTCTCCCCAAAGGCAACGTTTCGGCAGGATCTCACCTGCCATCTTCAAGTTTGGGCTTAAATTCATTTTAAACCCAAGCTTGAAGATGGCAGGTGAGATCCTGCCAAAACGTTGCAAAGACAATCTCAATCTTACACGAGAAAAGACCCGAATACAACAAAACCAGCATACCTACACCCGTGAAAATCTACGAAAACAAATATATACATATGCATATACATATACATACACACACATATAAATATAATATAAACGCCCCTGGGTTTTCATAGGTCAGCCAGTATCCTATGTCTCTGCAAAGTACGAACCAGGCAATGGAAAACATGTCTTTTACTCCCTATATAGATCTATTCCAATGTGCTACTTAAAATCTCAACTGTAACTCAAGAGGTTTATGGAGGTTCGCAGCCAACCTTGGAAGCCAAACGAATAGAAAATTCCAGAGGGGCAGCTGCTCTGAGCTCGCTGCAGAAAAACAAAGAAAGTCTTGTGGCACCTGAAAAAAAAAATTGCAGCCAAGCGTCAGTTTCTGGGGGCACCGTGTTCTAATCCATGCAAACTTTTGCCACAATAAATATGTTGGACTTTCAAGTATCCTTTTTCTCTAAGTAAAACTGACCACCGTCCGCTGATTGGTTTGTTTTCTTCCAGAGGCAACAAGAGTTGTTTTAAAAAGCGATAGAGAAGACGTATGATCCAGAAGAGCTCAAAGGATCATAACATTGTTCGTCTCTAAGGCGCCATAAACCGATTCGCGTGCGTGCTTTAATTCCTGCGGCTAAGAACACAGTTTGTCACATCTCTTTCATACGACATTTTACACCTTGTGACACAAAGGTCACTTTTGAGGGCTTCGGGAGTCTTCTTCCCCATAAAATAAAACTGATGTTTATTCACACTATCATTTGATGGGCAACAAGCTGGGAAGGGACGGGAACACAGCTCTCCTCCGTACACAGCACCAAACTGACCCTACTTTGTGGGGTATCTATCCACATCTCACCACCCAGAACTAAGAGGTGAGATGCTAAAATATTCCAGGAATTTGGGCTCACCAAACTTTTGGACCTCAGGGACCACTAAATTCATCCTTTTAAACCCCGCGGACCACTAATATGAATGTTTAAAAAGATAAATGGTATTTAGTGCAATATAAAAAATGCAAATAATTTTTCTGCAGACCACCAAAATTTTCTCACAGACCTACCAGTCCCTGGACCGCTGGTTGGTGACCACTGCTTTATAAGGCTAAAAAGGAAGAATCCTTTCTAAAGTGTGTCCCCCCCCCCCCCCCCCGTTTTATAATGCGCCACGTTTCCAGCTTTAAAAAAATCAGGGGCCATTCAAGTAATAACGCATTTTACACACCAAGGAGACACCAGGGCTAGAAATAGCCACTTTTCCAACAGGTACTCCCTAGTGGCCTCCAAGGCTCCGATCAGGGTGGGATGGGAGTGGGACTTATAAGTCAATCCCTTTGAACTTCCAGGAATGTCCCTGATTTGACCCTTCATTTCCTTCCAGCTGTCCTTCATTACCCTGGCTGCACTTTTGATTCCATCCATGTGTTCCTTAAATTCAGGATTTATCCCTCAAAGACAAAGGGGAGGGGGGTATCCCAGAGGCTCTAGCAAGCCCCACCACCACCACAGTAGCCCTGAAAAACCAGAACACATCCAGGCTTGGATGTTGTAAGCCAATATTTGGAAACAAGAGCCAGGTTGTATGTCTGGACTACATAACCCTCGTTCCGGTCTGAACATGGTGTCCACTGAAATCCAAGGGAGCTCCCGGTTTTTCAGCCTTCCGACATGCAGCTCCTCGTGCCTTCCTCAAACCGACACTCAATGGGGCAGGAATTGGCTGCAGCTAAGAAAGCAATTAAAGCCGAATCGCTTTTCAATTTTATTCAGACAGAAGAATGTGAAGAGACCCCAGGCTGATCCAGGCTGTGGGCCCTGCAAGCATAGGGGCCCCATATACTAATCTGGGTATGTTAACCCTTTAATGCACCTTGCATCATATAAATACAGCAACATATTTATTACATTTTACTGCATTTTTAAATTAATACTAACATGCAAATATATGTTTAATTTTATCAACCATTTACATTTTTTTTATTCCTGTCAGTAGTTGTGGTAGGGTCCCCAGGACACTGTTTTTTTTTGGGGGGGGATAATGCTGGTAAGAAGGCCCTGCTGGGCTGATCGTCTCAACATCTGGAACCCAACGCCGCATCGAGGCCACCGCTGCGCCCCTTCTTCGGCTTATTGAGTACGTCGGGAGGAGAGCCCAGGGCTCGCAATCCCCCGGCAGCCACCCCTCCCGACGCATGGGCTTCCCAACAAGATGGGGAGGCAGCTCCCATCGTCCACAGCCGACCACACAGACACACAAACACAGAGACAGACAGACAGACACACACACACACACACACACACACACACACACATGCAGACACCCGGCTTTTTAGCCGGCAACGGCAACAAAAAATGGGTCCAAGGCATCCCGTCGGTTAAGCTCCGATTCTTAAAGCTTGCAAAAAAACTTCGAATGGAGAAAGTCCCCCAACAGCAAAAACGCCCCAATCGGACCGACCGCAACTCCTCTCGCACCCAAACGCGCAACCGGCAAGTCGAATCAACTCCCAAGCGGGAGAAATGGTCGTCTGTATCAGGCACTAAATAAGCAGTAACCCCGGGAAGCAGCGGAGACCCACCGACCGAGGTGAGCCGCCCTTCCCGGGCGCGCAACCCCTCGCCATGCCGATCCTACCCAAGGGGGTCCCCGGTCGGTCGGCCGCCCCTTCCCGCCCGTGGGGGGGATCCGCGCGGGGCCACTCACCGCCAGAGCTTGCCCAGCGTCTTGCTGAGCTCGGCGTTGTGCAGATGCGGGTACTGGTCGGCCAGCTTCCTGCGCGCCGCTTGCGCCCAAACCATGAAGGCGTTCATGGGCCGCTTGACGTGCGGCTTGGCTTTCAGCGCCCCATTGCCGCGCACCGGCATGGGCACCAGGCTCCAGTCGTAGCCCTTCAGCACCTGCGAGACGGCGTCCCGGATGCAGGCGGGGAAGCGCTCGTCCACGTCGCCCGGCTCGCCCTTGGAGGATCGCGGCGCCGAAGCCGGCGACGGACCCTCCGACCCGGCCGGCGAGGAAGGCGCGTCCGAGTCCGAGTCCACGTGCGAGAGGGAGCTGGCGGTGCCGGCCGGGCTGCCCGGCGCCTCCAGGGCTTTGACCTGATCCTCGCTCATGTTCAGCATTGGCGCCCCAAGCAGCGCAGCGCAGCTGGAGATCCGGGCTCAGCCACCGGGGGGGGGCACCTTCTCCCGCTGCCCGGCTCCCGAGCGCCCAGCGCCGCCGCCGCCGCCGCCGCTTCTGCGGAGCGCCCAGGGGAATCGAACCCGCCGCCGCTGCCGGAGCGCGCAACCTGCCCGAACGCGCCGCTCGATCCAAACGCTTCGACTCGCCGCGGCCAGCGACTTTCTTCTCCGTCTGGGCAAGCCCGCTCCGCCTCTTCCCTCTTTCCTATTGGCCAGCAGAGGAGGGGGTACTCTGCATAAAAGGCGGGGCTTCGGTTCTTCCCCCACCGGGTTCTTAAAGCGACCCGGGAATTGAAAATAAAGATAATCAAATCAAATTAGAATGCAAAATAAAATAAGAAAAACTAAAGTAGAAGAAAAAGTAAAATATATAATATATAAAATAAAATATATAATATATAAAATGAAATAAAATGTAAAATATATAAAATAAAATATATAAGATATAAGATATACCCCTTCGTGGATTACTGCCTTGTGCTGGGGAAGGGCCTTACGTAGCTCAATGAAGCTATGAGCACTATGTCCAACGTTTTTAATGTTTTACCTAATAAAAACTTTAAAAAGAAGAGGAGGAGGAAAAGGAGGAGGAGGAGGAGGAGGAGGAGGAGGAGGAGGAAGAAGAAGAAGAAGAAGAAGAAGAAGAAGAAGAAGAAGAAGAAGAAGAAGAAGAAGAAGAAGAAGAAGAAGAAGAAGAAGAAGAAGAAGAAGAAGAAGAAGAAGAAGAAGGGAGGGGGAGGAGGACGAGGAGGACGAGGACGAGGACGACGAGGAGGACGAGGAGGACGAGGAATATATAAACAAACATAAAATAAAATAATATCCGAAGGTGGAAAGCTGGCAGATGATTTGTTTGCAGATTGCCTGGGTAGAAAAAAAAAGGGGGGGGGGAGAATTGCGAGTAAAAATCTGGGAATAAAGTAGTACTTATTTGTGGAGTAAATTTACTAGACGCCTCTTCCCAACGTTTGTGCTATCCGGACGTGGTGGATCAACACCTGTACTTCCGTGGAGCATGGGCTCTGTAGTTCAATACCTCCGAAGAACCTTAGTTGAAGAGCTTTGCTAGATCAGGCGGGGGATCCAGAAATCTACCTGCCGCGGAGTGGGACCCCCGCGGTGGCCAATCAAATTTTTCCCAGGTTTGCTTCGGACATCTAAAATTGGACCCGAATTGGCTACCCTGAATGTGGAGATTCCCCAATGGGACAGGATGGTGTGTCTGACTATTTCAGGAAAAGCAATAGGGAAACCCCAACCCTCCTCACACTCCCAGGGTCCAGTGGGTCTGCCTGAGTCGCTTCAGGGTCCCACGACCCTCCCTCCCCCTCCCAGACTCTCCCCTTCCCTTCCCAAGCAGGAACTCATCTCTGCAAATGGCAACTGCTTTACTGCCCCTGTGAAATTAGAGAAAGTAGACCAACTGGGTCCACAGCAAATTGGATCCAAGTAAAGGCCAGGGGATGTGATTAGGGCGCTGAGCAACGCAGGGCAATTACGTTGACCTAACCGAGGCTCTATATTCCCACGACACGCTGACTCCCGCTTAAGTAGACTTGGCCGGCGGCGCTTGTCCAATTTTCCTTGCTTCACACAACCCGCTGAATCACAAACTTTAGCCCCTTTAGCAGAAGCTGGGGTGGAAATAAACCAGGGATCTCCTTAGCTCGATCAGAGTTGGGTGGTGGGCTCAACCTCAACAAGGGATTCGGAACCTCAACCTTCTTCTGCTACGTTCTCACCACCCAATTACCCCCCCCCCTCCGATTAACCAAGTTAATTGTTTGCTTGGATTCGCAGGATACCACCTGGCACCTTTTGAATAAACGCTCTCGAGCCAAAGCTAAGAAGTAATTAACTTGGGTTGGGAGGTTGTGGGAACGCAGCATCTCTTTTTTGCGAGTTCAGGAAAATCTTTGGGCGGAAGGTGGGGGGAAAGGAAGGAGGTTCTCGGACTGGGAGTCGCTTAGCCCCAGGTGGCTGCGCTCCAGGTATACTCCGGTATAAAGTGCGTTCGCCCAACGGCCGGTTACACCAGCGAAGGCCCAAGCAGGAGCGCGGAGTTCCACTTTCCGCCGTTCTGGGAAGCCGGAGGGGGAAGTCTTATAATAATAATAATAATAATAATAATAATAATAATAATAATAATAATAATAATAATAATAATAATAATAATAATAATAATGAGGAGGAGGAGGAGGAGGAGGAGGAGGAGGAGGAGGAGGAGGAGGAGGAGGAGGAGGATAGATCTGGAAGGGACCTTAGAGGTCTTCTAGTCCAACCCCCTGCTCAAGCACGAACCCTATGCCATTTCAGACAAGTGACTGTCCAGTCTCTTCTTAAAAACCTCTAGTGATGGGGCGCTCACAACTTCTGGTGGCAAGCTGTTCCATTGGTTCATTGTCCTCCCTGTTAGGAAGTTTCTCCTTAATATAATATTAATCAGAATACAGCTGATTATTACAGGACTTTGGAGGTCTTCTGGTCCAGCCCCATATTTCACTTCATCCCCCTCGGTCGTTGAACGGAGGCTCGTTGTTTGGATACCTGGCTTTTTCCTCCCTCGGAGCAAAACGCATTTATCGATGGTCAGTAATTTACTGACCTCCCTCCAAAGGCTGTGTGGGGTCGGGATTTGCGGTCTGTAAACGAAGGCTGTGCGCCTGTTTGGAAAGAGAAATGGAACGGCCCTGGAGTGGGGTAGTCTACCTCAAAGGGAGACTAGTTTAAGGGCTCCGAGAGATTCTTACGTTTTAGGGTGGCTTTTTACGCGTTGCGCTCGACTCAAGAAGCCGTTTGGATTTAGTCTGCAAACCGTAGCTAAGCAAACCGCACCTAAGCGCCGAGCCAGGCCGGTTGAAGGGGTGTCCAGACTGGTGGTGGTGGTGGGGTATAGGCAAAGTTAGCTCCCCCCCCTCCTCTTCCAGGCATCATCAGCCCAAAGACTGATAGGGGGAGGGAGCTATCGGGGGACAGAGAAAGAACCCAGCGGGGGGGGGGGGGGACAGAAAAAGTAAGGCTCAATCTGCGATCTGCGATCTGTTCCCATTTCTGCAGAAGCTTCGTTGGATCGCCTTACCGAGCCTCGATCTACTAAATAGCCCTCCCATACCACAATGTTATCTTAGCATGGGGTTATTCGTTTAGAATAGAGCAGGAAGGGACCTTGGAGGTCTTCTAGTCCAGCCCCCTGCTCAAGCAGGAGAACCTATGCTATTTCAGATAAGGGACTGTCTAGTTTTAGGGACTCCCTACGCTGATGGAGCGCCCATGATTTTTGCCTCAGTGGGCACCCAAGTTAGGATGCGGGCAGGACAGCGACAGGCAGAATCAGAATAAAAAGATCCAGAAAACCTTTTGCCGCAGCTGGCGGCTCCTAGAACGGGCGAGACACAAACTAACCACGTTTTCAGCCCGCGTGTTTATCGGCTACCTGGCAAATAGGGGTTTGGCCTTGGCAACTACGCGTTATGCGTGTGCTCGAATGTGAACCCACATTCACTCGAATGTGAACCCCGTGGAAAAAATGACAACGGCGTGCAATTTCCATCCGGCTATCCCCCCCCGCCCGCCCTCTCCAAGTGAAGCTCCAGTTCGTCGTAGCAAATTTGGGTGATGGTGCAAGACCCCACAGCTGCCTTTGCACAAGTTTAAGAGGGCTAAATTTGTCCGGGTGGGGGTGGGTGGGTGGGAGGAGAGAATAATTGGCCGAAACTCGCTGAAAGAAAGTTCTGTGTCTTACCCCCGTGATTAATTCTGCCTCTGAGAGATAAACGTATTGTGTAAACGCAGCCGGCTTCCCTTCCTCTCCAGCTTAACACATAGACGCCCGCAAGGGGTGGGGGGTGGTCGCGAACGAAGAACGAGCCAACGAAGGCTAGCGTGGGTTGCGGAGAGGTACAAAGCGAAGGCAGGAGGCTCACTGCCACCGTTTCTCTCGAGGCTACCAACCTGAGGCTCGCATTGGCAAATCCAGGGCGGCCCGGCAGCGACCCCGGGCGCACCACAGAATTCAAATGCAGAAAGCGGGGTCTGTTTCCTCGCGCATCTCTATCTTGCAAAGAAACCCTTCCTTGTTCTACCTCTCCTGGCTGCAATCTCAGCTATCTTTGAGTTCCCAGTCCCATCTTGAGTTCCCTTTGAGTTGAGCCCCCACCCCCACCCCATTTTTAAGAACCGGGAGGCCCAAAGGCACCTTAAAGTCCAGTTACCTCTTGAAAAATCACCTTTGGGACAACCGTGACCCGGATGGCTGAGAATCTCCATGGACACTTTTGAGGGAGGATTCCCAATCAGGTTTAGCAGCCAACACCTCTCCAATTTTGCAGCAAGGCCACTATTTATAGTTTAATTCAAAAATCTTCTCAGAACCAGAGCCTGGAAGAAAAACAGGGATCTATCTGGGCCATATTGGTGCCCACAGGTGCCTCCTTTTTCAGATGCCAGAGAAAAGAACAACAACGAAGTACCATAAAAACAAAATAAGAACCAGCATAAAATTATGTTTTCAAGAAGAGACTATTAGATAGTCAATTGTCTGAAATGATATAAGTTCTCCTGCTTGAGCAGGGGGCTGGACTAGAAGACCTCCAAGGTTCCTTCCAACTCATACTGTTCCCATTCCATTTCATTTCTGCCCTATACTATCCTATCCTGCCCTGCCCTGCCTTATCTAATCTCTCTCTCTCTCTCTCTCTCTCTCTCTCTCTCTCTCTCTCTCTCCTATCCTATCTATCCATCCATCTACCCATCCATCTTCCTATCCTATCCTATCTATCTATCTATCTATCTATCTATCTATCTATCTATCTATCTATCATCTATCTATCTATCTATCAATCTATCAATCAATCTATCTATCTATCTATCTATCTATCATCTATCTATCTATCATCTATCAATCTATCAATCTATCTATCAATCTATCAATCTATCAATCTATCTATTTATCTATCTATCTATCTATCTATCTATCTATCTATCTATCAATCAATCAATCATCTATCTTCCTATCCTAATCTATCCATCCATCCATCCATCCATCCATCCATCCATCCATCCAACTCTGTTAATCTGTTAAAATAAATAAATGGAAGTTCTGATCCCAACACAGGTTGTAAGTTAAAGTCAACCTATGTTTAGTTTTTATCGCACCTTCATTTGTACAACTTAGAGTAAGGTACTTGACGCTCTTCCCCCTTCCTATTTTCTCCAAAATAACAACCCTCGGAGGCAGGTTGGATTGGTCCAAAGTCACTCTGCTGCCTTTCACACTTAAGGGAGGATTAGAATCCCCAACCTCCCAATTTCTAGATGATCAGTTTGAGCATTACACCAAAACTTTGAGAAACTGGAGATTTTCTTTTTTAAAAAAACCCAACCCTGTAAAGTTATTTCCTTGCCGCTGAAGCTGGAAAAAGCCCCTTGCCTTCCACAGAAAAGAGGAAATTCGTGGGCTTGATGCATGGCAGAATTCGGTCAACCCCAAGGTCACTCTGCCTTGTGTGGCACTACGTGACTTTTACACGATTGGCTTCAGCGAAAAAGGAAAGTGGCTTTTAAGAAAAGCACCTTTACTTTCGGTTTGAAGCATACTGTAAGGCTTTTGTCCAGGACTTTCAATGGAAAGGAAACCTCCCTCTCAGCATGACCGGAGCGCACTGCTCTGTTTTACCGGTTCAACTCCAGCTGTGATGACCCGGGCATGGCACGAAAGCAACCCAGCCACAGGACAGGTCTAACTCCTCTTTATTGCTCCAACTTTGACCCCAAACATTCCTACATTTACTACAAGTTGGGGAGCAAAGCTCTCACATGCACCTCCAGGGCGTGCATGGGAGTGCCAAAAAATGGAAGAGCGGTTCCACGGAGCGCATGCGCACACCGGTCGCCTGGTCTTCCAGTTTCTGATGCGCATGCGAAGATCAGCTGGCCGGCCCCCATGTGTGGGCCAGAAACCAGAAGAGCAACGGGCAACGGTTGGCATACCTGGAGAGATGGCTCTGCATGCCACTTCCGACACACGTGCCATGGGTTGGCCATCACGGATGTAGATCACGGTGCTCTTAAAGGTTCTTTTTCAAAAGGCAACTGGACTTTCTTCATTTTTTTTTCTTTGGAGATGTTTTGTTTCTCATCCAAGAATCGAAGAAGCTTCCTGGATGAGAGGCGAAACGTCTTCAAGGAAAAACGAAGGAAGTCCACTTGCCTTTTGAAAAAGCACCTTTGGGCCTGGACTGAAATTGAATAGAACAGAATTCTTTATTGGCCAAGAGTGATTGGACACACAAGGCATTTGTCTCCAAGCTCCCAGATGCAACAACCAATTGATACAACAACACATACACAACAACAAAGTGACAGGTCATGCATCACAAACATAGTTACGGTCAATCATAAGATACAAACAAGACGGGATAAATCATAAGATACCAATAGGAGAAGATAGTAGGAAAACGTAGATGAGAAATGAAAAGATGATAATAGCAATGCAGGCAGTCCTCGACTTACAACAGTTCATTTAGTGACCATCCAAAATTACAATGGCACTGAAAAAAAGTGAGTTATGACTATTTTTCACACTTATGACCATCGTAGCATCTCCCTGGACACCTGATTTACATTCGGATGCTTGACAGTTGACTCACATTTATGATGGTCGCAGTGTCCCGGGGTCATGACATGATCCCCTTTTGTGACCTTCTGAGCAAGCAGAGTCATTGGGGTAAGCAGATTCACTTAACGACTGTGTTACTAACTTAACAACTGCAGTGATTCGCTTAACAACCTGCGGCAAGGAAAGTCGCAAAGAAAGGGGTCACGACTCCCTTCAGACATTTTTCACTTAGCAACATAAACCTCAATGGTGGCCGTAAGCGGAAGACCACAGGACGGGTGAGAGAAGGCCAGAGGCCCCAGGGCACTGCAGAGACCCCCCCAAGTGGTTGGTCCGATTGTTCTCGTCCAGGGTATCCTTATACTTTGTCACCCATGAAATACAGAGAAGGGCTTTGGACTATGCAGGTCATCCTCACTTAGTGACTTCTTCTTCAGCAACCATTCAAAGTCACAACAGTGCTCCACAAGAAGACTTATGGCCGGTCCTTGAAGTTGCAGTGTCCCCACCGTCACAGGATGATGATGGGGGCACTTGGAAACCCGGCACACAGTTATAGTGGTCACAGCTTCCCACAGTCACATTGTCACCCCCTGTCATCTTCACTGCCAGCTTTCCAGCGGTGGGTTCCGGATACCGTTCCAACCGGTATGTCTGGAACGGGCCTGGCGGCGTCCACATTGACTCGTGCAGTGCGCGTATGCGTCTCAGTGCCTCCGCAAGCCTCTGTGATGCTGCAGCTGCTCAGCGGACCGTTGCGCACGACCTGTATGCGCCCTGCGCAGAAGCACCAAAGATTTAAAAGACCGGTAAGGAGCTCAGGCGGGCAGGTGGGCCTTCAGGAGCACCGGTATCCATTGCTCTGGGCAGGCTCCGGTACGCCCGTAGCTGGGCGTACCGCCTGCAACCCACCACTGCAGCTTCCCATAAGTCAAACCAATGTGGAAACCAGCCACGCCCTGATGTTGTGCTTAATGATGGCACATGATTCCTTAACAGCCACAACCGTGACTGTCATTGTACACTGAAGATCGTGTTTAATTTAGTTGTACAAGGTGGAATGACAATGAAGTAAAATAAACTCAATTAAGTGGAGGACTAAAAGATGGGTTAAACACGGACTGGGTCTTTCCAGGCTCAGCTGAAAAACCTGCGGACCCCACGGCCACCCAAGCTCCCCCCGCCCCAATCCAACCCCGGACTCCCTGTGCGCCCTCCGGATTCCTTCCCGGCCTTCTCTTTCCCCAACCCAGTTGCAAAGCAAGCCTTGCAAGTGGCGTGGGTACACCTGGACCGAGCCTGAAAGTCCGGGCAAAGTCATGCCCACAAGGGAGAGGAGTGGATGTGACTCACAATGGTTCGTTTATTGAGTGTTGAAAGCTGCAACGGCACTGAAAAAAGTGAGGTCACTCTGCCTTGTGTGACACTACGTGACTTTTACACGATTGGCTTCAGCGAAAAAGGAAAGTGGCTTTTAAGAAAAGCGCTTTTACTTTCGGTTTGAAGCATACTGTAAGGCTTTTGTCCAGGACTTTCAATGGAAAGGAAACCTCCCTCTCAGCATGACCGGAGCGCACTGCTCTGTTTTACCGGTTCAACTCCAGCTGTGATGACCCGGGCATGGCACGAAAGCAACCCAGCCACAGGACAGGTCTAACTCCTCTTTATTGCTCCAACTTTGACCCCAAACATTCCTACATTTACTACAAGTTGGGGAGCAAAGCTCTCACATGCACCTCCAGGGCGTGCATGGGAGTGCCAAAAAATGGAAGAGCGGTTCCACGGAGCGCATGCGCACACCGGTCGCCTGGTCTTCCAGTTTCTGATGCGCATGCGAAGATCAGCTGGCCGGCCCCCATGTGTGGGCCAGAAACCAGAAGAGCAACGGGCAACGGTTGGCATACCTGGAGAGATGGCTCTGCATGCCACTTCCGACACACGTGCCATGGGTTGGCCATCACGGATGTAGATCACGGTGCTCTTAAAGGTTCTTTTTCAAAAGGCAACTGGACTTTCTTCATTTTTTTTTCTTTGGAGATGTTTTGTTTCTCATCCAAGAATCGAAGAAGCTTCCTGGATGAGAGGCGAAACGTCTTCAAGGAAAAACGAAGGAAGTCCACTTGCCTTTTGAAAAAGCACCTTTGGGCCTGGACTGAAATTGAATAGAACAGAATTCTTTATTGGCCAAGAGTGATTGGACACACAAGGCATTTGTCTCCAAGCTCCCAGATGCAACAACCAATTGATACAACAACACATACACAACAACAAAGTGACAGGTCATGCATCACAAACATAGTTACGGTCAATCATAAGATACAAACAAGACGGGATAAATCATAAGATACCAATAGGAGAAGATAGTAGGAAAACGTAGATGAGAAATGAAAAGATGATAATAGCAATGCAGGCAGTCCTCGACTTACAACAGTTCATTTAGTGACCATCCAAAATTACAATGGCACTGAAAAAAAGTGAGTTATGACTATTTTTCACACTTATGACCATCGTAGCATCTCCCTGGACACCTGATTTACATTCGGATGCTTGACAGTTGACTCACATTTATGATGGTCGCAGTGTCCCGGGGTCATGACATGATCCCCTTTTGTGACCTTCTGAGCAAGCAGAGTCATTGGGGTAAGCAGATTCACTTAACGACTGTGTTACTAACTTAACAACTGCAGTGATTCGCTTAACAACCTGCGGCAAGGAAAGTCGCAAAGAAAGGGGTCACGACTCCCTTCAGACATTTTTCACTTAGCAACATAAACCTCAATGGTGGCCGTAAGCGGAAGACCACAGGACGGGTGAGAGAAGGCCAGAGGCCCCAGGGCACTGCAGAGACCCCCCCAAGTGGTTGGTCCGATTGTTCTCGTCCAGGGTATCCTTATACTTTGTCACCCATGAAATACAGAGAAGGGCTTTGGACTATGCAGGTCATCCTCACTTAGTGACTTCTTCTTCAGCAACCATTCAAAGTCACAACAGTGCTCCACAAGAAGACTTATGGCCGGTCCTTGAAGTTGCAGTGTCCCCACCGTCACAGGATGATGATGGGGGCACTTGGAAACCCGGCACACAGTTATAGTGGTCACAGCTTCCCACAGTCACATTGTCACCCCCTGTCATCTTCACTGCCAGCTTTCCAGCGGTGGGTTCCGGATACCGTTCCAACCGGTATGTCTGGAACGGGCCTGGCGGCGTCCACATTGACTCGTGCAGTGCGCGTATGCGTCTCAGTGCCTCCGCAAGCCTCTGTGATGCTGCAGCTGCTCAGCGGACCGTTGCGCACGACCTGTATGCGCCCTGCGCAGAAGCACCAAAGATTTAAAAGACCGGTAAGGAGCTCAGGCGGGCAGGTGGGCCTTCAGGAGCACCGGTATCCATTGCTCTGGGCAGGCTCCGGTACGCCCGTAGCTGGGCGTACCGCCTGCAACCCACCACTGCAGCTTCCCATAAGTCAAACCAATGTGGAAACCAGCCACGCCCTGATGTTGTGCTTAATGATGGCACATGATTCCTTAACAGCCACAACCGTGACTGTCATTGTACACTGAAGATCGTGTTTAATTTAGTTGTACAAGGTGGAATGACAATGAAGTAAAATAAACTCAATTAAGTGGAGGACTAAAAGATGGGTTAAACACGGACTGGGTCTTTCCAGGCTCAGCTGAAAAACCTGCGGACCCCACGGCCACCCAAGCTCCCCCCGCCCCAATCCAACCCCGGACTCCCTGTGCGCCCTCCGGATTCCTTCCCGGCCTTCTCTTTCCCCAACCCAGTTGCAAAGCAAGCCTTGCAAGTGGCGTGGGTACACCTGGACCGAGCCTGAAAGTCCGGGCAAAGTCATGCCCACAAGGGAGAGGAGTGGATGTGACTCACAATGGTTCGTTTATTGAGTGTTGAAAGCTGCAACGGCACTGAAAAAAGTGAGGTCACTCTGCCTTGTGTGACACTACGTGACTTTTACACGATTGGCTTCAGCGAAAAAGGAAAGTGGCTTTTAAGAAAAGCGCTTTTACTTTCGGTTTGAAGCATACTGTAAGGCTTTTGTCCAGGACTTTCAATGGAAAGGAAACCTCCCTCTCAGCATGACCGGAGCGCACTGCTCTGTTTTACCGGTTCAACTCCAGCTGTGATGACCCGGGCATGGCACGAAAGCAACCCAGCCACAGGACAGGTCTAACTCCTCTTTATTGCTCCAACTTTGACCCCAAACATTCCTACATTTACTACAAGTTGGGGAGCAAAGCTCTCACATGCACCTCCAGGGCGTGCATGGGAGTGCCAAAAAATGGAAGAGCGGTTCCACGGAGCGCATGCGCACACCGGTCGCCTGGTCTTCCAGTTTCTGATGCGCATGCGAAGATCAGCTGGCCGGCCCCCATGTGTGGGCCAGAAACCAGAAGAGCAACGGGCAACGGTTGGCATACCTGGAGAGATGGCTCTGCATGCCACTTCCGACACACGTGCCATGGGTTGGCCATCACGGATGTAGCTCACGGTGCTCTTAAAGGTTCTTTTTCAAAAGGCAACTGGACTTTCTTCATTTTTTTTTCTTTGGAGATGTTTTGTTTCTCATCCAAGAATCGAAGAAGCTTCCTGGATGAGAGGCGAAACGTCTTCAAGGAAAAACGAAGGAAGTCCACTTGCCTTTTGAAAAAGCACCTTTGGGCCTGGACTGAAATTGAATAGAACAGAATTCTTTATTGGCCAAGAGTGATTGGACACACAAGGCATTTGTCTCCAAGCTCCCAGATGCAACAACCAAGTGATACAACAACACATACACAACAACAAAGTGACAGGTCATGCATCACAAACATAGTTACGGTCAATCATAAGATACAAACAAGACGGGATAAATCATAAGATACCAATAGGAGAAGATAGTAGGAAAACGTAGAAAAGATGAGAAAAGAAAAGATGATAATAGCAATGCAGGCACTCCTCGACTTACAACCGTTCATTTAGTGATGATTCAAAATTACAATAGCACTGAAAAAAGTGAGTTATGACTATTTTTCACACTTATGACCATCGTTGCATCTCTCTGGACACCTGATTTACATTCGGATGCTTGACAGCTGACTCACATTTATGACGGTTGCAGTGTCCCAGGGTCACAACGTGATCCCCTTTTGTGACCTTCTGAGCAAGCAGAGTCATTGGGGAAAGCAGATTCACTTAACGACTGTGTTACTAACTTAACCACCGCAGTGATTCGCTTAACAACAAGGAATTTGTCTCCAAGCTCCCAGATGCAACAACTAAGTGATACAACAACACATACACAACAACAACAAAGTGATAGGTCATGCATCACAAACATAGTTACGGTCAATCATAAGATACAAACAAGAAGTGACATTTATCCCCCTCCCCCCCCTCCAATCCCGGACTCCCCCTGCGCCCTCTGGATGCCGTCTTTGGCTTCTCCTTCCCCAAGCCCGTTGCAAAGCGAGTCTTGCAAGAGGCATGGACGTGGGGAAGGCCGGCTAAGCGCGTGCACCCAGCCTGGAAACCCGGGCAAAACGGTGCCTGCAAGGCAACAGCCCCCTCCTCTTCTCCCCCTCCCCCCCTACGCTCCGGAGAGCTCCTGCTGGCGCGCGCCCCCGCCAATGAGCGCGCGCTCCGTGGCCTTCCCCTCGGCGCGCATGCGCCCTTTGGCCACCCGGCAGGCATGGCTGCGAGCTCAGGGGAGCTGCGGCGTCGGCGGGGTCCGGCGGGAGACGCCCCCGACCCTCGGGAGCCCCGCGCCGCTCCGGCGCCTTCCCTGCGCCCCGGCTCCTTCTGGCTGACGCGGCTGGTGCTGCTGCGCGCTACCGCCTTCATTTACTGTAAGTGCCCGGCATGGGGGGCGAGCAGAGAGAGGGGGGGTCCTCCGGGTTGCCCACCCCTCACCCCCGTCCCCCTTTGCCTTCAGAGGTTGTGGGTGCTTCATCCCTGGAGGCTTTCAAGAAAAGACTGGACTGCCATTTGTCAGGGATGGTGGTGAGGTCTCCTGCTTGGGCGGGGGGTTGGACTAGATGACCTACAAGGTCCCTTTCAAGTCTGTTATTCTGTATCGCCGCCCCTCCTCTTGCATCCTATTCCCACTGCCCCCCCCCCCCCTTCCCCTTTAGTGGCTTCCTTCCACTCCACCTACGTTGAAGCTCAGCCTGGCCATTCTGGCTCTCCTAAGTTGAAGCTGGGGGACAATGTGGGCTGGGAATTATGGGGTTTTGGATTGCAGTGCCCCTGCCGCCTCCAGGCTGGGGAGTCCTGGTGCAGCTCAATGGCCCAGCTTGCTGCCAGAAGCTATGGGTGCTCTGTCACTGGAGTCCCAAAGTTTTTTTTTTTTTTTTAGGAGGCAACTGGAGTTTCTGTTTTTTTTCTTTTGAAGTCGTTTTGCTTCTCATCCAAGAAGCTTCTTCAGCTCTGACTGGATGGTGGGGAAGGGAAGGATTTATACGCCTTGCAGACAGACGGTCATTTGCATCCTTTTGGAGTGTCATTGAAGCCCTTGGAGGTTTACCTGTGTCCTCAGGGTCCCCTGAGTTGGTGCAAATGGTTCCTGTAGACTGCCATTCCTCCCCTACATTGGAAATCCATTCCTACTCCCGCACCACTCCAAGGGTGGTTTATCCCAAATTGCATAGCTTAATGTAGAGATTCTCAGTCATCCAGGTTATGGTTGACATGGAAAAAGTGCAGACTACAGGAACCAGGAGCCCCAACTCAGGGGACCCCGAGGTCACAGGTGAATCTCCAAGTGGCCTCAATGACTCTAGAAAAGAATGTAAATAACCAGCTGTCTGCAAGGAATATAAATCCTTCCATTCCTCACCATCTTGTCAGAGCTGAAGAAGCTTCTGGAATTCCCCAGCCAGCATGTCCAGAATTGCCAAAGTTGTGAAAAACGGCAAATTGAGCACAACTGTGACCAAACATAGTACAGTACAACTAGTCCTTGACATACGACAATTAGGGCCAGAATTGATGTTACTGGTGAAATGAATCATGCCCAGTTTTACGGCCCTTTTTGCTACTTGTACTTAAGTTTGGATCACTGGGATGGTCATAAGTTCAAGGAACTTTTTTCAGTATAACTTTAAATGGTGATTAAATGAGTGATTCTTAAGTTGACAGCCTGTATGTGGATCTGAATAAAAAATGACTCGACTTGTTTAAGTGGGATCACTTTCACTGTGTAAGTTTTATAAAGATTTAAGACTTGTGGTACTTGTTAAAACATGCTTACAGGCCCTGCAGTGGTAACTGTTGCTGTTTTCCGCAAATAATAAGGACATTATCGAAACAAATCCAGGTTTGTTTTCAGCCATGAAAACTTGTAAACAGGGTGCTGCAGGCTAAGTTGATAACTGCAGTTGTTTATTATATTCTGAGTCTGAATATGTTGCAATTTCTCCCCCATTTTGTGTCACTTTGGTGTGGAAATCCCTATGACTGTTGATACCAATAAGTTACTTTTGTAATCATTCCATCTGGGGAGCACCTTAAACTGCTTTGGCCAGTCTCGATTTCTCAACTGCACTCATGCCTTAGTCCCCTGATGGCGAACCTATGGCATGCGTGCCATAGGTAGCACACGGACCCATTTGTTAGGGCACCGGAGGCCTTGCCCTGTCTGCTCCAGGGTGCATGTGTGTGCTGGCCAGCTGACTTCGGCCTTCTTTTAAGGCCGTTTTTCGCCCTCCGGTGGCTTCCCTGAAGCCTCCGGAGGGCGAAAAACAACCCAATGCGCAAACTGGAAGTTTAGGAACAGACTTCCGGTTTGCCTGTAGGGCCATTTTTCACCCCCCGGAGCCTTCAGGAGGCTTCCCTGAAGGCTCCGGAGGGTGAGAAATGCTCCTATGGCCTAACCGGAAATTCAGGAGGCTTCCTTGAAGCCTCCCAAGGGTGAAAAATAGCCCTACGGCCAAAGCAGAAGTGGTTTGCCCATAGGGTCATTTTTCACCCTCCGGAGGTTTCAGGGAAGCCTCCTGAAGCCTCAGGAGGGCCTCCTAGAAATTGTCTGGAGCCCGGGGAAGGCGGAAAATGGCTCTATCATGCGCCAAAAGTGGGGGGTGGGGAGGGCGGGGGTTGCACGCATAGCATTATGGGTGTGGGCACGCCTGCTTATTTTTTTTTTTTTTTTTTTATTAAAAGAGTTTTGTACAAACAAATTTTCCCCCTTTTCACCCCCCCTCCACACAATATAAATCTCATACAAATGCTATACCCCCCCGCAAAAATTCACATTCAAATATTATACCAAACACGCCTGCTTATGACCCCCCCCTGCGCTTCCGCCGCTTTTGGCACCCATTCGGAAAAAGGTTAGCCATTACTGCTAGTCACTTCCTGCCTTGACTATTACAATGCGCTCTACATGGGGCTGCCTTGAAGGCCATCCGGAAGCTCCAGTTGGTGCAAAATGCAGTGGCCGCATGGTTTTGTGCAGACCCCGGTGTGCATATGCATCACCTCTCCTGCAGGAGCTGCTGCATTGGCTGCCGATTTGCTCCCGGGTGCAATTCAATGTGCTGGTTGTCCCCTTGAAAGCCCTTCATGGCTTGGGACCAGGTGATCTGAGGGACAGTCTCTTGCCGGTCACATCTACCCGACCCATCGGAGCGGGGAGGCAGGGAATGCTGTGGGTCCCATCACCGAGGGAGATACACCTGATGGGACCCAGAAGAAGGGCCTTCTCCGTGGTGGCTCCCTCTCTCTGGAACATCACCACCCCAGGGATTAGAATGGCCCCCACTCAAGCACTCTTCCGGAAGGCGCTGAAGACCTGGTTCTGCCAGCCGGCCTGGGGAATCCCTGGAGCCTATTAAATGGCTCGTGTGATGTGTTGTTGCTGGGGTGGGGGTGGGGCCATTAATTATTTTATTATATTTATTATGTTTATTATGTTTATTATGTTTATTATGTTTATTATGTTTATTATGTTTATTATGTTTATTATGTTTATTATATTTAGTATATTTAGTATATTTAGTATATTTAGTATATTTAGTATATTTAGTATATTTAGTATATTTAGTATATTTAGTATATTGTTTATTATATTATTTATTATATTTATTATTTATTATATCTATTATATTTGTTATATTTGTTTGTTTGTTTATTATGTTTTTGTTTGTTTATTTATTTATTTATTTATTTATTTATTTGTTTGTGATGTTTTTATAGTCATGTAAGCCACCTTGGGTTGCCATGTGTGAATAGGCGGCCATATAAATGTTCTAAAATAAAGCAAATAAATCTTGTTGGATTCTTGGTGTCAGAATGGGATAAGAATGGGAAACTTGATTATTGGTCCTGTGCCTTTTAGAGGAATGCTTAAAACCGCAGCATGTTGTAAGCACCAGATTTTTTTCCTACCTGTTGCTCAGAGATGGTCTCTGTAAGAGTCCACGGTTAAGTCCTGGAAGGAAATGCAGTTAATGCAGCACACCAAAGAAAATACAGGTAATTCTGGACTTAGGATTTCAACTGAGCCCTAAATTTATGTGAAATATTTGTTAAGTGAGTCATGACATTTCTTGCCAGGGTTTAACAGATTTAACAGATTAACAGAGTTGGAAGGGACCTTGTAGGTCATCTAGTCCAACCCCCCGCTCAAGCAGGAGACCCTACACCATTTTGACAAGTTGGCAGTCCAATCTCTTCTTGAAAGTCTCAAGTGATGAAGCTCCCACAGCTTCCAAAGGCAACTTCTGTTTCATGGGTTGATTAGTTGTTAAGTGAATCCCTGCAAGTTGTTAAGTGAATCTCCCTTCCCCATTGCCTCGGCTTGTCAGAACGACATCAAACTTGATCACATGATTCCCCCAGGACACTGCGACCGTCATAAAGATGAGTCAGCTGCCAAGCATCTCAATTTTTTCACATGACCTTGAGGATACCCTAATAAGTCATAAGTGTGAAAACGGTCATAAGTCACATTTTTCAGTGCCGTTGTAACTTTGAATGGTCATCAAAAAAACTCTTGTAAATTGAGGACTACCAGTAATGGTTTCACAGCTAAGTTTTCCTGCAAGTATAATACCAAAACTTTCCCAGAGATGGAAAACCGTGCATGGATTTATCCGGTTGATGAAAAGCTAATATTCTTTCTTGTCTTTTAAGTAAGCTTCGGTTAGTGGCCTGAATTAACATTTTTCTTCAGATGAGATTTGGGATGCGGTCAGTTTGAACCTGGAGGCATTTTTCTCTCTCTCTCTGTGTGTGTCTAAAATATGATTTAGTTTTCATGGCAAGCATTGTGACTCTTGGTTCCTTTTCTCCCAGTGGTTTCATCTTCAAATACAAGTTAAGGGGTTTGCCCCCCACCCCCACCCCCATTTTATGTTTTAAAAAAGAGCAGAGAAGAAAGGACTGCGTGGCAGGAAGGTTTTGCATTTCGCGTCGTTGAGTCTTTATGGAGCATGGAAAATGTGATCCTTTCCTCTGTCTCCCCTGACAGGTTGAAGCTGGGGTAGGAAGCACAAGAGTGGGGACAGGTTGAAACCTGCCAATCGGAGCATCCTGAAATTTTCAGGTAGTCCTCCACTTATGACCACAGGGTTCAGCCCAAAATTCATGTGGCCAAGTGAGACATTTGTTAAGTGAGTTTTGCCCCATTTTATGACTTTCCTTGCCGTGGTTGTGAAGTGAACCGCTGCACGTTGTCGAGTGAGCCACCCAGTTGTTAAGTGAATTCGGTTTTCCCCATTGTCAGAAGGTCGCAAAAGGGGATCACGTGTCCCTGGGGCCGTCACAAGTACGAACCAGTTTCCAAGCACCTGAATTTTTAATCATGTGACCATGGGATGTTGCAACAGTCGTACGTGTGCAAAATGCCCATGTCACTTTTTCCAGGGCTGTTGTAACTTTGAATGGTCAGTGAACAAACTCTTGTGAGTCGAGGACTCCCTGCAGTGCTTAGGGCACATTCTATGTCAAGGCTTTGCGACATTTTTAAGAGGGGCGAGGTTTGCTGGCTGCAAAATAGGCAAGACACTTTTTGGAGCTGAGCATGGCTCTCTTTCTCCTGAATTCTCCCTGCCCAGAGAAACAGGAACCAGGAGGGAAGTTTCAAAATGTGAGGACAGTTTCACAAAAAGATAAAGAACTGAAGAGTTATTTTGTGATAGGGTCTCCTTCACGAGCAGGAGGTTGGACTAGAAGACCCCCAAGGTTCCTTCCAACTCTGATGATGAAGATGAAGGTGGTATTGTGGCCCGCCAGGGAAGCTGGCAGCAGTCGGACAGTGAGGAGGTTGGGGAGAAGCATGGGCCATCCCTGGAGGCTGTGGAAGGCTCTGATGAGGGCTCTGTGTTGGAGGCAGAGAGGGGGCCAAGGCCTTGCAGTGATCAAGTGCTTATGGAGCTAGACAGCAATGAGGCAGAGGAACAGGTGGAGCCTGTTCCCAGTGTGTGCATGCGCAGAGCTGCCACAAGAAAACAACAACTCAGAAATCAGGATTGGCTTGGGAGTAAAGCCACAGAAGGTGAATGGCTCCTCCCATAGGAAATAAAAGAGGAGCAAAAGGGGAGGGGGCTTTTGCAGGAAACAATTCGTTCATTCAGTCGTTAGATTTGTTTCAGGAGTGTGAAGATCTGTCTGTGAATCTCAGAGACTCTGTGCCCAGTCTTTCCTTGCACAGCACTTCATTTGGACAATATTGACATGGCAGCTTTCCAAGCTAGATAAGGTCTGCACTCATAAATATTCCTTTGCAAGACTATTTGCCAGGCCTTGGCTGAATGTGAAGGAGAGGAATTCACATTTGTGTAATAAAAGGGGTTTTGTTGGGACCAGGACTCTGTCTCGTGCTTTTTGGGGAACTGGTGGCATTTCAAAGAGAAGAAAGTGTACTTGGTATTGATAACATTCCCCCAAAAGTGTGTGTCTAATGGATTTAGTTATGACAAGATCAGCAAGGAGGGGAAATCCATGGAGAGGTTTTGTGCTCCTCAGAATAGCTCTCTCCAAAGAGAGAGTCCACCCCACGTCCTTCAGGTCCTTTTCCCTGAAAGAAGGCCATCTCATGGGACCCAGGATGCAGACCTTCTCTGTGGTGGCCCCTGCCTTCTGGAATGATCTCTCCTCAAGATAGGGCAGCAGGCCCCCAATCCAGTTGGCCTTCTGAAGGTCTATAACAGGGGTGTCCAAACTTGGGAACTTTAAGACTTGTGGACTTCAACTCCCAGAATTCCCCAGCCAGCATAGCTGGCTGGGGAATTCTGGGAGTTGAAGTCCACAAGTCTTAAAGTTCTCAAGTTTGGACACCCCTGGTCTATGAAAACTTGGCTTTTTTCCTCAGGCCTGGATAATTTGGTGTCCCCTCTTCAGAGTCAAATGAAAATGAGTTCCTGGTTACCCAGTAATGTTTTGGATTGCAACGTGGATTTTTAAGCTTCTTTTCTTTGGCAGCTACCTCAAATGCTTGGAGTTGCAATGTTTAAGTTGGTCGGCCATGTCAGTTGTTTGAAGGCATGAACTCCACCCGTGGGCTGGTGGAAAGAATTGTGCCCTTTGAATGAAAAGCAGAGGACTTTGGGCTCATTTTTTTTACCTCACTAAAGGTATTGTCTTGATGGCTCTCTGCCCTGAATTTGGAGCAAGGCAAGATCAATGTGGACGAAACTTTTATCCTCTTGGATCACTGGTTCCCAACATGGGGCCGAATTTGATTTTTCCCCCCATTATTATTTTATTTTATATTCTTTTAAATATCATTTTAAGTATACATTCACATACCCATATTTTTCGGAGTATAAGACGCACATTTTTTCCTCTAAAAAGAGGCTGAAAATCTGGGTGCGTCTTATACACCGAATACAACATTTTTTGCCTCCCGAAGCCCCACCCCTTCACCAAAATGGCCATGCATAGCCTTTAGGAGGCTTTCAGAGAGCTCCTGGGGGCTGGAGAGAGCAGAAATGAGGAAAAAATGGGCCGTTTTTTGCCCCCCCAGCCCCCAGCAGCACTCTATAAGCCTCCATAAGGCTATGCATGTAATTCTTTTGACAAAAAAGGCCCGTTTTTGTGAAAAACAGGCCGTTTTTTTTTTGCTCTTTTTTGTCGCCACCCCACCACCCAGGAGCACTCTGCAAGCCCCCCTCATGTCTTTTATTTGAAAAAATGGGGGGAGTTTTTGCAAAAACCGGGCCATTTTGGGGAGGTTTGTAGAGTGCAAAAACTTTTTTTCTTCCTTCTGGAAAGCTGTTTAGTTAGAGAGATTGATGAGAATTACATTGGTCAAGTGCTGTGCCAGCAGAAACAAAGTTGTAGGTGCTACAGGTCAGCGATTTCCTTCTCCAGCACATGGATAAATACACCTGGAAACATCTACCTACCTACCTTCTCTCTCTCTCTCTCTCTCTCTCCCTACCTACTGTATTTCTCTTTTTCTCCTACCTGCCTACTCTCTCTCTTCCCCTACTTTTCTACTGTATTTCTCTCTCTCTTTCTCTCTCTCTCCCTCCCACACTCCCTCTACCTACGAACCAACCTACCTACCTACTCTCTCCCTCTCCCTACCTATCTAATGTATTTCTCTCTCTCTCTATTTCTCTCTCTCTCTATCCCTTTATCTACCTACCAACCAACCTACCTACCTTCTCTCTCTCTCTCCCTACCTACTGTATTTCTCTCTCTCTCTCTCCCTACCTACTGTATTTCTCTCTCTCTCCTACCTGCCTACTCTCTCTCTTCCCCTACCTTTCTACTGTATTTCTCTCTCTTTCTCTCTCCCTCCCTCCCTCCCTCTACCTACCAACCAACCAACCAACCAACCAACCAACCTACCTACTCTCTCTCTCTCCCTATCTATCTAATGTATTTCTCTCTCTCTCTATTTCTCT
The DNA here is from genome assembly GCA_029891615.1 of Natrix natrix natrix. Lineage (NCBI taxonomy): Eukaryota > Metazoa > Chordata > Lepidosauria > Squamata > Natricidae > Natrix > Natrix natrix. The sequence goes on from JAKRSK010007868.1 coordinate 2,764,335, forward strand.
CTCTCTCTACCCCTTTATCTACCTACCTACCTACCTACCTACCCACTCTCTCTCTCTCTCTTTCCCTCCCTCCCTCCCTCCCTCCCTCCCTCCCTACTGTATTTCTCTCTCTTTCTCTCCCTCTCTCTCCTTCTCTACCTACCTACTTTTAAAAAATTGCCTTTTCAAAACCTGGGTGCGTCTTATACTCAGAAAAATACGGTAATTGTTATTCTTCTTTACATTTGTCATTCTTATACATTTGTTATTCCATTTAATAGGTTATAATATACAGTTTGGGTTGCTTTATTTGCCATCCCTTCCACCTGTTGTAACACCACCGTATTTTTCCCATTCTTTTCTCTTTCCCTCCCTTCTCTACTTTCTCCCTTCCCCTTCTTCCCTTCCTTTTCTCCTACTCCTACTCTTCCCCTTCCTAGCCTCTCTCTTTCTCTTCCCCTCCCTTCCACCCTCCTCTCCTTACCTCTTTCTTCTTTCCCCGGTTTTCCTTTCACTCTCTCCTCCTCTCCCCTTTCTTTTTCTATTGTTGTAGGTGTCTCTTTCAAATCTCAGTTTATGTTTCCTTGGGATGGTACTTCCGCAAACCCAAATATAATTTAGTATCATTTCTTATTCCATTACCTTCATTAATCTATTCTAACTATGCTTTTTTTCTGGAGGGCAATTTGATTTTTAATGGGTTTAGGCTTCCTCCGCCTGAGTAGAGTTCACTTTTTGAGTAAAGTAAGAATTATATGTCATCAGGATTTTCAAGATGCTTGTGGGGCATGGCCAAAACATAGGTTGGGAACCTCTGTCTTAGACCTTGTGTATTCGATTAGATCTTGCTAAGAGGCACATGATACGCCTTCCACCTTTTCTATCTCAATATTTCATTTATTCCCGAGGTTACTACTTGTTATTTTGGAAGAAGGACTTGGGGTCAGCATTGGTCTTGAAGGAAAGACTCCCTTGTGGCTTAACGTGTCGTCCTTGAAGTTTTTTTTTTGTGTGTGTGTAACCTGAATGTAAATACAGCGTGCACTTTTTTTTCCCCCCTGACCCATTTTGGCAATGTGTATTTTCCCCTAATTTTCTCTTTTCTTGTTTATGTTTGCACTTAAGCCTGGGGTCTAATTTAGACGTTTTTTGCAGCTGATGAGCAGTTTAGATGGGGAGGGCAGCAATTTTGAGGTAAGTTTTGATTGCCGCTTGCAAGAAAAACTCCTTAGCAAATTGCCATGTTAATCAAAGTTAATTAGGTTGTGGAAGACATGACCCTCCTTTCCCATACCAAGGAAGTGGATTTTTATTTTTAAACAAGATGATTTTGAGGGATTGTATGAAGGAAGGTCCTGGGTTCAGTCGGATACCTTCTGATGGGATGGCCAGAGGCTCCACATGGACAAGTGAGGACGTTTCTAAGGTGAAGAGATACAGATGCCTCATTTCTTCTCCAAGGCTTATTGGCTGCTGATGGGGGTATGTTTTTAGTTGTCCTCCATTAAAATACCTGCAAGTAACCACAATTTGATTCCTCCTGGGGTGCCAGTAAAGCTCGCCCTGAGATATTTGAGAGGCCAAAAACACAGAGTTTATACAAGCTCTTTGTTATTTATCCCTCTTTTGAGGATAGTCTCTCATTTAGGCAGGCAGAAGATTTTAACTGATGCATTCAGGCATGTTTATACATATTTGCTGTCTAATACATGCTTGACGAAATAAATGAATAGAATAGAATAAAATAATAATAAAATAAAATAATAAAATAAAATAATAAAATAAAATAATAAAATAAAATAATAAAATAAAATAATAAAATAAAATAATAAAATATGAAATAAATATAAAATATAAAATAAAATAATAAAATAAAAAATAAAATAAAATAATAAACTAATAAAAAATAAATATAAAATAAAATAATTAAATTAAATTAAAATTAAATATAAAATAAACTAATAAACTAATAAAATATGAAATATAAAATATAAAATATAACAATAAAATAATGAACTAATAAACTAATAAAATAATAAAATAAAATAATAAAATAATAAAATAAAATAATAAAATAAAATAATAAAATAAAATAATAAAATAAAATAAAATAAAATAAAATAAAATTGTATATGGTCATTCTTTATATGACTTCCTATAGCAGGGTTGTCAAACTCAATTTCATTGGGGGCCACATCAGGGTTGTGTTTGACCTTGGGGGGCAGGGCTGGGCGTGGCCAGGCTGGGCGTGGCCAGCTCAACGTCACTTGTGTTGGGGGCGCCTGTGGTGGCCCAAGTGCTCTGCCAGCGAAGATGGGATCCCAAACTCCGTTTTTGGCTGTGCTAATAAAATTCAATCCATGATTTACCTACATCACGTGGTCTCACCTGTATATTCTCACCTGGGCCTTATCTAATGGGCACCTCCTCATTAAAGAGGTGAGATGGAACTCTACGAAGGGAAAGCTTGTTATATGGTGGCACCCCACCATATAACTGCCAAAATCTCACATGGTCCTCACAGTCGCATCATTTTAGCACTATTTCCCCAGGCTTTTAAACTAGCTTTTAATTGCCTTTAATTTCTGCCACTTTCGACTTTGAAAGTTTCTCTTGCTGCTGCTAGTTCATATGTGCATTTTGTTTTATTTTACCTACATAAGTTTTTATTCAAGTGATACCTTTTAGAGCATTTGATTGTAAACCCTCTCAAGAATTTGGGCAACTGGGTGGTTTACATTTTTGAAAAACGAAATAAATAATTAAAGTAAATACTGTACCTATGCCATGGTTGGATTGCCACAATATAGGGTCACACCTGGATGGACCAACACTTGCCTTTCTCTTGGTTTTTGTTTGCAGCATGGGAGGTTCATTCTCTCAGGCTGTTGTTAGTTGCGAAGTTGTGTCCGACCCATCGTGACCCCATGGACAACGTTCCTCCAGGCCTTCCTGTCCTCTACCATCCCCCAGAGCCCATTTAAGCTCACATTGACTGCTTCAGTGACTCCATCCAGCCACCTCCTTCTCTGCCGTCCCCTTCTTCTTTTGCCCTCCATCTTTCCCAACATGAGACTCTTCTCCAAGGAGTCCTTCCTTCTCATTAGGTGGCCAAAGTCTTTGAGTTTCCTCTTCAGGATCTGGCCTTCCAAAGAGCAGTCAGGGTTGACCTCCTCTAGGACTGACCAGTTGGATCGCCTTGCAGCCAAGGGACTCGTAGGAGTCTTCTCCAGCACCAGAGTTCAAAGGCCTCCATTCTTTGGCGCTCAGCCTTTCTTATGGTCCAAACTTCAGAGTCATAATTGCAACTGGGAAAACCATAGCCTTGACTATACACACTTTTGTTGGTAGGGTGATGTCTCTGCTTTTTAATATGCTGTCCAGATTTGCCATAGCTTTCCTCCCCAGGAGCAAGCATCTTTTCATTTCTTGGCTGCAGTCCCCATCTGCGGTGATGTTGGAGCCCAGGAAAATAAAACCCGTCACTACATCCATTTCTTCCCCATCTATTTGCCAGGAATTCAGAGGGCTGGATTCCATGATCTTAGTTTTCTCAAGTAGAGAAAATAACTCTAACAGTTATGATTTTTTTCAATAACCATGGTTAAATAAAGTGTCGTTTTATCTGATAATCCAAACAATATCAGTAAGTACTATGTTGTAACGATAAATGAAATAGAGAACTGAAGATTTCAGAAAGCCCCCAAAAGTTACCTGCTTGGAAGAGGTTCCTGCATTTCCCATTTTCAGTCAAGATAATTTAAAGGTAAAGGCAAGATTGCAAAGCTGAATATGGGTCCAAAAATTACCATTTACCAAGGGATGAAATCTGCATCCTTGCCCGTTAAGCCATACATCATCTTGATTAATTTCATACTGGGTGCAAAGTTGACTTGATCTTTGTTGGGGATCAGCAAAGAAAGCATGACTTGGTTGGTCCTTCTTGATCTCTCAGCACTTTTGAAGATCACAATCTACGATCTCCATCCAACAATAGGAGGCATTTGCTTTGCTCTTGTCTCTTAAGTAAATTTCTAATGATTTTCTGTTGGAGATGATTGGCTTCAGTTGATTCTCAAAATGGGAGATTTTTGGTGGCATCCTACATGTTTAGGTATCCTAAAACAGTGTTGTTAGGAATTAGTTTTTTTAGCAGTTTGGTGGCATGGGGAAAAACTCTTTGTGTCTAGTTGTTTTGGCATGCAATATCTTATAGTTGTTCTCACCTAGGTTTCCCCTGAGGCACAAAGCTGAGTCCTTAAATAAACCCCTTTTATTTAATTTACAGTGAGTGAATTCCTCTCCAAAGTTTTTCCTCTCCAACAGTCTTTCAAGATAGTTCACAATTACTGACCTTTATCGGGCTTGGAGAGTGGCCAGGCCGATATCTTTCAGACGCCACAATACTTGGCAAGAATGCAGGAATGAACTAATTGTCTCCTGCAAACTCCACTCCCCTTTCGCTCCTCTTTTATTTCCTCTGGGAGGGGCCATGCACCATCCACCTGTGGCTTTACTCCCAAGTCGACCCTGTTCCTTAGCTGTTCCCTTCATCTGGCAATTCTGTGCATGCTCACACTGGAAACAGGCTCCAGATGTTCTTCTGCCTCACTGATGTCTGATTCTGAAATCAGCTGATAACTGTCAGACGGCTCTGGCCCCCTCTCTGCCTCCGACACAGAGCCCTCATCAGAGCCTCCCCCAGACTCCAGGACTGGCCCATATTCCTCCCCAACCTCCTCACTGTCCGAATCTACTGCCAACGCTCACTGGCGGGCCACAACACTAGTATTGTCTTGATGGAAGAAGTTGAAACAGTTTTATGTCCAGCATATGAGAGGTCTGTAGATATTTTCACAGCTCTCTTTCTGGCTCATGCAGTATATAAGTCCTCAATGGAAGGAAATAGTCCTATGCTGTGCAACCTTAATTTTAGCAGCATGGTTTATACGGTGCATTCTTTGCATTTAATTGAATCAGAATAGAGCTGGAAGGACCTTGGAGGTCTTCTAGTCCAGCCCCCTGCTCCAGCAGGAAACCCTATCCCATATCAGACAAGTGACTATCCAGTCTCTTCTTTAAAAACTTCCAGTGCTGAAGCACCCACAAGGTCTAAAAGCAAGCCTTTCCATTGGTTGATTGTCCTCACTGTTAGGAAGTTTCTCATAAATTCCAGATTGTTTCTCTCTTTGATTAATTTCCATCCATTGTTTCTTGTTTTGCCTTCTGGTGCTTTGGAAAATAAATTGACCCCCTCCTCTTTGTGGCAGCCCCTCAAATACCGGAAGACTGCTATCATGTCCCCCTTAGCCCTTCTTTTCTCTAAACTAGCCAAACTCAAATCCTGCAACTGTTATTCATATGTTTTAGTCTCCAGGCCTTTAATTGTCTTAGTTGCTCTTCTTTGTACTTTTTCCAAAGTCTCAACATCTTTTTTGTAATGCAGTGGAGGCAAACGGCAGTATGCCAGGTGTGGCCTTACCAAGGCTTTATAAAGTGGTACTAATAGGCGATCATTGCTTCTTTTACCACCAGTTAAGTCTCAACATCTTTTTTGCAATCAAAATTGGACACTGTATCCCAGGTGTGGTCTTCCTAAGGTTTTATAAAGTGATGCTAATATTTCACCTGGTTTTGATTCTATGCCTGTGTTTATATCACCAAGGATTGCATTAGCTTTTTTGGCTGCTGCCACACTCCCGCTCGCTCATGTTGATGAAGATGAAGGGACTCAAAGGGTTAGGGTTAGCAATATTCCAGTATTTGAGGGGCTGCCATAAAGAGGAGGGGATCAATTTATTTTCCAAAGCACCTGAAGGCAGGACAAGAAACAATGGTTGGAAACTAACCAAGGAGTGAAGCAACCTGGAACTAAGGAGAAATGTCCTGACAGTGAGAACAATTAATCAGTGGAACAGAAGTTGCCTTCAGAAGTTGTAGGTGCTCCATCACAGGAGGCTTTCTAGTGCATGTAGAAGGGACCTTGTAGATCTCCTGCTTGGATGACCTACAAGGTCCCTTCTGACTCTGTTATTCTATGTTATTCAATTCCTACAGAGGTTCTACTGCTCAAGTGTAGTTTGTTAATTTTTGGGATTCCTCCTCACTATTGTTGTTGTTCCTTCCAGCTGTTGCCTTTCTGGTTGCCTACCATCAAAACAAAGCCCTTATCGGAGACCGAGGGCTTCTGCCATGCAGACTCTTCTTGGAGAACGTGAAGCGCCATTTCAAGGGCAGGATAAACATGGAGACATTAAGCTATGCCCCAACTCTGATCTGGTTCTTGGATTGGTCCAGCATGGACAGCATCCTTGATGCCTTCGCTCTCATTGGTTTGGCCATCTCGGCTTTTGTCCTGGTCACTGGATGTGCCAACATGATTCTCATGACTGCTGTGTGGATTATCTACCTCTCCTTAATTAACGTGGGGCAGATCTGGTAAGTCTACGTTCCTACTTTTCTGCTGGAGAATAGACTCCTATACCTGCCTTAATAGACTTCTATACCTCCCCTTACTTAGTGCTTTACAGCTCTCTCCAAGGGATTTATAGAACCAGCATATTGCCCCCAATAATCTGGATCGTCGTTTTACTAACCTTGGAAGGATGGAAGGCTGAGTCAACCTTGAGCCGGTCAGGATCGAACTCCAGACTGTGGGCAGACTCAGACTGCAATGCTGCATTCCAACCATTGTGTCACCACAGATCTTGGAGAATTGGCAAATTTATCTGATGTAATACCCGCCGATTTCCCTTCTTACCTTTAATTGTTTTAGATTTAGTTTGAATTTAAGTGGGAGAGCCAGTTTAGTGTAATGGTTAAAGCACCAGGGTAGAAATAGAAGATTGGACAGGAAGCCAGTTGGGGGATCTTGAGCCAGCGGTGAAATCTATTCCCCCCCCCCCACTGGTTCTGTGGGCGTGGCTTGATGGGAGGGGGATGTCATGTGACTGGGTGGGTGTGGCCAACTTTTTTTTCACTTTTTAAAGCATTTTTATTACTACTGGTTTGGGCGAGTAGGTAGTAAAAAATGCTTTAAAAAGTGAAATAAAGAGGGTCCAACGATCACGCAGCTCACAGCTGAGCCGTGCAATTGTCAGAAGCTTTTTTTTTTTACTACTGGTTCGCAGAACCAGGGACAATTGTCCCTATCGATTCAGCCGAACCGGTCCAAACCGGGAGGATTTCACCCCAGTCTTGGGCCAGTCACTTTCTCTCAGCTCTAGAAAAAGAGGCAATGGCAAGCCACTTCTGAAAAATCTTGCCAAGGAAACTGTAGGGACTTCTCCAGTCTTTGGGAATCAGACCCAATTGAAAAGGAAAATAATACTTAGTTTACTTTATTGTCATTGCACCTTGTACAATGAAATCAAATGCCATCTACAGTGTACATCATACATCCTTCACATGCCATACAATTGAATTGAAAACCCCTGATATTGCATTAATATTGCATATTATACCGTAGAATTCAATATAGTTACTGCTCTGGGATAGAAGCTGTTTTTCGACCTATTCGCCCTTGTTTTTATCGTCCTATCAAATAGGAAGTTGATAGGCTGCAAAGCAGCTGTCTGCATCTGAACCTAAGTATAAAGGCCTTTGAAGTTCTCTACTTGGACCTTTCTTGGATCTTCTTCCTTTCACCATAAGCCAGAAGAAGAAACACAAAGTCCATCAGGCTGTTATAGTGGCTGCCCAGACTCCCTTTGCCCAAATCTGTGAGCAGAGAATATGGGTAGGGCATTTAAATGACCCTCCCCCCCCATCAGGGGAAGGAGAGATTGTCCAATAATTTCTCAAAACTGGAAGCTTCTTAATGGGGGGAGGGCAATGCTCTTGAACAGGGGTCCCCAACCATGGCAACTTTAAGACTTGTGGACTTCAATTCCCAGAATTCCTCAGCCAGCTGGCCTTATCTGGCTTGGAGAGCTGGCAGGCTGATATCTGTAAAACTTGGCAAGGAGTCATGAACCAATTAAGCGAACTAATGGTCTCCTGCAAACTCCACTCCCCTTTCGCTCCTCTTTTATTCCCTATGGGAGGGGCCATTCATCGTCCACCTGTGGCCTTACTCCCAAGTTGATCCCTCTTCTTTAGCTATTCCCTTCGTCTGGCAACTCTGCGCATGCGCACACTGGGAACAGGCTCCAACTGTTCGTCTGCCTCACTGATGTCTGATTCTGA